>CM072513.1:2553604-2561104 GCA_036898135.1 Oncomelania hupensis | reverse complement strand
CTTATATACTATAGGTGTGCAGCCACTCTGGAGTGGTAGATGCAAGCCGCCGTCCTCGGAAGGAGGCCGAAGTCGCAGGAGAGGGAGTACGCTACCACGTCGGCTATAGAGCCTAAATGCAGAGTGCGGCAGAAAGACCTGACAGTAGAAAAGTCAGTTTCGAGGGCCGAGCAGGAGAGGATACAGTGGTCGTAGTTGACCTCAGCGCCACAGATGCACTGTGCAGGAAAGTAGGGGTGAGGACGCACTCCCGTACACAATCGTAGCATGATTGTGACGAGATGGGGAGGGCAGTTAGAATAGAGAGGCATGGGTCGGCGCCCATGAACCAGGGTGCGGTGCCACCCATCTCCGCACCAGTCGTGGAACTCGTCATCCCACCTACGCCACAGCATGCTTTGGACCTGGGTTTTTATTTCGGCTGGGGATGGGCGCAGAGGCAGGGAGAAATCGGACAACCCGGCCGACCCTGCGGCGGCTGCCCGATCTGCCCTTTCGTTGCCTGCAAGACCGACGTGAGAGGGAATCCAGTGGAAGTGAACTTGGGTTCCCTTTATGGCTAAACCAGATACTGAGTCAAGGATGGAGTGAACCACACCAGGTCTGGTGAGGCTACCCATCCCCTCGACGCACCGAAGGGCGCCTCTAGAGTCTGAGAGGACAGAGACAGTGGTGCCGGCGGGGAGGGCAAGATCCTCCACTCCATGCAGCGCTTCTCTAATAGCTATCAATTCGCAAGCGAGCACCGTCGTGCCAGGCGGGAGGCCGCCCGAGACGGTCTGACCTCCGTCTACGTAGAAGCCGTAGCCGGCCTCGCCGCCCGGCAGAACAGACCCATCGGTATATACTCGGGTAGTGTCGGCGAGCGAGCTGACGAGTTCTTGTGCCATGATGGTAAGTAGTGGCAGGTCATTGGCCCGCGAGAGAAGTCCCTCACCAGTCAGATGAATATTGGGAATAGGCTCCCATGGCGGTCGGGGAGGAGGGTTCAGCTCCACTCGTACTCCCCGTCCAAAGGGGTCTCCAAGCACTTTGGAGACCGCCTCGGCAATCCCGACTAGGGGACGGGCCGTGATAGGCCACATGAATGAGTGTTTGAGTTCTTCTGTTGTGGTGTTATCCACCAGTCCAGCTCTGAGGATATAAGATGAACAGGTCTGTACAAAGAGGTGTCTCAGAGGTAATAGACCAGCCAGCCGATAGACCATAGCCACTGGCGTAGTGTAAGAGAGGGATAGAGCGATGCGCAGGGCTCTGCACTCAAGGCCCTCCATCTTAGATATATGGTGAGCTGGTAGGTCGTATAAGAGTTCTGCTCCGAAAGCGAGCCGGGGGCGGACCAGTGACTGAACCAATGACACTAGAGTCCTTGGGTCACTACCCCACGTCTCCCGGCGGACGGACCAGATGACAGAGATGGCCCGTGCTGCACTATTCCTGTTACGGTCCGCATGGGAACCGTATTTACCGTTCTGTTGGAAAATGAACCCTAAATATCGGACTTTTCTAGATGCAGGGACAAGAGTATCCGAAACTCGAATAGTCAGTGTTTTGAATATTGATTGCCAGTGAGAGGAGAAAGGTATGAATACAGTTTTATCTGGGGCGAAAAATAGGCCCACTTCCCTAAGGGTGGTGGACACAAAGTCTATGTCCTGTTGAAAGTTATCCAGATCTCTGCGGAATAAGAAATGTTGCGGACGCAGAGATCGGCTACTGGTGGTTCGCCATAAGGCGATGTCATCCGCATACATTGTGATGACTGATGAGTGCGGGGGGCTGAGGCCCATCCCGGATAGAGCTATTGAGAATAGTAGTGGGGCAATCACGGATCCCTGAGGGACCCCCATGAGGAGAACACCCTCCCCAGAGAGGGCTCCCCCCCAGCGGACCCGTATCCTCCTGTTATTAAGGAAAGCAGACACGAAGGCTCTGATGTGTGGGTCAACCCCCAGAGATTTTAGCTTATTGGTGAGAGCGGCATGCCAGATAGTGTCAAAGGCTCGGGAAACGTCAAAGAAGCACGCCAGGACAGTTCTCCGCTTCTGGAGGGCTCTCCTGACGTGCTCGTTGAGCTTGACTAGGTTATCCGTGATACCCCTCCCCCGGCGGAAGCCAGCCTGCAGGGTGGGGATCACTTTCCTGGCTGTGCAGAAGTATTCCAGGCGCTGTTTAACCATTCTCTCAAACACCTTACATACATGTGAGGTGAGAGAGATGGGGCGGTAACTGTTGATAGTGTTGCGGGGCTTCCCAGCTTTATGGACAGGCACGACCGTGGCCTGCCGCCAAGAGTCAGGGACAGCGCCGGAAGAATAGCAAGTGTTGAAGTGAGAGAGTAAGGTTGCCTTAAAGGAGGCAGGTGCTTTGGATATCATTAGATAGTGTATGCCGTCTGGCCCGGCATTTTTCTTCGTAGGGCACGATTTCAGGGCCCGGGCCAGTTCGCAGAGAGTAAATGGGTTATTAGTCAGTTCTAAGGGAGGCTCAGGGTCGACATTCATCTCAAAGGTGTGTCTCCTCTCTCTCTCGCCAGGTGGTAGGCCGGAGCCATCGCTGGCAGAGACGAAATGCGAGAGGAAGGCCTCGGCTTTCTCATTGGCCGAGGAAAAAGTGTTGTGGCCATCTGTCATGATAGGGTCCAGTGGACGGTAATTGCCTCGCAATCGTCGCAGGTTGTCCCATACGTCACTGAGAGACTGCGACTCCGTTAGCTTTGCTATACTGAAATCGCGCTTGGCCGCTGCAATAATGCGCTTGGCGGTAAATTTCGTGGTTCGCATGTCCTGGTACGTGGTAGGGGAATTTAGGGTCTTGTACCGTTTATAGGCCTGATGTTTCTCTCGTACAGCGCGGCGGCATTCTTCGTTCCACCAGGGTTTTGAGGCCCCGGCGGTCCGGTAATGCGCGGCTGGTGTGTGGCGAGACAGAGACGAAGTCATCGCGTCTCGAAGACGGGCTTCCGTCTCGTCTAGGGTAAGATCCGGGGGTAATGTGAAGGAGTCTAAGTCGGAGGCGTACCCATCCCAGTCGACCCGGTTCCAATTAACCCGGGCCGGCGGTGGGTCCGCGGAGGCGGGCCTGCCATCCAGGTTTATTATGATCGGTAAGTGGTCTGAGAATGCCGGGTCACGACCGACCGTCCAGGTGGTGCAAGGCACCAAGTCCGGTGTTACAAAGCAAAGATCGATGGCTGATCTTGACTGGACGGCACTGTCCGGCACTCTTGTGAAAGATCCGTCGTTGATTACAGTTAGGTTTGCCTCGGTCAGGGCATCGCCTATAGCGGAGGAGAAGGTGGGGTAGCCCTCCTCCCACCTGCCGTCCCGCTTGTTAAAATCACCTAGGACTATCCAGTGTCCCTCGGCCACAACAGGAGCCAGCCATTCGAAATTGAGGCATCCTGTCGGGTTGTAATAGTTCAATATCTGAACTGGGCCTATTAGGCCATGTCCCTCAATGGAGATCCGAAGGGAGGCGGTGAACCCGCCGCCTTCTCCTTCGTCGACCGGACCAAGATCAACGGCCGACAGTCCCCATCGGATATAGGTTGCGACATAGACTTTGTCTGCTTCACCTGTGGTGTAAGTAGGTGGATAATGAAAGCCAGTTATAAATGGTAAGGCGCCTCTTTTGCAATTGAGCGACTGTAGGCACAAGACGTGGCACTGGTCTATCTCTTTGGAAAGAAGGGGGAGTGAATCATTAAGAGTTCCAATAGATCTACAGTTGTACTGAAATATCTGTAGAGCGCTCATTATGAGGATAAGTGAGAACGGAGTCAGTAGTCCGTGGGTCAAAAGCTGTTTAGTTTTGGGTGGCATTGTGGGCTAGGATTGTGCAAATTGACTTCAGTAATGTGAAAAGCGTAGAGAATATTACACGTGTTGAAGCCAGTTCAGGGGGCAGAGCATCCAGGCCGGCCATCAATGGGGCCTCCAGGTCTGACAGTTGGAGTAGAATTTGGGGGAGGACGGTCCCCAGCTGTGTTGACTGTTGGGGAGCAGGCTCCCGAGCGCCCCGCGGGGGACCAGGGGAGCCCGTCCCAAAGGCGTCCCATAACGCACGGGCCGTGCGACCTCCGAGAGAGGTTTGTCTACAGTCCTCACCTGGGGGGCTTTCTTATGTTGGTCAGGCTGGGCATGGGTGCCCCTGGGGGAATGCTTAGAGGGAGCTGGGCGAGGACCAGGAGCCGGAGATACCGGGCCACCGCCCCGATCGACGTCGCGACCAGTGCTGGAGGGTCCATCCCCCCCCGATCTCTGAGAAGCCGTGGTTTCCACAGTAGCAGCACCACCGCCCACGTCGGCCGCGACACTACGGTCGCGCCGTTCGCGGGCTAGCGCGCGACCACCAGGGAACATCCGGGTCGAGACCGGTCGTGTGCTGCCACCATCATTATCATCACCTCCCGCACCAGTCCTGGCCAGGGCCACGGCCGCAGCGAAGGAGAGGTAGTTCGAGCCTCGCAGGCGATTAGCGCGACGGCAGACCTCCACCTCAGGGCACCCCTGCCAGGCCGTGGAGTGCGCGCCGTTGCAATTCAGGCATAGTCTAACTGTAGACTCACATTTTTTTGTCAGGTGATCTTTGCCGCAGCGCGCGCACCTATCGGTTTTGCGGCGGCATTGATGGCGCACGTGTCCGAGAAGTTGGCACTTAGTGCACCTCATGACAGGGGCCACAAATGGGTCCACGCGAAAGCGTGTCTTACCCAAGGTCACCTCGGCAGGGAGGGTCCGTTGGTCAAATATGACTTTTATGGCTGCGGAGGGGTGTCCTCCGGCCCTAGTGAGACGAGAAACAGATATGGCTTTTAGCTTTTGTTTGGTGAGGGCATCTTTGACCAGGGCGAGAAACTCCGCCTCGTCCCCGTCAGCTGGGAGGCCCCGGATCACACCAACTGTGGTAGCAGTGGGGATGCGGGTCTCCCAGAGTATGCCACTAGGGTTTACTGTTCTAAATAGCTTACCCTGCTGTGCGGCTGAGGCACAGGAGATCAGAAAGGCTCCGGATGGTGTTCTGCGTATATTACGGACTTCCCCTACCAGGTTTTTTAGGAGTTGGTCCTGTCGAAAGGTACCCAGGCCAGAAAAGGTGGCGGAACCTCCGCCTAGATCCCGAATAAGGACAGGGAAATCAACGGGTTCTGTATCTGTTCTTGGTTGCGGGGGTCGAAATGGACGGCGAGGATCAACAGTCGCTGCGTTGGAACGCGCGGCTGCGGCATAAGATTTTTTGGTGTTTGGTCCGGGCTGTGTATGGGCGGACTCCCCCTGACTTAGCGCTGTGTCCCCCAATGTGGGTTGTTTTGTGAACTTTGACTGGCCAGCCGCTGTTGGTTGACCGCGTAGAAGCGATGGCAGGGAGGCTCGACCAGGTAGGGTCACCTGCGCCCCATCCCGCGAGGCTATGAGTATGTCAGGGCAGTCGGATGGTTCCGACTGGCGAGAAGGGTGCTCAGCTAGAAGAGGGGTCCCCCCAGTCGGCCGAGCGGCGCCTGGGGTGGGTGGTTCCGAATCCTCATGTGAGAGGTCGTTGTTCGGGGGGGGGACATATTGACGTCCTCCACCGTGCCTCCCGACCCGTCTTGGCCTGAGTGGCCGCGCTTGGCGCGCGGGTTTTGGGAGGTCTGGGAGAGGGTGCGTTTCCTCGAGGAGGAGGGAGTATTGGCAGAGGTCTGAAGGGCCGCTAGTATCAGCGGATTACTTCCAGCCGCCTGCTGCGGGCTGGCAGAGGTGGTGGGTGGCTTCGACGCCATTGTCTTTTGCCTCAGGAGCTCTCTCGCTCTTCTGGCGGCTTTTCTATTGGCTTTTGCGGAGTCTACCGGTTTAGGTTCCGTTAATAGAAAATCATTTTTGTTGTGGGTTGGTTTTTTGCGGCCTCGTACCAATGGTAGAGTACCTGTATCTGATTCAGAGGAACTATCGGAGAGAGTGAGAGTGTACCACTTAGATCTCTCCGGTACCTGTTGGTGTACGTCCTTACCGTTCAGTACGTCAGTTGGTTCCTCAAGGTCATCTCGGTCGGAATCAGGGTTTAGGTTAGGCATTTTAGCAGACTAAAAAAAAAAAAATATATATATATATATATATGAAAAAAATCTTGGTCTTCTAAAAAGATAGTACGTATTTTAAATCTGTCTGGAGACTGAAGAAAAGTGCAAAGGATGGGGGAGTGACAAAAGGTATAACGTTAACAAAATCAGAAGGTGCCTATCAATGGGGTGGGCCAGTATGAGTCCAGGACTCAGTGTGCCAAGCCAGTGGCACCACCGTGAAAACACGGTCTAACACCCACTAGGTGGGGGTTAGCAACTGGCGGCTATATGCCCCCGCCTATGGGCTGAGACCTCGGTCTCAAGTGGAGTTAATGAGTAAACTAGGTAGGGCCAAGGGCCAGTGGTACAGAACCTTTCTTTGCAAAATGCAAGATGGGAGTGTAAACGCTCAGCTGTGTAGTGGGCAGCAAAGCATAACTTGTTTGGCCGTGGTGTGGAGAATATACTGCAGAGCGTATCTTGGGCGCATCAGTTGCAAATCAGCATAGCATATCTTGATCTTCGTCCCCAAGAGTATCAGACTCAAGAGGGCAGCAGGTATCAGTCGTCCAAGATCTGGTGGCTCCGGGAGGCCAACGACAGATCGGCGATGTGTAGTGAGTTTTCCAGGTTAAGATGTGAGATAAAACGTAAAACGTTTCTGTAAAAGCATCCAGTGAGTGTTGGTAGGACTTGTCCTTTCATAACAAACGTCACCTTCTGTATGGGTTCTTCATCCGACGCACCCTTTCTTAAATACGTGTGGTTTAAAGGAACGTCGCTATGAGAAGACGGAAAAGAAATCGAATTTTTTATTTGTGAACTTTTAGATTGACTGCATCCAATACCATTATTGAAGGGAGGGAGGAAACCGGAGTATCCGGAGAAAACCCTCGGTGATCTCAATAGTCTCGTACCTAAGTCACATAAGTTCGCCCCTTGCGGGAATCGAACCCGCGACCTTCTGCATAGGAAACCGGCGACTAATCCACCGCGGCACGAGGCCACCCCAAATAAAATAATGTGGCTTTCAACATAAACCAAATCGAAGTCCATTCATTCAAATGCATTTCAACAAGCGCCCACACATATAGCTCAAAACTGGGGATATTTTGTCTGGATCGGTTGTAATAGGCTACTGTTAACCTTAAGCTGCAATTTAAAATCATGAAACGGTTGGCCACTCTTTAAACTATCTGCAAGAATATTTTTTAATATTTTTTTAATATTTTAATTTTAGGTAAAAAAACAAACAAATTAAACTCCGTTAGTCAAGTTTGAGAAACATTGCTAAACGTGTTTATAAAATGATGGTTCTCGGCCACCTTGACTTTGGAGAAAGGAAAAATATGAATAACATGAAAGGCTGATGAATTAACGTATCTGCGTTGTAAATGGACGAAAAGAAATAAAAGAGAGAGGAAGACTCAAAGAGAGAGAGAGAGAGAGAGAGAGAGAGA
>CM072513.1:2333604-2551104 GCA_036898135.1 Oncomelania hupensis | reverse complement strand
AGAGAGAGAGAGAGAGAGAGAGAGAGAGATGCAAGTTAATATTAAGCTTACGTACTAAACAATTACTACATTCATTTGTCGAAATTTTTAAACAAGACGCTTAGAAGATGAAGAAGAGAGAAGACATAGGGATGGGTGGTATAATATCAGGGGCGGACGAGGGCGGGGGGGGGGGGGAGTTCCGGGTTTTCCGGACCCCCCCCCCAGCCCCCCCAAAAAAATAGAAGAAGGAGAAGAAGAAAGAGAAAGAGAGAGAGAGAGAGAGAGAGAGAGAGAGAGAGAGAGAGAGAGAGAGAGAGAGAGAGAGAGAGAGAAAACTTTAAAGGAAACAGATCATTCACTTGGAAACGGTAACCTCCATATCCCATATATGTATGTCTGTATAAAATTATAAAAATTAAAATTAAAAAAACCAAAAACATAAACATAAAATAAATAAATAAATTATATATATATAAGTATTTGACCTCTCCCACAATAATATATTATGCAAGCCCTCGCAATCTTCTCCCTAAAAAAGTTCAATCATTGCAATCATTCTAAACAATCTCCAGACGAACACCGTCTTTCGTGCTCCACAAAGAGCAAAGCTGATATTTCCCGTCTTCGGCGACATTCTATTTATTTATTTATTTATTTTATTTTATTTATTTATTTTTTTATTTTAAGGGAGGAAGGGGTGGGGGGGGGGGGCGCCCGCCTCGAGCGGAGGAAATTAAAAGAAAGAAAACGATATTCCTAATGGATAATATAATGGATTACGACAGGAGTGCCCAATACGTTGATCGCGATCGACCGGTCCATCGCGAAGGCAGAGTGACTGAGTAGGTCGCGTAGCAGTAAAAAAAAATTGACGTCAGTCTATTATAATTATGACTATATATATGTTTTGCATTTTGGTGGTAGGTAGATCATTTTGGCTTGGTCATTTTAAAAGTACCTCGCGTGCTGGAAAAGTCATAGTGTGGGCAACCCTGGCTTACGTTGACGTTTTAGCAAAAAGACAAATTGTCAAAGTTCCGTCCCTTTGCTTGCTTATTCCGCCTCGCGCCAGCGCTTCAAAATGCCGCGAACGCCGTCGTTGAAGCCCTCCGATTCGAAACGTGTGGCAAAGCTCAGTACATATTTTGGGAGCAAAGGAGGTAATTATTATTTTGGTAATTTAATCTTACAAGTAAATAACATATGCTATCCTATCCTATCCCATAACTCGGAGGTCGTAGGGGAACAACAGATGATCGTTTAAACAACATACTCCATCTTTCCCTATCCTCAGCAACCCTGATTGTTTCGCTCAGTGTCAAACCAGTCCAGTCTCGAATGTTGTCATCCCACCTCTTTTTCAGTCTCACTCTTCTTCTACCTCCTTGCACTGTGCCTTGAAGGATGGTCTTTGCAAGACCTGATGATCTGGTGACGTGGCCATACCCTCGGAGTTTCCGTTTCTTCACCACTGTGAGCAGGTCATCGTGTTGTCCAATGGCTTGTGTGATGGTCTATTGGACTTAGTCGTTGGTGATGTTCTGGGTATAGGAAATGCCCAGAAGTCTTCTGTAGTACCTCATCTCCATGCTTTGTTTTCTTCGTTGGAGATCTGCTGTGAGGGTCCATGTTTCGCAAGCATATAGGAAGATGGAGATGACAAGGGAGCGCAGCAGCCTTACCTTGGAATGTAGACTGATGATCCTGTCTTTCCAAATTGGCTTCAACCTCGCCAGGGCAGCAGTTGTTTGTGCGATCCTGGAGAGGACTTCCTGTCGAGACCCATTGTCTGATACAATGGCTCCTAAATATTTAAAGCTATGCACTGTGTTGAGGGATTGGCCTTGGACTGTGATGTCCGTGTTGATGCCGTGGGTGTTGTTGGTCATCATTTTGGTCTTCTCTGCACTTATTTCCATTCAATAGGCTCTGGAGGTGGTTTCAAGCCTCTGTACCAGCCGTTCAAGTTCTTGTTCCTCTGCAGCCAATCCATCAATGTCATCCGCAAAACGAAGGTTGGAGATTGCTCTTCCCCCTATGCTGACTGTGCCTTCGTGGTCTGCAAGGGCATCTGACATGATGCGCTCTAGGAAGATGTTGAAGAGTGTTGGAGAGAGTAGGCATCCCTGACGCACACAGATTGTTGTTCTGAACCATGGCGCTGTTATGGAGGACTGCACTGGTAGCCTTGTCATACAGGCTTTTTATGACTTCAACAATTTTAGGGCTGATGTTGTACACTCTCATGGTTGCTCACAGAGCTGCATGCCAGACTCGGTCAAACGCCTTTTTGATGTAGGCTATACGAACACGTGATATAGATGTTGTTGGTGCTGTAGGTATTTCTCACAGATTATTCTGAGGTTGAAAATCTGTTCAGTGGTACTTCGCCCTGCCCTAAATCCTGCTTGCTCTTCGGCTATGATTTGTTCAGCTTGGGGTTTCAACCTGTTGAGTATTATTTTCAGGTTCATGAAGGTTACCTTTTTTGAGAAGAGTGATGACAAGCGACTGAGTCCATGGTGTAGGCCATTCCCCACTCTGCCACATCTTGCTACACATAATGGTGAGTGCGTCGATCATCGCTTCTCCTCCTGCTTGAAGCAGTTCCGCGGGTATGTTGTCCACTCCCGCTGACTTCCCCTTCTTCAGCGATTGCACTGCTGCCTCAACTTCTTCTCGGAGAATTGGGAGGTTTTCTTCTTCTTCTCTGTTCTCTGGACATGCTAGAACTGATGGGTCTCCGTTTGGTTTGTGGTTGTAAAGGTCAGAGCAGTACTCTGTCCATCTGTCCACGGCTGTAAGGCATAAGCCACTTGCTTTGCCTCGTGGAGACCTTGGGCTGTTTAACACTTGTCAGCGGCTTCACAGTCTGGTAGGCCTTCTTGCTGTTGTTCTTGTTCAGACTGTTCTCTATTTCCTGGCATTGAGCTTCTATAGTTTAATAATGGTATAGGATGCAGTCAATATAAAAATTTCAAAAATAAAAATTCGATTTTCTTTCCGTCTTCTAATAGCGATTTCCCTGCCTTTACACCACCTGTTTGAGTGATGGATGTGTGTTTGGTGTGTGTGAGGGTGGATGAGACAGGTGAGCGTGTATGTTGGTATAGATCGCCGCGCTTTGAGCCTGAATGATTTGGGGAAAGGCGCGTATAGCATCCTGTATTATTATTATTATTATTATTATTATTATTATTATTATTATTATTATTATTATTATTATTATTATTATTATTATTTCTATCCAGTTCTCCTTTGCTGTGCGCATGCCTTTTCGGATGTCATTGTTGATTTTTCGGTAGGCATCAGCTCCATGTCAGGTGTTCCTTTTCTTTTTCATCTCTCTTCGTTTATCACACAGGTTCAAAAGTTCAGGTGTGATCCACAGCTTCTTCTTTGACCGGTGCTTTCCAAGGATCTCCGTGGCTAAGTTGAAGGTGGTGGTCATGGAGTTGACATCTACTTCACCAGCTCCCAAAATGAGCAGTAGTGCAAATTTCCCTCCAATTGTGGCCTGAAATATTTCTGTCACCTCCGGGACTTGCAGTTTGTCCAGGTCGAACTTCAGTGCACTTTGCTGTGTTTACTCTCTTCAAGTGAAGCCGGAAAGACATCATCACAAGATTGTGGTCACTTCCGATGTCTGCTCCTGGAAAAGTGCGTGTCCTGCCAATTTTGATGCTTGATCTGAAGCGTTTCTTGACCATCATTAACATTTACCGAGTAAGTCCCTTTAATAGAATTTTGTAAACCCTCCCCCAAAAACTAACTGATCCGCCCCTGTAATATTGTGTACGTCGTGTATGCTTAATTTATATAATATATTATTAATTATCGCAAGATTATTTCAATTCAATACTGACACATCACCACAAACGTAGTCCGACAGACCATCACGCAAGCCATTGGACAACACGATGACATGCTCACAGTGGTGAAGAAACGGAAACTCCGATGGTTTGGCCACGCCACCAGAGCATCAGGCCTTGCAAAGACCATCCTGCAAGGCACGGTACAAGAAGGCAGAAGAAGACCGGGAGGCCGAAAAAGAGGTGGGAGGACAACATTCGAGAATGGACTTGCTTGACACTGAGCGAAGCCATGAGGGTTGCTGAGGACAGAGAAAGATGGAGTACGCTGATTAGATGATCATCTGTGGTACCCCAACGACCTTCGAGTTACGGGATAGGATATGATAGGATAGGAATACTGACATTTGATTTACAACTGCCTATTTTGCTAGCAAATAATCTAGTCTATGTTAATGTGATATGTGCTACAACCAAGTTTTCTTAAGGACAAATAAAGATCTGTACCCGTATCTGAAAGCAGATTATACATGACAAATATAGTAGGTTTATCGGCAGTTGTCTCCCTTTACCGACAATCTTCACTCATCCGGGTCTGTACGAAGGAAGTCACGTGATGAACACAAATTATGTTGTTGTGGAGAAGCCGCCATGTTCTCTGGGCAAGCTGTCAGACACCTTATCAGAACGACGATGTCTTGACTTTGAAAGATGAACAGGCACGCAGATTCATCGTTTTGTGCGTATGAAGTGAGCTGATCAATAGTAAAAGGCTTCTGCCTTCAGTTAGTTGTTTTCTTAGTGACGGTCAGAGCTTTAGCTATTTTTGATGGCGAGCAAAATCCAAGTTGCTAAGTTCCATGACTTCACTGAAGGTTCTATGTTAGATCCGACTTCTTCTGGAGTTTGGAATATGGAAGAAAATGAAGTTGTTGGACAGTTAAACGATGAAAGCTTCAAGAAAAGAGTTGAAATCCTTGAACAACTGATTATCACTGTGAAGAGAAATGGTGGACGACTGCCTTATTCTGACCACGAGTCCATCTTCCGTGGACTGGGATTGGCATTGTCAGACTCGAATTGGGAGATACGTAAAAAATGTATTAATCTGCTGCAAGAACTGATTCCAAGCCTTCAAGATGATTTGGACCGTTGCATGTCATTGGTCCTAAGCAAACTTATTTCCAACATCGGTGATGGCAAGGTCACGTTGAGAAAAGCTGTAATAAGCACCCTTCATCGATACATGAAACATACCAAAAAGCTGCCAGCACTTCTCCATGCAGTTGTCAACACAGGTCTGGAAAATGAAGATCCAAGAGTGCGACGAGAAATGATCAATGCCCTACCTATGCTCCTCACCAAGGAATATGCCAGTGCAAATTTGTATGGCATTGTTCAATCCCTTGCAAAAAAGCTGCTTGACACTTCGACAGAAGACAACTTGAAAGATGTATCTCTTGCCACATTACAGTCGATTGAAAACCTGTTGGGGGAAGATCAGTTTGAAGTGTACATTCAGAAACTTTCACCATCACTTAGGAAATATTATTTGCAACTATCGGACAAATTTGATAGTGTATACGCCACAGACAGTCTTGACCACTCTGGCATGTATACGTCTCGCACTGGTAGCAAGATGCAAGGAGGCACAGAGAGACATGACATGTACATGGACAGTCTTGAGTTTGGAATTATTCCCACACACATCATGACTCGTATAAATGATCAGAAAGACTTCAAGACAAGAGCTCAGGCTGTGGAAGATCTGAAAGGAGTAATCTTGGAGCTATCACCCAGTGACATCAACCAAAAGCTTGTCCCCCATATGATGCCCTTCATGGCATTCCTCAGCACGTTATTGGATGACTCCAATTTTAAAATCATCACTGTTACACTTGAGATCCTGTATTCTGTGGTGGAACGTCTTGGGAGCAATGTGAAAAACTTTGTGAAGAATATTGTAACAGCATTGTCGAAGCGAATGGGAGACAACAAGGTGGTCATTCGCCAGTCAGTTATGAGAGTTCTGATGAAGATGATGCATTGCTACTCGCCACAACTTGTCCTGACGGTGATTTTTGACAATTTGACCCACCGCAACTCCAGAGTGAGACAAGAAACCATTAATTTCATTATTGCTGCCTTGTTGACATTTCCTAGTTACGAATTTGACTTGCCCAACATCTGCCTTGTTGTTGGACCCACACTGACTGATGTAAAACGACAGGTACGACAGGCAGCTCTTGAATGCTTTGCTGTTCTGGCACAGGCAATGGGATCTGGGCGTCTACAGCCTTTGGTGCAAGCTGTTGATCAGGTTGAGCTCAGTTCTGATGGTGAAGGACTCATGGCAGCTGTACAGGCTCGTTTAGCTAGGAGGCAACTCCCTCGGCTGAACAGCGAGGGTCTGGTAGAATATGCCACCCCTATTCCTTCCTCTGCCACACAGAGGTCAGCATCATCCAACACAAGTGCGGACACAGAGTGGATTCTGGCAGTGGGAGGGGCGTCAGCTCGTACAGCTCGTGGGTCTGAGTACATGGAGCTGGAGTCTGTGACTTCATCTTCGGCTAGATCCACACCAGGAGTCAGCAATCTGGATTATGGTGCGCCAACACCAGCCCCACGAAGGTTCATGAGTGCTGGGCGAGGCCGCAACAAACTTCCATGGGAAGAAGATGAGCGCTCCAGAGCTTATGAAGAGTTGCCCAACTCCGCACCTGCTCATGTAAGTCGATGCATTTCCCAGAAGTTTATTATTGATTGTGTGCATGTGTGGTTCACATTGTATTGCATAATCCTAAATATTAATTATTATGGCCAGGCTAATGTATCCTGGCCATACAGGCATGTAATTTTGAACCCCACTTGATCATTTAATTTTTTATTTAGCTCATGCACTACTAATTTATGTTGGGTTTTTTTTTAAAATTTTAATCTGAAAGGTTTGCAATTTAGCTGTAATTTTTTATTGGATTTTTGTTGTTGGTGAAATTGATAATCAGTTAGTGAAAAGTTTCTTTGTGATTAAAAGAGAAGGAAAACTCCTCAGTTGAACTTGAAGAAACTTTTTCTTCCAAGATTGTTAAATAAGTGACATTTGGACAGGAGATCACCCCCAGAGTTCAACTAATGTAGTTGAGGGGTATAAACAAGAGCAGAGGGATATAATTTATAAATCTGCAGCTAAGTTGACCAGTATTTAGCGGCCTTTGAACAGGACACAACCCTGTCAGTTGGTTCAGTGGTGTGCTCGGTGTACTGAAATGTCAGGCAATAACATTGCAGCCTGTACTGGCAGTTTTTCAAACCGCGTTGACGGCCTGGAGTAAAATAATAATAATAATACATTTAATGAATAAATAAAATAAATAAACAAAATAAAAATTACCCTACTTCTACGGATGAGAGTGTAAATCGAGATCTAGTGTGTGCATGCATGCATTCCATTGCATGGACTTTAAAGATCCTGACGTTTATGTCCTACACGGTAAGTGCCGGCTACATAAATACACTCAGCACGCACTAGATCCCTTCTCCCTATCTCCGGTCGCCCAGGATTGTGCTCAGTTGTC
Organism: Oncomelania hupensis; assembly: GCA_036898135.1. Classification (NCBI taxonomy): domain Eukaryota; kingdom Metazoa; phylum Mollusca; class Gastropoda; order Littorinimorpha; family Pomatiopsidae; genus Oncomelania; species Oncomelania hupensis. The sequence goes on along the minus strand of CM072513.1, from coordinate 2,543,732 downwards.
TTGGCATCAGACTTTGCAGGTGGGAGTTTGAGTTAGATCCTGTATCGGTCAGTGCCTTGAGCAGCTCTTAAGCTGGAAAAGCGCTATATAAAGTGATAAAATAATAATAAATATTGACCCACATAGCAAGCAGCTGAGTTTACCTTTGTTAACTAAATGACTTAGTATTAAATTCCCAACTTCCAGTTCCAAGAAAAGGAAACCCTGTATAGTATAACTTATAATATTATAAGTTATACTATACAGGGTTTCCTTTTCTTGGAAGTTCTTTTTGTTGCACCCGGTATGGACATTGAATCATGTATAAACCTGAACAGGCAAGAATTGACTTTGTTGACTGGCTCTTGATTGTGGCCCAGTGCCAATGGTTAAGAATAAGAATGATGTGCCGTACATGCTCTGTATGTATATATCACGGGCTCTTTTTTTGCAAACTAAAATGAACGCATATATATGGAGTGCAAGATTGGAGTGCACAGAGGGGAGGGGAATAAAAGATGCAATAAGTGATGGAGAGTGAGAGAATATTATAGCATTGAACTGATACTAGTGATGATAATCTAAGTTACTAAGATAAAATAACGGTTGAAAATAGGAAAATATTTTCTAGGTCACTGAGATGTCAGTTCCTGTTAGTGTTATTATAAGTAACATTATTCATTTCTGTCATCAACTTGTTCTGCAACTTTTAAAACTCTTTACCCCTAAATATTACGGTTCACGAAACCAAATATGTTTGGTAGATTTTGAAGTTTTGGTTAAAAAGGCGACAAATTGCAGATTTATGTGTGAGCTCTAAGAACAAATGTTACTGTTTCAGTTGCATTCATATTGGTGACAAAAAGTATAACATGATGTGCTTGTTTTTCTTCTTGTCCATTATTTACATTTACAATAAAAAATAAGGTGGAAAAAAAAAGAAGCGTTTTTACTTCCAGCTTATTTTAAAACCCAGAACTGATTTCCTTTCTGTTTTACAATAGGGATCTTCCCAAAACACGAATAAATGAATGACCATTGAAGTTTACCATTACACTCAACATGGGTGAATGGCAGACAGAGATAACAATACCAGGGAAGAAGGGTGGGGACCTAAGTAAATGTGAACCATTAGAACCACAGTGGACATCATTTATAACAATCACTCAATCAGACATTGTCTGCTCTGCTGAGATGACATTTGAATGGAATCTGACAGTGAGAAAGGAATCTTATAATGAATAGGATAGGGATGGATTTGTGCGAAAAGAAACTTTCCAACAAGAATCGACTGTGACCTCTGAGTCCTTGGCAACACACTGCGCCTTGCAATTACTAGTTAGTAAGTGCTGCATTGTGCATTATATTTTAATTTTATTTTAACAAGCCAATTGCATTGCTAGTGTCAAGAGAAAGAATAAACAATACACCAACTGAACAAATAAACAGTGATCTGTGAAGGTTTTGAAATGTGCTAGTCAACATGAAAAAAGTTGTCATTGTCCCTTGAGACATTATATTGTTATTCACCAAACAACAACCTACAGTGGGAATTCAGATGTATCTGAGTGGTGAATGCTCATAATGGGAATGTATTTTAATGTAGGGTAAGGAATTCTGTAGCAGTGTATACTGTATAGCATGGTTTTCAAGGAAAATCAATAGACATGGATGACTTGATGTTAGTTGGTTTTGCTGCAGGTTATTCCCCTTCTTCCATTCACAGCAGCATCTATTGCTGATGAGATACACATGAGACAACGCAGCATTGTTTCATTTAGTTTTGGTGTATTTTAACTAGGTTAGGGATTTAAAAGGTTTTGCTATTTTGATGTTGGTTTTGTAAAGTTGTATTCAATTCAGAGTTTCCATGCTATGGTGCCATGCTCTTGAGAAGGTAAAATAAAAGAGCTAAAAATAGTAATACAGGAATGTGGATGGACATGCCATATAAATCACACTTTAGTACAATAATATAAGCCATGTGCACAGAGAAAGTCCTATGAATATATTTATATATTGCACTTCAACAAGTTCCACTCACTTGTTCTGTAGTCACCTGGCCCATAGGTCACCTCTTATCTCCCTGGGTTGCGGTTTTGAAAAAACCATTCAGATGAATGTGGGGGGTATTGTGGCTTTAAATCTTTTGGAAATGTACAGCACTCTGAAGCACAAAATAGAAAGGTTTCCCTCGTTCTAGTGGTGGTAGTAGGAATTCTTGTCTTAAGTTGAGGGCAAAAAGAATCCAAGATTTGTTAGGATTTGTCACGTTTGCATTGTACTAAGACACTCCATAACCTCACAAAATTTTATTCCACATTTTTCACATTATAATTATATTATTAAATATTTTATTTTATACTCACAACTCATAGTCATAAAATATCCTCTCAAATTATCATAAAATATGCCGACATTAATTGTTCGGTAGAGGTTAAATATTTTATAACCCTTATATAAACAATAAAACATAAAAATAAAACAATAAACATGTATTTTTCCATAAATTAAATGTTCAGTGCTCAGTTTATTACAGTTTTTATGATAGCAAAGATTTTATTGTAACTCTTCCTTTGAGTATTATAATAATAATTTTGCCAATGTTTTATATCATGATCATTATAAATCCTTTTGACTTTTACTGTTAGTTACTCTAGCAGTTATATTATTGTGAGAAATGGTACTTGGCTCACAAGTTAATTGCTTTTTTTGTAAAAATTTTTTATTTCTTTAGGAAATTGGAATTTTTGCATTTTGAGAAATAATTGAGCCAACTTGCTCTTAAATATATCCGCATGGTTCCTTCACAAAACATTCTTCCCAAGATGAAATGTTTGTTGGAGTCTTGTTCTGAAAATTAAATCGAATGCTTGCCTTGAACATTGTAATAATGAAATCAGTTATTTTGTTATCAAGTAGAGCCTGGCAATTTGGGACAAAAAGTACATTAACTTGGACGAGGACTTCAGAAGGGATTGGTGAGGGAATTGTGGGGTGGATGTGTATATATAATACATATATGCGTGGAGGGATGTTGGGGAAAGCAGAATGGAATCTTAATTAGAGTGAAAGCTGACAGCAGGATCTTAAAACAATTGACAAGTAACAAGTTTTACAAACCTTTTATAATTTATAGAAGATCCTTGATAAAAGATTGAGATTGATAAACGATTGAGCTCTTCAACTGTACTTAATAATAATAATGTATTTTATATAGCGCAATTCCAAACTTAAAGTCTGCTCAAAGCGCTCACACAAGCACTCGCAGAATAAGAGACTACTATAAAATAAAACACTGAGCAATAAAATACTGATACTAAACAAAATACATGTAACATGAGCTGTAAGTGTCACAAAAGTGTACATGTACATTTTGCGCAGTATCATTTTAAAAAACATTGTATATGTTATTTATATCTCTATCTATCTATCTATCTATATAAAGTTCTAATGATGTAAGATAATTAACACAAACACAGAAACACTGTTTAATACAGCATGAAATACAATCAAGAGCAAACAAATAAAATACACTGACAAAACTAACACCTGACACTCCCACCGACTAATCAAGCCAGTAAACAAATCCCTATCCTGTCCCATAACCCGAAGGTCGTAGGGGCACCACAGATGATCGCTTAACCAGCATACTCCATCTTTCTCTGTCCTCAGCAGCCCTCATGGCTTCGCTCAGTGTCAAACCAGTCCATTCTCGAATGTTGTCCTCCCACCTCTTTTTCGGTCTCCCCCTTCTTCTACCTCCTTGCACTGTGCCTTGCAGAATGGTCTTTGCAAGGCCTGATGATCTGGTGACGTGGCCATACCATCGGAGTTTCCGTTTCTTCACCACTGTTAGCAGGTCATCGTGTTGTCCAATGGCTTGTGTGATGGTCTGTCGGACTTCAACGTTGGTGATGTGTTGGGTATAGGAAATGCACAGAAGTCTTCTGTAGCACCTCATCTCCATGCTTTGTATTCTTCGTTGGAGATCTGCTGTGAGGGTCCATGCTTCGCAAGCATATAGGAAGATGGAGATGACCAGAGAGCGCAGCAGTCTTACTTTGGAATGTAGACTGATGGTTTTGTCTTTCCAAATGGGCTTCAACCTTGTCAGGGCAGCAGTTGTTTGTGCGATCCTGGAGAGGACTTCCTGTCGAGACCCATTGTCTGACATAATGGCTCCTAAATATTTGAAGCTGTGCACTGTGTTGAGGGATTGGCCTTGTACTTTGATGTCCGTGTTGATGCCATTGGTGTTGTTGGTCATCATTTTGGTCTTCTCTGCACTTATTTCCATTCCATAAGCTCTGGAGGTGGTGTCAAGCCTCTGTACAAGCTGTTCAAGTTCTTGTTCCTCTCCAGCCAATCCATCAATATCATCCGCAAAACAAAGATTGGAGATTGCTCTGCCCCCTATGCTGACTGTGCCTTCGTGATCTGCAAGAGCATCTGACATGATGTGCTCTAGGAAGATGTTGAAGAGTGTTGGGGAGAGTAGGCATCCTTGATGCACACCGATTGTTGTTCTGAACCAGTTCCCGATGACGCTGTTATGGAGGACTGCACTGGTAGCCTTGTCATACAGGCTTTTGATGACTTCTATAATTTTAGGGCTGATGTTGTACACTTTCATGGTTGCCCATAGAGCTGCATGCCAGACTCGGTCAAATGCCTTCTTGAAGTCTATGAACACATGATATAGATGTTGTTGGTGCTGTAGGTATTTCTCACAGATTATTCTGAGGTTGAAAATCTGTTCAGTGGTACTTCGCCCTGCCATGAATCCTGCTTGTTCTTCAGCTATGATTTGTTCAGCTTGTGGTTTCAACCTGTTGAGTATTAGTAAACAAATAAACAGATGATAAGACATTATGGAATAAAATCGTTACTTTGCCTAACTTCCAAAGCCTATTAGTAGTACTACATGGCTGACCACAAAATACAGGACTTTGGATCCAATAATTGACTGACCAAGACTAAACAAATAACGTAACATTTGTTGACACAAAAATAAAAAAATTCAGTTGCTGAATTATTTATAATTTAATGGGGTATTTTGGTTGTTTTGAATACTATCTAGAGGGCGCATTTGAGGACTGTCCTTCGACGTGCGCATGTGGTAAGACCCCAATTCACTGCATAGTGGAACTAGATTAGTAGATAAATGCTATGAGATTCTAGACAGTTGAGATAGAGTCTGCAATCTAGACTTACAATTGAGATAGATTTTGCTTTTTGTTTTTTCCAAACAGTTTGAAGATTTCAATGTTTACTTTGAAAATGCCATGCCAGTATTATTTGCATAGTATTGATCTAGACGAGCTGTGTAATAATATATATAAATTATATTGTGAACAATGGATTACATTTTAATGATGCAGTTGTCAGCATGACAGAAATGTATTATTTTTCGGGATAGCAAGATCAAATTCATATTCATAGTTATGTATGAACAATGAATGATATAAATACCATTAGAAGTGACTACTATTAGAATACAGTCTTGGTATGGAAAATATTATTTTCTGAGAATTGTGCCAAATTCAAATTGTGAAGGGTTACTGCTTGTTGGTTTTTGTACACACTAATTATTTTTTATATGGGGACTCTTTGAGTCAATCTACATCAGTAAATGATTTTTCATCTATAATTATAATTTCAAGCTTTACATTAGTTTAATGGCATAGTTTTAAACTGTGTTTGGCTTTTTAAAGTCAAATTGAAGCTTTGCCGCTACTATTTGTTCATGATTTGTTCCGGACATTAACTTTTTTTAACATGTAGAGTTGATTAAATCGTGTTCTGACCATTTAGAGTACAAAAATATTTCTAACAATTATGGTAATATAATTACAGAAAAATTGCTTGTTAATAGGCCTGCTTGCATTAATTATTCTTTTTTATTATTGTTTTACGTTTCTTTATTTCTTCATAAGTTAAATCGTTTATTTTTAGCTGAAAGATATTAGTGTGTCTTTTTTTTCTTTGGTGTTAATACATTTAGTTAATGTTATATATTTATTTATATAATTATTATATTTTCTTACTGTTGTTGCTGTAAGATGAGATCTGTATAGAACATTTGTTTGAATATAAATTACAATAATGATAATTTACCTGCAATGAGAGGTATATAAATTCTACTATAGTTTGCTATACTAATAAAAGTAATATTATCAGTCTAGTGCCAGTGGTTATTTCAGGGTATGATGAGTGGGTGACTTTGGGTGTAGGTTTTGGTTCTGTGGGATGAGTGGCGCTGAGCTGCGGCTGTCAAGTCATTGAACCTGAATTTCACCCGGATGGGTGACAAACAGTGAAACATATTTCAAATGTGAAATTAAAATTAATTGTTTCAGTTTTATAATTGGAAAACTGGGCGAGTGCTTTGAGGGCTCTGACAGTGTTTCTCAACTCTGACAATGAAACTATTTATGTTCAGACTTTCAACCCTTAATAATCTTTTTAATTTTTATTATATTTTTTGTTCATTGATATGATGAGTAATGACTAATGTGAACTAGGCAAATTGCGTGGTAAAACAGTTGTGACAAAAAATGGACTACCCACAAAGTATTGACATCCTGTTTTTGCCTCTACTACTACTGCTACTGCTGCTACTACTACCACTACCACACTACTGCTACTACTGGCATATGGGCACATGGCCTTTTATATTTAAAACATTTGAAGAAAATCACATGACATTAATCTATCGTGTTGGTAAATAATGCACCTTTAATGCAGATTCATAGAACTTATTTGACTGTTGCAGGGCTTTGCAGATACAGAAGTTATTTGACTGTTGCAGGGCTTTGCAGATACAGAACTTATTTGACTGTTGCAGGGCTTTGCAGATACAGAAGTTATTTGACTGTTGCAGGGCTTTGCAGATACAGAACTTATTTGACTGTTGCAGGGCTTTGCAGATACAGAAGTTGGAACACCACCCAAACCTCGGCCTAACATGTGGATGGGAGAGGGAGATGGAGGTTCTCCTGACTTCCGAAACACACCGAAGCGCAAAACTACCTTGGACACTCTTGGACTTCAGAATGATGACATTGACCCTTCAGGTAGGAATTGTTAGTTGATTATAAATTACAGTGTATGATAATAATTACGTTCTGAAATTCAGCTGGTCCAGTTATGTGAGATTCTTTAGCTGTTTATCCTGGCTTGACAGTTGCCCACTCTTCTAAGTCATGGTGAATGATTCAAGAATAGCACAAAAGGAAATGTGTTAGTTCATTTTGTAAGCTGCAGCATCGACCATGTAGCAGCATGCTCAGGGTACACAGTGGAGGAAAATGTAGGACTTGGGTAGGTGAAAGAGTGGGGAATTGCACAGCAGTGGGTGGGTGCATGGGGGAGATATAGTGGGGGGAGGGGTTTCAATGTCAAAGAGATGTATCTTTATATGTCTTGAAGACATCTAGGCCATCTTTCTTCCATCTCCAACCTCCCACATAAAAAGAATTATGGGCAGCAAAATAAGATTAATTAAGTTCTATTAGGCATTTGAAATTTCATACCATGAAATGACTCGCATGAATAGCAATGTGTGTCTGTGTACTTCTCCCTCTACCTCACCCCTACTTCCTCCTCCCCACCCACCCCACCCACCAACCCCCAAATTTTGAGGCAGTGTATGTATGTACAGGCCCACTTTAGAGAAAGTGAAACCTGTTTACTTAGAACAAGCTCACAGAGACCGGTGATTGCGATCTGTATGACCTAGGCTGATAGTGTTTTGTGTCACAGAGCAGCTGTATGTCTCTTTTAGAGCTAGTCGACCTAAAAACAGTAATCCCTTATTCTTGAATATGGGTTGATAGCTTGTAAGCAGGGCGCAGCCAGCTTGGGCACTGTTCCACTTGTCAAGAGCTGTTCTAGTCTGGGCTTCAGTGGTAGTACACTGTAACTTAAATGGTCAAAATCTTAAACTATGATTCCAGGGTAGTTGAAAGGTCTGCTTAAATATGGGCAGTCCCCTTTCATTTTTCCTTTCTGCAAGTTAATCGAGGATAGAATGGCTACTGGCAAAGTAATTATCACATTATGACTTATGATTTTGGAAAGTTTTAGTCAAAATGTAAAAACTTAATTATCTCTTCTTTGAAAAGGGTTAAGCAAGTTTTGTGCGACAGTGACCATTTCACCAGAAGTTTTTTGACTTACAAATCCCCTCTGTGACCTCAACTTCCAATACCTGTTCATTTCAAAATTGTGTTGTAGGGATCTAAGCCTATGGTTTATAGTATTGTAGTGCTACTAAAAGCTGCATACCATTTAGGGCTTAGTTGGTCTGATTGACAACATGACAGTCTGACTATCTTTCAGGCTTCTGTCTTTATCCGACAGACCTGTGACTTATCTGGCGTACGTGCCCTTGTTTTCCCATGCTGGCAATGTTTTTAATGGTATTGATTACTTAGGATCCAATGTGCTATAAAATCTAGTCAGCCTTGTGGCTTAGAATAAGTCCATGATGTTTTTCCTCCTAATTTTGCTTGTAAATGGTGGAAGGTCTTCACTAGGGTTTGTTAACCCAAAGTTTTTGGTTGATGTACAATAAAGTGCATCAATAGGATTATTCTCGCCACAACCTAATTAAGTTTTAATCATAAATTTATTATTTAAAAACAAATAATAATAATAATAATAATTTATAATAATAATAATAATAACAAGTATGGGTGTTGTTCTTATCATTTGCAATTTGTAGAAATTTGTCGTGAGATTTCAAAAAACAATAATTTTGTTGCCCCGAGTGTTACATAATTTTTATAAAAGGAAGAGATTATTTTGTGCCTTCATGATAATTATTACAAATGGAAGTGATTATTCTGTGCCTTCATGATTTCCCCACACATTATATACTTTTTTTTAATGGTGGTGTTTTGCTACATTGGTAAACACTTTTTTAATTCCACTGGTAAACAGACAACAATCTGGAATTAAACGTCTCCAAAACAAAAGAACTAATTGTAGATTTCCGTCAAAACAGAAACAACATGAAACCCCTGTCCATCAACGGGGAAGTAGTGGAACAAGTAGACAGTTTCAGGTTTCCCGGCACAACCATTTTCTCAGATTTAGGATGGGAAAAGCACATCACTGACGCAGTCAAGAATGCCCATCAGAGACTATTCTTTCTCCGCCAGCTTAGGAAGTTTCGGGTGAGCCAAGCTATCATGGCCAATTTTTACTGCGCCACTGTAGAAAGCATTTTGACCTTTTCTTTCATTGTTTGGTATTCCAACGCAAACATCTAAGATAAAGAGCGTTTAGACCAGGTTGTGCGCCAGGCTTCAAGATCTATGCGTTGGTGGGGCCCTCCCGTCTATCGAGGCTTTACAGGCGCAACGTGTCACACGCAGAGCCAAACATATTATCCATGATGAGTCCCAGCCCGTCCAAGTGCTCTTCCAGATGCTCCCCTCAGGCCGTAGACTCCGTTCCCTCCCCAGCAAAACCACAAGCTCACTGAATGGCTTCTTCCCTTGGTCTATTAGACATTTAAATCAAATATAAGAATTATATAGGCTGCTCCTTATTGTGTGCACTTGTATAGTCATATTAGTCATGAATTGCGGGAGGGTGCTTCTGCGTACGAAAATATTTTGTTCATCTGTATATTTGCTGTGTCTGATGATGTACATTAAAATTATGCACCTGTTTTGTTATCTGTAATTCGGTTGTGTCTGTTGATGTCTGTATTTCTATGTACTACATTAGTGTTCTAGTCAGGCGTGGGTCTGCTGTCTAGTCTATACTGGTGGTTACATAGGTCTCACTAGATCTATGCTTTATTTGTTTGTTATGTATCTTGTGCATGCCTGCCGCTGATCTAAAGCATTCTTCGTGTCAATTCTGTCATGTATACTATAAGTATAACTGTATTTATGGCACTTGGCGAATAAATCTTGAATTGAATTGAATTGAAAATTGAATTTAATTTTGTTCAGCTCATAATAATTTATGAAACGCTCTGTGCACACCTCTCCAGCACCCACCCACCTACCCCCATCGCCCAAATAAACCCCCCCAAAACACCACATCCTCTCCCCCAACGTTTTCCTCCCCACCTCATCCCGTCACAACATCAAAGTGGATTAAATCAGAATTGATTGGTCCTTGCAACGTAATTGGGATGGTGTTACATAGTGTAACCGCTAATGAAATAGGCTCTGAAATTTAAGTTTCTTTTTTGCATTGCAAGCAGAAGAATGAAGAATATAACAAGAGATGACAGAAAGTATGGAAACGAAACATGGAAAGCTTTATTTAGAATAATAACGAAAAAGCATTACCTTCATCAAGGTTTTTTGGTCCCGCTTGCCCTTTTTGTAATTATGCACTGGATGAACTGAGAACCCAACTTTAATAGGGGATTGCTGGCATTGTTTTCTTGCATCCGGAGTAGGGGAATTACGAGTGAGTGTTTTTGTGAAATAATGTGTTTTTTTGAAGTCGAGTATTAGGGCCAGTAGGTAGAACAAAGGCAGTAATAAGCTTAGGGACTAAAAAGGCAGCATTGGAATGATTGGGAACGTCAAACTAAAATGTGGGCCGAACATTGATCTTTGAAAGGCAACGGGCTATTGAGAGGAGCATTGAAAGGGGGTTCTTTGATTCTGACTGGCGAAGATGATTGCTTTCAGGATGAAAGGAAGCAACATGGTGCCAGGGAATCTAATGTGGAAGACAGCTGAACTACTACTAACTCTAGGATAAAGTGGCTGTTATTGTTTTAAGCGCTAGCAACCTAAGTCTGCTGAGATCAAAGATTGGGATCTGTCCATAACTGGTCCACAACATTAATTACTGTGCAATGTTTATAATAAACTGTCATTCTCAGCATGATTATATCGGAAAGATTAACAGATTTCATGTTTGCGTTGTGCAAGCCAAGTGATTTTGAGTTTTAGATACAGAAACTGAAACTGAAACTGAAAAACGTTTATTACATAAGGATAGTAGCTTTAGGTCCAGAAGTCCTTTCTTCCAGCTAGTCCTTAACACATGCAAATATATAATAGATGTGAGTACATTGTAACAACATAAATGAACTACAAATAAGTAGTATGAATACTATCAGGATAACATACGCATACACACAAGCAATGATACTCACAAAATTGAAATAAAAGTACTATATATATACAATGTACAACGTATCTCAATACAAATGCACATATACATGAGATATGCGGCATATATACTCACGCATGTGAGAAAGAAAGAATAAATAATCGTGTCTTCGAAATTTTGTTTAGGCTTTTTACTTTATAACTAGTTCTGAATTAGGGCAGACAGACCAGCCTTAAACGAGGACAGGGAGTTTGCATATTTTAAATGTTGTGACAGGGAGTTCCAAAGCGATGCGCCAGAGTAGGAAATGCTAGTTTTAAACAGATCTAACCTGGGTCTGATACATACAAAGCTATTCCTTGAGTTGCTATAAGGTGAGTGTGAAGGCACGAAAAGAGATTTTAAGTATATGGGTCCACCAATGGTTAACGTTTTAAACAAAAACACATATTTGTTGAACAAGAGCTGTTGGCTCAGTGGTAATATTCCTATTTTTTTTAATCTTTTGATCGGTGGTTAGAGAAGGGTCTTGGAGAATAAGTTTTGCAGCTCGACGTTGTAGGCTGTTCAAACTCTTCAGGATATTATCGCTGCACCCGTCCCACACCACAGAAGCGTAATAAATATATGTAACAGAATATGAGCATAGTAAAATAACTTCTTTGCATCCAAGGTCAGAATATTCTGAAGGCGTGAAAGTAAATATATATTACGGCTTACTTTTTTGCTCACATTGTCAACATGGACGTGCCAACGTAGGGATTCATCTATAGTGACACCAAGTATCTTATGTGCCGTGACGTGCTCTATAGTGGCATCAGCTAGGCGTAGATGTAATTTAGGATGTGTTAACTGGTGGTGTTGGCGAGTGGTAACTATCATACTCTTTGTCTTTGATGTGTTGATGTGCATGTGATTGGAGCGACACCAGCTAACTATATCATCAATACCTTTCTGGAGTGAATGTTGAATGTGAGGTACGGTCTTATTTGATGAGGATATAGAGGTATCATCGGCTAACATATGGCACTCAATGGATTTATCTGTAAGAGAGAGTGGTAGTCATTTATAAATATACAAAATAACAGGGGACCCAATACAGACCCTTGAGGGACGCCAAACTTAACACACCTCTCAGCTGAAGATAATCCATGTACATGTGTATACTGCTTTCTACAAGAAAGATAGGATACAAAGAACGGGAGTGAGCGTGAGGCGTTCAAGTACAAGGACAATTTTGCGAGAAGGATGTTATGATCTACCACGTCAAAGGCTTTTATTAAGTCTATGAATACAACTCCAGACATTTTTGATTTATTAATGGCGGATAGCCAGGAGTCTGTCATACAGAACATAAGCTAGCTAGGTGGAATGTGTCCGGGTGAGGGGTAGTGGTTGAGAAGGGAAGATTCACGTAGGTAGAAAAAAAGCAGTAAACTAAAACAATAATAAGGGGGAGAGAGAGACAGAGATAGGTAGAGAGACACGGACAGACAGACAGATACACACACACACACACACACACACACACACACAGACAAACACACACACACCCAAAGGTAAATGAAGCCACTGGACACAGAACTTTGAGGTTGGTAGCCTCAGGAGACCCTTTGTAAGCCTTGTTCTCCCTCTCACAATTTCTTCATCTCATGCCTGGTAAAATGATCCTGCTGGCCCATACCTTATTTGCTTTGATGCTTCTGATTGCAGGTGGATCCTACAGCAAGATTTACAACCAAAAGAGACGACTTGTAAGTGGATCACGTACCAACTCTTTCAACGGAGCAGGTGATCTCCCAGACTTTACCAGAGGTGAGTTGGTTTACACTGAACAAACTCCCAGCCAGACAGCTTACAAATGCATCAAATAATTGTATTTTATTAGTAAATTTATTTCTGTTGATAGTCATTTTGGCAGTCGGTGGTTACAAACATCATATTCCGTAGTCTTACTGTGCTCTAAGATGATTGATTATTGATTTGTGTTGTACAATTTATCAAGATAAGTTTATTTTCAAGGTATTTGTTTTGTACAATTTACCAAGATACCTATTTGTGTTTTAGACTTATAATAAGTAGTTAAATACTGCAAGTTAATTCAAGCTATTCATTTTGGTCTGAGATGATTTTGCTACTTCATGAGGAAGGTTGACAGGTAGATAGTTTGACCTTCAATCATTCGTTTGTGAACTGTTCATATTGCCAGGTTTATTTCATAATGTTCCAGTTTGAATATAACATATCTGGATTGCAAGCAGTCTGAGAAAGAAAAGTAACTTATATAATGCGGTCGATATTTTCATGCATTGTTTTAAACATATTAAAGTGAGTTCACAACAAGTGGAACAGGTGAAGTATTGAAACTTTGATTAGACAGCTAAGTAATCAGTTTGAGTCGGGTTGTATTTAACACTGCAGTGATTTTTGAGGGTGGATGGGATTATGTAAAGCTTACTCAAGAGAGGCGGGTTTTGTGAAGTCGGACATTATGAACTCACAAATACCGAGTAACTGGATTTTTGTGTAAAATTAAATCCCACACAATACAATTGACTGTGCATGTCTATGGGGCTGGACTTGGATAGGGCTCAGATCATCTGATAAATTTTTGTTTATTTAGAAAAAATGTTATGCGCAGTAATTCCGTTTCAGCTATGAGTGGAGATAGCTAAGTTTAGTTGAAGAACTGTTTGCAGATTCTAGGATTGCAGGGTGGAGTAACTTAATGTCTCTGAATGAATGCCTGGGGCGGGCCAATAACCCGGTGGTGCTGATTGGCAGAAAAACAATCCATTGATTGTTTTCAGCTTAAATGCCTTCAATGTACCCAATCATTAATGATGCATCTATTCCTGCTTGGCTCTGCCATTCACAGGCTTTATCTGGCAACCATCCTGAATTGTCCACTTTTGTCATCAGCCCTATCAGCTATTCATGGTTCAACTGCTGTTATAATACCGTTGGTGACTGAAACATTGAAACAGTCTTGCAATTACCATTTATGCTGTGGCCATGGTTTTTGACATTGCATGACCTCAGTCATGCAGTTAAGTTTTATTATTTGATGTAAGACATGGTTTAAATGCTTATGTTGTTGGAGTTGTGTGGGTGTGTGTTTGTGTGTGTGTGTTCCATCGCACAGACTTTAATTAAAATTACTGCCTCTCATGTTCTAGATGTGTGAGTGCCAGTTACATAAATACATTCAGCAAGCAATAGGTCCCTTCTCCCCACACTCCCCTTCTCTATCCCAGGCCCTGGTCGGTCACCTAGGATTGTGCTCAGTTGTTTGTAGCATCAGACGAAGCACCGATGGCAAAAAGTGGGCAGCTTGAGTTAGATCTTGTATCGGTCAGTGCTTTGAGTAGCTCTTGAGCTGAAAAAATGCTATGTGAGAACAATAACATAAATAATAAATACATGATTGAACATTTTGAATACTAATCAACCAAAAGAGTGAATCGCCATGCTGCATGCACAAGTATAGCAAACAGACCCTTACAAATTTAAATAATTGAAAGTTTGCCTTTAAGAACTCAGAGAACATTGATTATATTGATGGTTTTCAGCTACTGACAAAACATAGTTCTTTTGATTTCCATTTGTGTGTTCTTGTCATCATTCTTTTGGCAATGGCTTTGGTTGATTTTGCCTTTAATTGGGTCATGCTTCGTTGATCAATGCAGGTGCATTTTCACTGGAAGATGAGTTGGAGCCCTTACATGTTGGATAACTGTTGTTACCACGCTTATTGCTTAGTTGTTGTCCATGGCTGACCGACTTCAGGGTTCCCTCATAGCTAGGTGCACTTCCTTTTGTCATTACCTTTGTTCATTGGTTTATGACGCAGAGGATGTTGGAAATGCTTGGGAGTGGTGAGATTTGTCAAAGCAGTCGATGATGACAATGATGGTAATGATGATAGGCATTCAGATGCTGCAGTTTTATGGTCATGGAATCATGATGGTGATGTGATGATAACGATGATGATGATTTTGATGATGATGATGAATTCATGATTTGATTATGGTCCTTTCATTATTTCGCATTGAGTGGTTAAATAGGGGAAATGGGTGCGTTGGATGAAGTACTTGCCTTTGACAAACAATCCTAATGAATAGGATGTAAGATACTGCCATGGTAAATTATAAATACTGAAGAAAACAGTTTACTGTCTAGAGGGTGTTTCGGTTCATCTGTTTTATTGGCAAATTGATCCAGATTTGTTTCTAGCGTTGCCATTGGTGAAGTGGTCTTGTTTTTTGTGTTGCATTGCGGGCATTATCTTATAAATCGATAATTCATCCTGAATCTCCTTCTTAAGTTTAAAAAAAAAATGTGGTGATAAAACACTGGGACTTTTTTCTGTTAATTTTTGGTATGCCTTGTGCTTTTGCCAGTTTCCATGCCCTCTCCTTCCTTCCATTACACCCCTACTCTCACCGCTGCTACTTCTTCAAGTATTTTAAGTTTTGATTTGGTCTAAACAAATTGACAATATGCAATTTGCAAGGCAGGGATTTATATAAAATATATGTATTGCTTATGACTACTTCGTGTGGGGTGGAGACCCAAATAATATTCTTAACATTTTAGGTAGCAAGAGCAGCCTAGTACAGTAGATCATCAAACACAATGAATATGACTTTGCTGCAGTATGTACTTCTATTTGTGTGATGTATTGTTATAAAGCAATGTTTAATTACATAACAGCTTTTGTGTTTTGTTAAAAAAAAACTACTGCAGGTGGTATTTTTTTTACCCATAACTGTAGTGCTTTGGCAGAGCAACTTGTGTCTGTTTGTCAAAACTTACTGCCTGCAACTAAACCAACTTCTCTGAACATACTGTTTTGTGACAAAATAGGGGTGGGTGGGGATGGAATAAAATAAGAGGACTGCTACTGCTAGCATTCCCATTTTTTCCTATCCTATTCTATGCTGTAACTCAAAGGTTGTTGGGGCACCACAGATGATCGTTTAACCAGTGTACTCCATCTTTCTTTGTCCTCAGCAACCCTCATAGCTTCACTCAGTATCAAGCCAGTCCATTCTCGAATGTTGTCCTCCCACCTCTTTTTCTGTCTCCCTCTTCTTCTGCCTCCTTTCACCATGCCTTGCAGGATTGTCTTTGCAAGGCCTGATGCTCTGGTGATGTGGCCATACCATCGGAGTTTCCATTTCTTCATCACTGTGAGCAAGCCTTTCCAGCGCAGTTCGCTGATGCCTAAAATGTTCCATCGGTAGTCGTCCAGCTCATGGTCCAGCTTCTAATTTTCCTTCCGCAGTTAGGGTTCTGACATTCCAGGTTCCTATGACGATGTTGTCCCTTGTGCGGATCTTGCTAAGTTGTCCATCAGTAGCACACTTTTCACCTCCGTCCTGGTGGCCAACGGAAGGCGGGGTCCTTGGTGACCCGGGCGACGACCAAGCCGATATGGAATGATTGGTTGTTTTCACCATGCAGTGTGTCCCATTTTTTAGTTTCTCATTATTGTGACCAATTTGATAAATCCTGAGCTGTTTTGCTGTTCGTTTTGTGTGTGTGTGTGGGGTGTGTGTGTGTGTGTGTGAGAGACAGTAGTGTAGTGGTTTGGGCAAATGTTAGCAATGTTTGATGTCAAGCAATTTCAGGGCAGAGACAACAAAAAAGAATGAAACAAGCGCATTACACTTTGACACCCCAGTCCACCCAGCTGTGAATAGGTACCTGGATCTGCTTAAAAGCAGTGAGGGAGAGGAGATAGGCAACGCTCTCATTAAGCTGGCCTAGAGAAAAGAGAGGTCTCAAACGCCTCTCTCCCCAAAGACCACAAGTTATGATAGCACCTTTACCTTTTTTGTGTGACGATCTAGTTATGTATATATATTTTTCTGTAATTGGTTTCCTATTGCCAGCCTACTTTATTTTATTTCTTGGAAACATTTGTATTGCTCTTTCTGAAAGGTACTAATGCTTATCTTTCATGAGCTCTGCAGTTATGTGCTGTGTCATTCATATCATACAATTTTTTATTAAGACATAAACATTATTGGTCTACACCAGCCCTTTCATTTTCCAAAAATATACTGCCACATTTCAGCAGTCTAGTCTGGAAGTTCAACTGGTCATGTCACGTTTATTTGTTTGATGAAAGACGTTTTGGTCAAACTCTAGTCAATTACATTCAGAAAAATGGCTGTCCCCAGATTGCCTGCATTAGAATTTCTGCTTTTTATTAGGTTTAAAAGTTAGTTCTGAACCCTACGTTTAGTTAAAAACTGTAATTGAAACTGATAACAGTTTGATCCACTTAGGATTTCTTCACATTTTTGCATTGTTTATCCAAAAAAATTATCTGTAAATCTCTTACAAAGAAAAAAAAGTGCCCTGCGCCTTGCCTTTCAGATGTCGACCCTTTTGAACACTTCAAACCCGGGTCAAACCCGCGCCGGGATGAAGGTCGGTCTAGAGAATCCCAAGTGATGTCATCGAGTTGGTCTAGATCATCTTTCAGCAGTGTTTATATCAACTCTAAAGTCTTGGGTAGCCGCTAAAAGTCGCCTATGGTAAATCAAGTATTTTAAAGTTGGATCATGTCATATACACCCCAAACTTATGGAATTAATTCTTCTTCGTAGAGGTGGAGTATCCATCCACATTATTTTGAAGAAGAAGGAGAAGAAGCATTAAGGTTATTGTTGTTCATACAGGGTTCACACGGTCTTTAAAGGTCTTTAAATGTTTGGGAAAAATTGCATTGCCTTTTCAAGTCTTTATAGGTCTTTAAAAACTTACTTGGGTCTTTGATAGTTTGGCAAAACTGTCAAGGTAAAGTATTTATTTGCAACAATTCCATATTTGTGTTTGTTCAATCCAACCGTTAGAGCCGGAAAAAAAAGTTGTATATAGTAAAGATTTCTGAAATCAAAGGAAATAATAATAATAAAAAAAATATAGGCAATTCTTACTCATCTTCATATAATATTAATATGGGCATATCACAAGAGTCAATAATATTTAAAATTTCTGAGGGCCAAACAACACAGACTTTAGTCTGACATCGACTCAATGCGCAAGTCTGCAGACAAAAAAAAGCACTGTATGTAGAGAAACATGGCTGCCTGGGACTATTGGCAGAGTCTAGTGCCATCCGAAAGGGTGTCCAGAAAAAAGAAACATCACTGAAGGAGCTTGATGTGCTGTTACTGCAGGGTCAATCTAAATTTTAAGCTAGCATTTTTAAAAAAGTGTTTTCTTACTTTCTGTTGTTAACCCATTCTCCAGATCAACATGAATGCTACCCAAATGGTTGAACTCTTACAACAACACAAAGAGAAGGGGGAAAAGACATGTTCAACCAATAGTGTTTGCGACTGACCATTTGTTTATTGACATTTGTATTACAAGTCTAAAACGTGCTCACCACCAGACAGTCGCTCAGGTACTGTTTTGAACCTGATTAAATTGACTAACTCTTGAAGAAATTTTGCCATGTCCATGCTGTTACTTGACATTTGTAGTTTCGTATTTTGCTTTTTATTTCTCTTGGAAGGTCTTTGAAAAGTCTTTGAATTTTAAGGCTAAATGTCTGTACAAACCATGTTCATATGTCTTATTCAACATTTTAAACAAATTTTTATTATTATTTTTTAATAGAGATTTTTTACTTTGCTTGTAGGATTGTGATAACTCAATGCATCATCATCATCAAATAGTATGTGTAATGCATGTTCGAGAGGACATTCAACTAAGTGTTATCAACTAAACCTGAGGCATAATTAATAATAATGTTTGTCTAGCACTAAAGTAATACTTTAGTATTGTAAGAAGAGAAGGCCTAAAAGGAAACAAATCTTTGGCACTGAATAGAGTTGATCAAGCATATATGGCCTGTTTGTGGAAAGATACTCTACACACCAAGGTCCAGCATGGGGTTGTTGCATTCTTTTTTTTTTCTTCACAATTATGATCTGCGCGTGTGCTTGTCTGAGTGTATG
The DNA here is from genome assembly GCA_036898135.1 of Oncomelania hupensis. Taxonomy (NCBI): domain Eukaryota; kingdom Metazoa; phylum Mollusca; class Gastropoda; order Littorinimorpha; family Pomatiopsidae; genus Oncomelania; species Oncomelania hupensis. The sequence continues at coordinate 2,524,671 of CM072513.1, read as the reverse complement.
TGCGTGCTTTGAAACACTCCTTAATAATATCAGGCACCTTATAAGTAGCATTTTTATTATTATTTGTCATGCACAAGGTTTGCATTAGTGCTCTCATGTCAAGGATACAGAACTGGGTTGCAACACTGATTTGTCATGCAGGATTTTGGAGCAGCATTTTGTCTTCTTGTGCGTCAGTACTTCTTAAATCCATGTTATAGTCTTGTCTCCTGTTGTTTTGGAGTTTTGCAGGTGAAATGGTTAATGCTTGTTGCTGGCCTGAATATGTTTCGCTGAAAGGTTTCCTAGTTGCTGGTCGCCTGAATATATAGATTCTGGCTGCAAGTGTACCTAAGTGTGAAGTTTTCAGTGGTTAGTGGTTTGTTTCATAGCGGACATTGTAGTGGATTTGCTAGCTCACCTGAAGAGTTGTTGCCCTAGAGAAGGTTGAACTGAGCTAATAATAGTTCTTGACAGTGCCTACACCAGTGACTATGTAACTTGTCAAAGGACCCCTAGATCACACATTTTAGTGTTACAGATCAATTTCAGCTTCACAGTGAGTGTTGCCCTACCAGAAAAGAAGTGTAACCCTCCACCCACCCACTCACCACCACTCCCAAAGAAAATTCTGTCAGAAGTGTGGTTTTGACTATTCTTCAATAAATTCATTTGTTGAGGTGTCTGTTTTATCAAGATAGATTCTAAAAATAGCACCACAATGCAAGTGTATATAGGATTCATTTATGTGCCTATTTATTGCATCAAGATTGATTCTAAACATGCCACCGCAATGAAATTGCCTCTACCAGGCAATGATGTTTGTTTACTTAACAAGGAAGGGTTTTGAGCAAGGATTACCCATTGTATCATCTTTTGTATTTGTTTTGATAGTGATCTTCTTGCAGAGCGCTAGGTATGGTGTAATAATAGACATGATTTTAATGGATACGTGGGATTTAATCTTGCCTTTGTTTTCATGGGCATGCACACTGCAAACTTTGCCATTAAAACTTTGAGTGATAGACAAAGGGGGATTTGCATTAGGTAGAGACTAACTAGTTTATGTTGATTGGGCTGGTGTTGTTAGGGTGGGTTTCAGCCTAGTCCTCATTTGTACTTTATTGGGTAGAGACAAGTGCTTTGTGTGTGTGTGTGCGCGTGTGCATGTGTGTGTGTGTGATTGTTGAACCACAGGCTATTGAGTTTTTGAGTTTCTACCTCAAGTAGAAGCATTTCCTTTCTATAGGGAGCTGTGTGTGTACATAGTGTGCAGCACTAGTTCATTTACTGTTTTCCCCTGCTGTCAGCGTGACTTAATTTTAGACCCACTCTGTCAATTTGTTGAGATCACAGGGTCTCCCCGACATTAGGAAAGTTTGTTGGCTCATGAGACAGGGGGTGTGATACCTCAAGTGGTCTAAGTGTTCAGTGTCAGGACCTTGACAGAATTTGGTGGGTATGACTTTCCTCCTGTAGCAACCGTGCTACAACACTTTGAGTTTTGACGACTGCTCACGGCTCAAGCACCATAAAAATTGAGTGCTTGAAGAAGTTCTTGGGCTATCTATTTCCATATTTGTTGTAATTTTTTTGGAACTTATTACAGGCAGGTTAGTCACTGGGGTGGCGCAGGTGTGTTTTGGATCTAATGAAGTCGACGTACTGTTAACAAATCTGTTTTTTAATAACTAATTCGTTTATGACAAATCCTGCTTTTCTGAACGGTTTTGGTTTGTTTCAAACTGAGCTAAGAGGAGTTGATGTTTTCAAAGTTTCATGTTGTGAGACGTTTATTTAAACTTGCACGCAGGTGTGTGCAACCATGAGCTGTTTTGAAAGTTAGGTTAGTTGTGATCTTGATGAGAACATGTGTGGATATAGTGAAGGAAATGTCAATAAACTTTGAAGAAAATGTCAAGAACATGTTGAAGAGGTACTTCAGTGTACCAAAAACATTAGCAATAGAATGTGGATTTTGATGTAACATTGACATTTCAAGATGAAATAGTTTTATATCACTCAAAATACCCAGCTTTGTAGAAATCGCAGAATTAGAAACAAGAACAGTGACAACAAACTACAACAAAATAAAAACGTACTGATGATTATAGGTGCATTGCGATGACTTTGTTATAAGATTACAAATATCTTAACAATCAACTGTTCTGTTGTCACCACGAGGTGTGGTGGTGTTGAGTGCTGCTGTGGTTCATGTGTGTTGTTTACTGTAGTGATTGTTGATTGCGCTTTGTACTGCATGTACCTGTAGGGCTGCAGTTGAGACAACAGTTTCCTCAGCTGTTAGCTGGATCCCTTATTTTTCTCTGTGTCATGCAGCCACCCAGGTGCACTTGAGATGCTTATGACACCCCCTTCCCCCCCCCTCCCCCGCCCACACACGCCCCTGTCTGATGCTGCTGGGACCTCCGGCTGCAAGTAACATGAGCCATCCATCGGCCATTGAAACGTATTGATTACCTGCATCCACAGTTTTTGTACCACTGGGACTGGAACAGGATTGTAGAAAGAAACTAGAAACAAGTGAGGCTGAGAGTGCTAGACCGAGTTAAGAAATAAAGTGTTGAGGTTTCATGCTTGTTAGTGATCCAGGCAGCTAGCTGTGCCTTGTAGCTACTGCAGTGTGATGTGTTTAAAACATCTAACCATCAACTTTGAACAGAAACTGAAGTGGATACCTGTTCTTTGTGACATGAACACAAGAATTGTGCAAATGTGTGCGTCTGTTTTTAGCTGCCACTCCATAAATGGAACTGTCAATTCCGAATGTGCTGTGCGGCAGGAGAGGATTGCGTGGTAGGGGTAAAGGCTGTTGTTGATGGAGATGGGACTGGGGCTGGCAGGACTGGGCCTTGTGACTGACGTTGCTGTGGCAAGCTCCAATCAATCAATATGTCTTTTAAACGGTTATATGCACGCACCATCACCCTGTTGTCCATTGAGATCCCGACAGTTTGCCTACACACCCTTGCTCGTCCAAAGGCCCATCAATAATTACTAATGTGAATTTGATGAACTTTTTTTTCCTGTGTGTTTTCTACTCCGATCTTGAGTTCTATTTCCGTGAGGGTACATCTGTGACAGACTTTGCGCAGTATTTGTAATTGATATTTATCAAAGTGTTGAATAAAAAAAATAAATTAAAAAAAAAAAACCAACAAACTTTTGACATGGTGTGCAAATGACGGATTTGTTCATGAGGAAGTATTTTATAAAGACTACTAAGCAATAGTTTTATGTGCAAACTTCAGTGAGAACAGTGCTGCATTAACTTTATGAGAGTTATTCACTTTAGCCATAGAAATTTAAAGTAATCTTTTCACTTGCAACATTCACCAGTGGCAACTTGTAGAAATTTGTTTTAGAGTTCTACGACTTATTATACTTCCAATTTTGCCAGCACCATTAATATGTTGATGGTACGGTCACTGTGCTTGCCCGCAACTTGGGCGGAAAACTAAGTTTCTGTTGGATTATCTGGTGATGACCATTTTCATTTATCTGATGGGTGTTGGCTGCTCGCGAGCAGGTACTCATAATTTTATGTATTTCTCTCACTCTCTCTCCCTCTTAATTATTGTTGCCGTCATTTTTGTAATATCCAGGCTTATCTGAAAATACTTTGAAATAGATAAGGGAGTGTGCAAGGGATGGGGGTGGGAGAGAGTAAATCAGAACGAGCCAAATATCGATCTGTCCATCGGGCTGTTGGAAGGCACATCTTAAGAACCACTGAACAGATTTTGACCAGACTTCATAGGAACATATAATCCTAATGGCTCTACCACAAAGATCAAGGTCACTGGAGTTGTGCTAAATATCTCAAAAAACGGCTCAAACGATTTTGTTTTGGTATGCAGGTACTTTAAATCATGGACCATCCTTCAGAAGCAGTGGGATTGTTGGTCGTTTGGTCAGTCCTTTGATCCGAATTTCACTTTTTCATTCAAAAACCACTTTTTGCCATATTGCAAGAATAACTGAACAAAAATTCATAATTTTTACTTTCCAAATAGTTTTAATTACTGCTAAACATGTTGGATCATTCCTATGTGTACTTTCTCCAAGCTAAAGGCCATGGTGCTTCACCGTTTTTTAAACCCATTTTGCTCCGTAATTCAAAATTGACTGAGCCCATTTTGATAATTTAGTTAGTTAGCATGTAGTTAGGATAGTGGCCTATCATTCTATGTTTTCTTTTTGCTTCGTTAGGGTAAAGCAGAGTCACGACACCTCCAAGAAAATGGACACTTGGGAAAATGCTTTTTTATTGTTTGTCTGTTTTTGTGAGTGTCTGGAAATACATTTGAATGGCTTGCCATCTGGTTTGTTTGTTTTTTTTTAAAAATTGGCGTGGGATGGGGTAGTTTTTGGGAGCAGGAGAGCGTTTTACCTTACTGTCAGTTATGCTTGATATTTCCAACAAAAAAGAAAGAAAACCCGTCACTCTGACAGAAACCTATGATTTACTTTTAAGTATTTTCAAGCCCTGTTAGGGTGAGAGACAGAAGATAGTTTTTCATTCTGTGGCATATAATTATTATTAAGCCATATTATAAAGACAGGGTAATAACAATTTTTAAAAAAAAAGGATTGTAACTAAGTGTAAGCAGTTTTACAGTATTTGAGTTTTGCGCTTGTTGAAAGAAAGAATGAGGTGCGGAAAGATCCTTATGTCTGAGTCTGAACTATTTACTTTACATTCCAGATATTCTGGTCTCCCTGTGATCTTGCACAGCAGTGTCACTTCCAGTTTCACAAAGTATTTACTTTGATGGTCGTTTGCTGTTTGAACTTGGCGGTTTAATAGTTTGAGTGATAAACACAAAATTGACTAAAGAACAAGTTTAACCAATCTCCCTAGAGAAAAGAAGAAAAAAAGGTGGTGTTTTGGTCTAAAAGGTGCATTTAATTTCTTTGTCTAATGCACTCTGTGGTATTCATTTATGTTGACTTTCCAACGTTGATCCTTTACCTAATGCATCCATTAGGCTTTGTTTGATGGTAGTTCCTCAGCAGTTGTTTTTTTTAATATTCAAATGTTTTTAAATTTGCAACCTTTAAATTAAAGGGAGATTATGTGAGGGGATGTGAGAATGGACAATGAATATGAAACATTACTGTAAATGGAAATGAAAAAGAAAAAAAAAGATTTCTCTTATATAGCGCACTTACAAGCTCAGAGAGCTTCTCAAAGCGCTTGCCCGTAATATCCAGCAATCACACAATAGTTTGCTGAAGTCAGGATTCGAACCCACGTCGCCCAAGACGCACTCACACAAGTCGTGCGCTCTGACCACTGAGCTATCCCTGCCGCCGAAATGACTTCAGACATGACTTCTTTTGGTATCAAGATCTGTCTCAATGTAAAAATCATGACTACATGTTGCTGATACTAATTGTGTGTGGACTAATTCACCAGTGTGTAACATAGTGTAAACAAACATTGAGCTGGCAACAAGTCACATATACCACTTCTGTTAGGGTGGACAGTGAGATGATAGTTTTGGAGAGTTGGTAGGCTGCAGTCCTTTGCAGTCCTATTGGTCACCATGGTTACTACAGCCCTTATGTCGCAACAGTTTGACTCTTTTGGTTTCTCTTTTTTTGTTGTGTGGCAAAATCATGTATGAGCTGTTTATTGATCAGTACTCACACTTTGGTCAACAATATTGAGATAGCTCTTTTTGGCTAGTTATTTGTTTAATTTATACTTCTTTAGTTAATACTATCGCATACAACAGTATTACAGGGGGAATATGTTGTGTTTTTTTATAATCTTTTGGTGACTATGTAGTCTGAAAAACAAGCTGACCCATAGATCTTGCAGGAAGGTATATAGAAAATGTTGCCATCTTTATTTCCTAATGGTCCATTCAGCATTTATTGAAAAGGAAAACACGTCACAGGCTTTTGTGGAAGAGAGGCGTATTTGAAATATTTACAACATGCGTCTCCAGTACGCTCCTGTGAAACGTTACACTACATCATGACATTTTTCTATTTCTGTGACTTTTAGGAAAAATACATTCACAGATTGTTCAGGAAGTGCGTACGCAAAAGAGGCCTACCTGGTTTGCAAAGAATTGCTGTATTGTAGTCTGTTTATATGCTCTGTGGGTTCGGGCAAATAGAATAGACCCAACGTTTCCCGGCGTGTCGTAAGAGGCGACTAACAGGGGTGATGTTAGCACGGCATCACTGGGCGAAAGTCTTCTACACAGAAGTCACCGGCCAGGGCGGAGGAACCTCACGTTACTACAGGTTCAACGACCACGTGCTCAGGGCCAAGGCGAGCCACACTGTATTCGTGGATTTCGGCTGTGGCCAACAGCCTGGAGAGGATTGGGCCCTGCCAGGTCTTTTTTTGCCCAAGACACAACACATGATGAGGCTATCCACTAATTCCATGCCGGATCGGTCGTCGCCCGGCTACACAAGGACCGCGCCTTCCGTTGGCCACCAGGACGGAGGTGAAAAGTATGCTACTGATGGACAAATTAGCAAGATCCGCACGAGAAACAACATCGTCATAGGAACCTGGAATGTCAGGACCCTAACTGCGGAAGGAAAATTAGAAGAACTGGCCCACGAGCTGGACCACTATCGATGGAACGTTCTAGGTATCAGCGAACTGCGCTGGAAAGGCCTAGGTGAAACAACGACTGACAAACGCCACAAGCTCTATTTCAGCGGTAGAGATGACAGGCACGAACACGGCGTTGGATTCTTGGTCCACAAGAACATTCTAGCCACTGTCATGGGTTGCCGCCCAGTCTCCAGTAGACTCATTACCATCCGTCTGAGAGCAACCCCTTTCAACATTACCATCATCCAGGCCTATGCTCCAACATCAGACTATGAAGACAGCAAAGTGGAGGATTTTTATGAAAATATACAGGCGGCCCTTGACCAAGTGCCGAAGAAGGACATAGTCATAGTGCAAGGCGACTGGAATGCCAAGGTTGGCCAAGATGCGCACCACAACTGGGGAGACACATGCGGACCCCACTGCAACAACGAGACAAATGACAGGGGTCTGAGGCTATTGGAGTTTGCCAGATACAACAATCTGGTACTGGCAAACACGCTTGGTCTCCACAAAAAATCCAGACGATGGACATGGCACAGTCCCGGCGGGGAACATCACAACCAGATCGACTACATCATGGTCAAGAAACGCTTCAGATCAAGCATCAACATTGGCAGGACACGCACTTTCCCAGGAGCAGACATTGGAAGTGACCACGATCTCGTGATGATGTCTTTCCGGCTCCATTTGAAGAGAGTAAATACAGCAAAGTGCACTAGGCTGAAGTTCGACCTGGACAAACTGCAAGACCCGGAGGTGGCAAAAATATTTCAGGCCACAATTGGAGGGAAATTTGCACCACTGCTTATTTTTGGGGCCGGCGAAGTAGATGTCAACACCATGACCAATACCTTCAACTCAGCTGTAACAGATGCCGCCACTGAGATCCTTGGCAAGCACCGACCAAAGAAGAAGCCGTGGATCACACCTGAACTTTTGGATCTGTGTGATAAACGAAGAGAGTTAAAAAAGAAAAAGAACACCTCACAGGGAGCTGATGTCTACCGAAAAATCAACAATGACATCCGAAAAGGCATGCGCACAGCAAAGGAGAACTGGATAGAAGATCAATGCCAGGAAATAGAGAACAATCTGAACAAGAACAACAGCAAGAAGGCCTACCAGACTGTGAAGCGGCTGACAAGTGTTAAACAGCCCAAAGTCTCCACTATCCAAAGCAAGTCTGGCATTTGCCTTACAGAAGAACAAGAAGTCTTGGACAGATGGACAGAGTACTGCTCTGACCTTTACAACCATACACCAAATGGAGACCCATCAGTTCTAGCATGTCCCGAGAGCAGAGAAGAAGAAGAAATCCTCCCAATTCTCCGGGAAGAAGTTGAGGCAGCAGTGCAATCGCTGAAGAAAGGGAAGTCAGCGGGAGTGGACTACATACCAGCGGAACTGCTACAAGCAGGAGGAGAAGCGATGACTGATGCTCTCACCATTATCTGTAACAAGATCTGGCAGAGTGGGGAATGGCCTACACCATGGACCCAGTCGCTTGTCATCACTCTTCCCAAAAAAGGTAACCTTCAGGAGTGTGAAAATTACCGCACCATCAGCCTCATCAGCCATCCCAGCAAGGTCCTCCAGAAAATATTACTCAACAGGTTGAAACCCCAAGCTGAACAAATCATAGCTGAAGAACAAGCAGGATTTAGGGCAGGGCGAAGTACCACTGAACAGATTTTCAACTTCAGAATAATCTGCGAGAAATACCAACAGCCCAACAACATCTATATCATGTGTTTGTAGACTTCAAGAAGGCGTTTGACCGAGTCTGGCATGCAGCTCTATGGGCAACCATGAGAGTGTACAACATCAGCCTTAAAATTATTGAAGTCATCAAAAGCCTGTATGACAAGGCTACCAGTACAATCCTCCATAACAGCGCCATCGGAAACTGGTTCCGAACAACAATCGGTGTGCGTCAAGGATGCCTACTCTCCCCAACACTCTTCAACATCTTCCTAGAGCGCATCATGTCAGATGCTCTTGCAGATCACGAAGGCACAGTCAGCATAGGGGGCAGAGCAATCTCCAATCTTCGTTTTGCGGATGATATTGATGGATTGGCTGGAGAGGAACAAGAACTTGAACAGCTTGTACAGAGGCTTGACACCACCTCCAGAGCTTATGGAATGGAAATAAGTGCAGAGAAGACCAAAATGATGACCAACAACACCAATGGCATCAACACGGACATCAAAGTACAAGGCCAATCCCTCAACACAGTGCACAGCTTCAAATATTTAGGAGCCATTGTGTCAGACAATGGGTCTCGACAGGAAGTCCTCTCCAGGATACCTTGCAAAGACCATTCTGCAAGGCACAGTGCAAGGAGGTAGAAGAAGGGGGAGACCGAAAAAGAGGTGGGAGGACAACATTCGAGAATGGACTGGTTTGACACTGAGCGAAGCCATGAGGGCTGCTGAGGACAGAGAAAGATGGAGTATGCTGGTTAAGCGATCATCTGTGGTGCCCCTACGACCTTCGGGTTATGGGACAGGATAGGATAGGATAGGATAGTCTGTTTATATGGCGTTCAGTTTCCTGTGTCCTTAGTTGGCTGATCACTGTGGCTGGTCTTTTCTGAGCTACGAGCTGTTATTATTGTAGGGTCTTTAGGAAGAGGGCATTTTCGATAATTTGAACTCTTCTCATCAAGGCAGTCTTGTCTGCTGCTGAGATACTATTATTCGCTGAGCAAAGATGCAGGCGTGGTTTTGCGAACAGTGGAGGATTGGGTTGAGGTCAGAAAATATTAAGTGCCTGTTACTGTTAGAGTTTTGGAGTTCATGCTAGGGACTGTCGTGATTTACAGAAATCAATTTTCACTTTTGTGATGAACTTTTGAACTGGCTGGAAGATTGAGCACTGTTGTGGTAGTGTAGATTGATAGAACTGTTGAAAATGTGGAATTATTTTGTTGATTCTGTGGGTTCGGGCATTAAATAGAATAGACCCAACGTTTCCCGGCGTGTCGTAAGAGGCGACTAACAGGGGTGATGTTAGCACGGCATCACTGGGCGAAAGGCTTCTACACAGAAGTCACCGGCCAGGGCGGAGGAACCTCACGTTACTACAGGTTCAACGACCATGTGCTCAGGGCCAAGGCGAGCCACACTGTATTCGTGGATTTCGGCTGTGGCCAACAGCCTGGAGAGGATTGGGCACCGCCAGGTCTTTTTTGCCCAAGACACACTACATGATGACACAATCCACTAATTCCATACCGGATCGGTCGTCGCCCGGGCCGTCACCCGGCACAAGGACCGCGCCTTCCGTTGGCCACCAGGACGGAGGTGTTAAGTATGCTACTGATGGACAATTTAGCAAGATCCGCACGAGAAACAACATCGTCATAGGAACCTGGAACGTCAGGACCCTAACTGCGGAAGGAAAATTAGAAGAACTGGCCCACGAGTTGGACCACTATCGATGGAACGTTCTAGGTATCAGCGAACTGCGATGGAAAGGCCTAGGTGAAACAACGACCGACAAAGGCCACAAGCTCTATTTCAGCGGTAGGGATGACAGGCATGAACACGGCGTTGGATTCTTGGTCCACAAGAACATTCTAGCGACTGTCATGGGTTGCCGCCCAGTCTCCAGCAGACTCATTACCATCCGCCTGAGAGCAGCCCCTTTCAACATCACCATCATCCAGGCCTACGCCCCAACATCAGACTATGACGACAGCGAAGTGGAGGATTTTTATGAAAATCTACAGGCGGTCCTTGACCAAGTGCCGAAGAAGGACATAGTCATAGTGCAAGGCGACTGGAATGCCAAGGTTGGCCAAGATGCGCACCGCAACTGGGGAGACACATGTGGACCCCACTGCAACAACGAGACAAATGACAGGGGTCTGAGACTCTTGGAGTTTGCCAGATACAACAATCTGGTACTGGCAAACACGCTTGGTCTCCACAAAAACTCCAGACGATGGACATGGCACAGTCCTGGCGGGGAGCATCACAACCAAATAGACTACATCATGGTCAAGAAACGCTTCAGATCAAGCATCAACATTGGCAGGACACGTACTTTTCCAGGAGCAGACATCGGAAGTGACCACGATCTCGTGATGATGTCTTTCCGGCTCCACTTGAAGAGAGTAAATACAGCAAAGTGCACTAGACTGAAGTTCGACCTGGACAAACTGCAAGACCCGGAGGTGGCAGAACTATTTCAGGCCACAATTGGAGGGAAATTTGCACCACTGCTCATTTTGGGGGCTGGTGAAGTAGATGTCAACACCATGACCACCACCTTCAACTCAGCTGTGACAGATGCCGCCACTGAGATCCTTGGCAAGCACCGACCAAAGAAGAAGCTGTGGATCACACCTGAACTTTTGGATCTGTGTGATAAACGAAGAGAGATGAAAAAGAAAAAGAACACCTCACAGGGAGCTGATGTCTACCGAAAAATCAACAATGACATCCGAAAAGGCATGCTCACAGCAAAGGAGAACTGGATAGAAGGTCAATGCCAGGAAATAGAGAACAGTCTGAACAAGAACAACAGCAAGAAGGCCTACCAGACTGTGAAGCGACTGACAAGTGTCAAACAGCCCAAAGTCTCCACTATCCAAAGCAAGTCTGGCATATGCCTTACAGAAGAACAAGAAGTCTTGGACAGATGGACAGAGTACTGCTCTGACCTTTACAACCATACACCAAATGGAGACCCATCAGTTCTAGCATGTCCAGAGAACAGAGAAGAAGAAGAAATCCTCCCAATTCTCCGGGAAGAAGTTGAGGCAGCAGTGCAAGCGCTAAAGAAAGGGAAGTCAGCAGGAGTGGACAACATACCCGCGGAACTGCTACAAGCAGGAGGAGAAGCGATGATTGATGCCCTCACCATTATCTGTAACAAGATCTGGCAGAGTGGGGAGTGGCCTATACCATGGACCCAGTCGCTTGTCATCACTCTTCCCAAAAAAGGTAACCTTCAGGAGTGTGAAAATTACCGCACCATCAGCCTCATCAGCCATCCCAGCAAGGTCCTCTTGAAAATAATACTCAACAGGTTGAAACCCCAAGCTGAACAAATCATAGCTGAAGAACAAGCAGGATTCAGGGCAGGGCGAAGTACCACTGAGCAGATTTTCAACCTCAGAATAATCTGTGAGAAATACCTACAGCACCAACAACATCTATATCATGTGTTCATAGACTTCAAGAAGGCGTTTGACCGAGTCTGGCATGCAGCTCTATGGGCAACAATGAAAGTGTACAACATCAGCCCAAAAATTATTGAAGTCATCAAAAGCCTGTATGACAAGGCTACCAGTGCAGTCCTACACAACAGAGCCATCGGGAATTGGTTCAGAACAACAATCGGTGTGCGTCAAGGATGCCTACTCTCTCCAACACTCTTCAACATCTTCCTAGAGCGCATAATGTCGGATGCTCTTGCAGACCATGAAGGCACAGTCAGCATAGGGGGTAGAGCAATCTCCAATCTTCGTTTTGCAGATGACATTGATGGATTGGCTGGAGAGGAACAAGAACTTGAACAGCTGGTACAGAGGCTTGACACCACCTCCAAAGCCTATGGAATGGAAATAAGTGCAGAGAAGACCAAAATGATGACCAACAACACCAATGGCATCAATACGGACATCAAAGTCCAAGGCCAATCCCTCGACACAGTGCATAGCTTCAAATATTTAGGAGCCATTGTATCAGACAATGGGTCCCGACAGGAAGTCCTCTCCAGGATCGCACAAACAACTGCTGCCCTGACAAGGTTGAAGCCCATTTGGAAAGACAGGACCATCAGTCTACATTCCAAAGTAAGACTGCTGCGCTCCCTTGTCATCTCCATCTTCCTATATGCTTGCGAAGCATGGACCCTCACAGCAGATCTCCAACGAAGAATACAAAGCATGGAGATGAGGTGCTACAGAAGACTTCTGGGCATTTCCTATACCCAACACATCACCAACGACGAAGTCCGACAGACCATCACACAAGCTATTGGACAACATGATGACCTGCTAACAGTGGTGAAGAAACGGAAACTTCGGTGGTATGGCCACGTCACCAGATCATCAGGCCTTGCAAAGACTATTCTGCAAGGCACAGTGCAAGGAGGTAGAAGAAAAGGGAGACCGAAAAAGAGGTGGGAGGACAACATTCGAGAATGGACTGGTTTGACACTGAGCGAAGCCATCAGGGCTGCTGAGGACAGAGAAAGATGGAGTATGCTGGTTAAACGATCATCTGTGGTGCCCCTACGACCTTCGGGTTACGGGACAGGATAGGATAGGATAGGATTCAGTATTCATGTTGATGTAGGTTCTTCCTGACCCCCCAAATGTCGTACGGGTCATTGTTCTTAAAAAAATGTTTGCAGTTGTGATCAAATGTGAGTTCCTGACTGACAGTTTATTATAAATCAATATTTATTTTCTAGTTATCCAAGAAATTGATTGCCACTTTGTGTTAAACATTCTCATAAGCATTAAATTATCATATGATATTTCTTTTATTTGGTTATTTGTATTCTTGGTTCTGACAAGGACAGCGAGGGTTTAAATGTTCTAATAGCTCTTGATTCGTGTTGGTCCTACACATTTTAACTTTGGAATATAGAAATGTCAATTAAATTATTTTTTCTCAGAATCAAGAGTTGAGTGAGAATTTGATGTACTTGAAAATGTGTTTTATATAGGACTAGACACAGATTGAAATAATATGATTTAGAAGTCAATATATGTGTGTTTGATGTGACTCACCACACCCTGACTTAAAATTGTTTAAAAATCCTATGAAGTCCAATATTTGCAGTGCTTGTTTACCCACTTTACAGTTCCGTGATCTGTCCAAAAAGAGTTCAGAGGGTTTAGCAAACATCCACTGAAGGCAGGACATGTATTAGGTTTAAATTGTACTCTAATATTATCAGGCAGTTTCAAATCAGATATTGTTTATTGAAAAGTTGTTTTGAAGGAAAGATTAAAGAAAAATGTGTGAGGGGATGGGGGTGGGGGGGGGCATGGGGATGGGTGTGAGTTGTGCTGGTTGTAATGTGTTATCAGACCATCAAATAAAGACTTTTCTTCATAAACTGAGTTAGAGCATCAATTTGTTTCTGGCATTTGGCAGCTAATGCTCAGCTGCTAGATGGTATTTAGCAAAGAAAGAAAAGGGGGAAAAAAAATCTTTTTCGCCGATAACATGATTAGGAAACATTTTCTTGTTTATATTTCAGATACCAAAGAGAATGGGTACCCCAAGACAGAATCGAGAACACCGCGTATGCTGGACCCGATTTCAGGTGAGAGAATTAACTTTCTCTCTATATGCTGCTAGCTGGGATGTACAATGATATGCTGTGTCTGTTCAAAACCTAATGTGGCAACATTCCTTTCATTAGTTTTTTTTTTTAATTTTAATTTTGTTGGTATTTGGGAACTGAATGTAACACATATAACACACAAGAGCATACATACTTTCAAGTTAAAATGAGCCTGATGTCATTTTTAACACTTTTTCACTAAATAATATGATCAAAGAACAGTTTATTTTTATTCACTTTATTGAGGTGAAAGCTCTCAAGCAAGCATGTAAGCAGCTTAAAAAGGCATGTTTTTGGTTCCTTGATAACGTCACCTTGTGTCTACCAAAGGAGCTCCTTGATACAGTCACTCAATACCACTGGCACAAGTTCTGATGCTTGTTTTAACGGGGTGTTCGCTGTACACCGCTGCAATCATTTGTTGGGTGCCTTATTCTTTGGTATAGGAAGTTATAAGCCATTTCATGCTATAGCTTACAACATTGTCGTTTTGAACTGTTGGACACAAAGTTTGGATGAAGTTTTCATAAATATTAGACAGACCAAAACCAAACTTAACTAAAAAGTAGGAATGCGTAAGCAAATTGCGTAGGGTGAATGAGACATTTTATAAGTGTTGCACAAATTTAATCTTGACCTCTATCGCATTTAAGCTGTCCAGCAGAGGAGCTGCTGTACTGTGTGTGGATGTGTGTGTCTATTGGATTTGATCATTCTGTTTCTACTAATTTCCAGTCAGTATTATTCCTAGTCTTGTATGAGTGTGTCCGCAAGAGGATGGTTGCGCGTAGGTGTGGTTGGCTTTGTTATTGTGTTTTGTATAAATATGTGTGCCAACATCAAAGTGTATTCCTCGTGCTTGTCACCTGGCGAAATAAAGTTCTGTTATCTGTTATCTGTTATTGTGGTTTAGGTATAGGGTACACTATGAGGCTTTGGAGTCTTGAATTGGGTTCTATCTACAGAGTGTTATGTGACGGTAGTGTTGTAAATAATGTTATGATACTTCAATTTCTTTTTGCATATCTTGTAGTGGGAGAGGTGGGGGGAGAGGGGAGGGGTGGATGGAGGGAGGAGAAGGGAGGGGGGGGGGGTCCTTGTACTTGTACATGTAGCATGTTAATATTTGCTTAGCAGTTCATATTATTCATAGCTCACCTTAGAATGACTCAAGTCATGGTAGAAAAGTTGAGGTACATGTTTTAGAAGCTGTGCATTGAGAAGTGCTAAATACGGCTCTGTGTTTGATATTATCTGTTCTTCAAGACAAAATCAAATCATGAAAAGCCGGTTATGAAAAAGGGTTTAGTCAATTACTGTAGCTGTGCATCTTTGAATCACCTCTTTCAAAATTGAAAATTAACTAAACAGGTTTATTTTCCTTTTTTTTTTTTTTTTTTTTTTTTTTTACTTGCTTGCATGTTTTAATATAAATCAGTATAGTCACCAAAAATTTAAACAATACTATTAAAAAAATAAATAAATAAAAGAATTTTCTTTGAACATTCTGAAGAAGATTGGGTTGCTGTTTTCTGTATGACAGTTGGAAGTTCCCTCTGCGTAATCCGATTGCAACATTATATGTGTATTTTTATTATTTGTGGGCTGAAGTGTAGAGAGAACATAAGGTTGAGTTGGCTGATAGCCAGTAGTTTGGATTTTTTGACTGGCATTCATTGTCAATGTGCAAATGTATTCCCCCTCCCCCTCCTTCACACCCCCCCCCCACCTCCAACAAGAAACAAAAACAAAATTTCCAGATTTTTGCTAATCTATGAGAGATGAGTCCTAAATAGTCCCAAAATGACATTACAAAATGTGTTTTTGTATGTCCGTCTGTCTATACACAAAAACATAAAAAATAGGTCATCATACAGTGGACGTCTCTATTTAACTCATACTATGCAACAGCATTGGGTTATTTGGTCATACATGAGCATGAGAGGCCACATGAAGGCCAAGGTCAAGGTCACTAAAGATCAAGGTCACCTCAAAGGTTACTGTTTTTTTGTATTTTTTTTAGCATAATACAACTTTGGTTGTAGTTTATTTGATATTGATGAGTGTATTTGAAGCCGGAGACCATGGTCATGCCAAGAGCATAGAAAGATCAAAACCAATATTACTTTGTATTTTAATGCCACTGTTTCATTTTTTCTGGGCTGTCATTTTCATGTTAAACATTGCAAGTTTCATAAGGAGCATGTGGGTCATATGGGCTTTGCCCTTCTAGTTTTACATTGCAGCACACATTCACACACTCTGTCGACTTGTAAGATTATAGACTGGCACCATGTCTAGACACTCATAGGTACAATGCAAATGGTTGTTTTGTTGGAATGAAGGTATAGGCAGATATACTGAGCTTGCCCTGCCCCCTGTGCTAATCACTTCTCATTCTTTCAACTGCTAGGTACTACTGAGCAAAATTCCTATTAACTAGAACCTGATAAAGGGCAATGGCAGCCATGTTCATGCAGATATGTAGAGTAAAATGTTCACACACTACGATTCAACCTGTAAAATGATAATTAGCTTGAGTAAACTTGGTCATAGCAATTTTGGTTGAATGATTGCAGTATGTGTGGACATTTTGGGAGTAATTATCAGGCCAGTTCATTATTTGCCACTTCCAAGTTGGCAAATGGTATTAAAATGTGCTGTGGCATACCAGGATTAGTGGTACTATAAAGATGAATAGTCAGGTTACAATGCCTGGACAAATGTTTGTAGAGCTGTTGCTACATAGGTAGGTGTTAGATATCTGAGCCCAACAATTGATTTGCTACATCTGACTGGTAACACACATAGCTAGTAGTGTATTGAGATACAAAGGCAATAGTTTCATTATCATTGCACCTTAACAAATCTTGATCATCATGTTTTGAAGTTTAGTAGTGCAAGAAAAGAAAGGATTGTTCTTATTCCGTAATAATTGACTGTGCTTTCGAAGCAACAGAGAAGAAGATGAAAATAATCATATAGGGCTTATTGATACAGTTTGGGTTAAAATGACTCACTGTATTGAATTAGATCGATTCAAGTAATTGTATCTTTTAGTTGCAATGGCTTGCACCACTTGAACTCTTTTGTTGCCAAATATTACAAAACAGATTGGGTCCCAGCAGCAGATAGATCCAGCCCCTTGAGCAACTCTTGAGCTGGAAATAGTGCTATATAAGAATGATTAATGAAATAAACAATATCTGTTATTTACTGCTACTTCTGGAATAATGTTGGCTAATTGAACATTTATGATACTTGCGTTTTTCCTACAAATAAGTATTGAATTTTTACTCAGTAGTTATTTTTGCAATCTCAGGGGAGTTGTTTTCTGAGGGTTATTCGCAGCACATTAAATGTTTGTAGAGCTAATGCACCAGTGCAATTATATAAACAAAATACACAGCTTTTGTGAAAACAGCACATTGATGACATAATGTGTGATTGGATGTGTTAGCATCAAATGAAATAGAAAAATCAAAGCAGTTTCCTGTAAGGTTGGATGAAATTGTCTTTAAATATAATTGATAGAAAAATAGTGCACGCTCCTAAAATTAATAGCGAAACTTCACCTTCCTTTTCAAAATGCCAAATGAATTTCAAGTGTAATAAATTTTCGCCCTATATTATTCTAATTAGATAATCCTTGAAAATCAATAGCATGATATTTTCCATTTCTACATAAAAGGGAGTTGGAATTATTTCCCCTCTCCCCACCACCACTCCTCAATACTTTGATGACTAACAAGAATCCAAAGGTTACAAATTACTATATATTTTATTACAAGAAATAGAAGAATGTAGATTGCATGGTTTGATTAGAGTATGTTGGATTCAGCACAGGGCACAAATGCAGTCATGAGAACAAAAGCGTACATTTTCTTCTGTCGAACCATTTTCTGATTGCATAAGGTCATATATCCATTATTGACAGGTTTAGTTTGGTTACATTTGCAGCGTGAACAATGCTTGTTTACTTTAGAATGGGTTGGGGTCAGCCCTCAAGGCGACAAATGCAATCAAAACAATACAAGCAGCAATCTTCTGCCATCAAACCTTTGCAGAATATTCATTGCAAAGCAAAAAAAAAAAGTTAAAAAAAATTGAAAAAATAATCTTTTACTATTTTTAGTTGCCATAATTGAAAGTCGGAATTTGTTTACATTTCAAGCATGTAAAGTGCGTACATTTTTGCAGCTACACGGTTCTATTGCTATAATTGTAGAAGATGAGACTAGCACAGAGCTTTTGGTGCAAACAAAAATTAACCAAATTATTCAACACCTTGTTTACTACTCCTGAGGACATTTGCTAGAAGAAACAAAACTTTGGTTGGGGACATGACTACATACATTCATAATGGTTACTTTGTCTTTTGTTAATATTGCATTTGCTTCTGTTTATTCGTTTATTGGCCAGAATTCTGTATCTGTCTCCTGTCCCTATACACCCCTTCCTAATCCTATGTGAGAGAGAGAGAGAATTTGAATATGAAATTTATTCATTAAGGCATCGCCCCTTTATGAAGGGTGTATACAATGTCTTCATGCATTCACAAAGTCAAAGTAAGGACATAATTACATATTCATAATTTACCATATCAGTCTGTTACATATGCATATAAGCAATCTCATGATAGTACAATTTCTCTTAACCTAAATGCTCTATATAAAAAGATACATAAATTTTTTATTGTGACCCGGTGACATGATGACATCAAAATGCTCAATTTAAAAATACATGGGTTTCTATAATATTTGGCAGCAATAAACTGCATTCTTAAATTATGCAGCACTGGACAACATAATACAAAGTGCAATTCATCTTCTTCATTTGTTTTACAAAGTGGGTACAATTTATCAGCTGGATTAACATTTCTATATGTATTGTAATGGACAGAAATATTCGAAACACCAAAACGGAACTGTGTCATTATAAATCTTAAATGCCTGTCCATTCCCATGGTCAGATGAGTTCTTATACAGTGATTAATACCACCAATTAAACAATACATCTTATATCTATCACTGGTTTGTACATGATAACTCCAGTCTTGCCATTTACAATCTACAAGTCTTTGTTTAAAAACTCTCAAAAATCTTTTTATATCTTGCACACCTTGATTCATCCACACAAATCCATATCCATACTGAAAAAGACACTTCCGTACATTAGATGCCCACGTAGTTTTCCCCCTATCATCTAAATGACGTAACATTATATATGACTTTCTAGGAAGTCTATGAGCGTCCATACGTGTCAGCTTTAGCCAGTACCGTATACAATTAACAACAGCATTAATCTGAATGGGGTAACGATTTAAATCACCATACACTAAATCATTTGGAGTACGGATATCAACACCTAAGAACTTTTTTAGTGCAAATAGATGAACTTTTTCACAATGTATCGCAGCTTTGTCCAAACCCCATATTTCTGACCCATACAATGCAATTGGTTGTATTTGAGAGTCAAACAACTTAAAAAATAAATCAACAGAGAACACATTCAAATTGTACAGTTTCTTTAAGAGACATAACAAGGCACCCATGTGAGAGAGAGAGAGAGAGAGAGACAGAGAGAGCGAGAGTGAGAGTGAGAGAGAATATCCAAGGGTATAGCATTAAAGGGCCATGATGCCCCATTGTGCCAGCAAGGCACAAAGGGACTGGGTGATCAGTAGGGCATCGGTTCATGTTG
Source organism: Oncomelania hupensis (assembly GCA_036898135.1). Classification (NCBI taxonomy): domain Eukaryota; kingdom Metazoa; phylum Mollusca; class Gastropoda; order Littorinimorpha; family Pomatiopsidae; genus Oncomelania; species Oncomelania hupensis. The sequence continues at coordinate 2,505,059 of CM072513.1, read as the reverse complement.
CACAACAGCACAAGAACTCCTTGTCCAAAATGGGGGGAAAGTAAAGTGGCAGTGCAGAGTAATGCATTATTTATAGGCAGGCTTGGTCCCTGGCCACTGTTATCGGTGAAATGATAAGTAACCTGTGTAATTTGGGACGTGGTGTCAGTGGGGACTAAGGGAGGGAGAGAGGACAAAAGGAAATTATTATAGGGGCGGCATGATTCGGGTGTAAAGAAGAATTTGAACATTGTTTGCAGTGTGTCATAATTGGGGTCAGAACTAAGCCTTTGGACAAAAGGAAAATGTTTGTTGGAAATATTTGGAAGCTCAGTCTTGAGCTGACTGTTGAAGAGCATATTATTAAAGAAACAACAACACAACATTTCTAGTATTAATTAGTTTGTAATACATTGACTTCACATACTATGCATATCATTCTTTCATTTAATGTCTGTTCACACATTTATCTGATCTTAGGAATGATAAAATTTAACATTTAAAACATTTAAAAAATATTTTTTTAAAAGGTACAATCATATTATAAAAGTCTACCAAAAGGATATCTAGCAATAATTTTCACACCTCCTTTAACATTTGGATGATGCAGCACAGTGTCTACTAAATGTCAATTTTCAGTCATTTTAACTTTTAAGTTAATATAGTTAAAAATTAAGACAATATAAAATAATGATTAACACATAGAATAGTAAATAACTCTGTAGAGGTCCAATGTATATATATGTCATACAAGCCTATCAGTACATCACATTTATTTGAATGCCCCAGTTTTAAATCAAATGTTTGATGAAAATGGACATGACACAATTGAACATACTATGCAGTACTCGATACTAACATTTGAAAAGAGCAACATTTTGTCAGTTGCTAAATTATTGCACATTTACTTTCAGCTTAATGATGAATTAAATTAATGCGGGTGTTGTGTGCTGAGATTATTTTGGCACTAAACACTTAAAATGAAAGAAGAAAAACACTCAATGTGATGCAAACCCCCCCCCCCTTTCCCTTCACTCCCCTTCCATGTGATGAACGCAGCTTGTTACAGTCTTCCTTTACAAAGAAACTGTCAGCATAGTATATTGTATCAAATAAAAGCTATTTGGAAAACGTTGCTTTGGTCCTTTCAAGGCTTGTCGTGGACATTCGATGGCATGCAGTTTATAAAATACTGTGTACCGGTGACTTAGCAGTAAGATTGAACATTGAACTACACATTATAGCATGTCTCACTTTCCAATCATAAGTTTCTGATAACATTATGACAGTGTGACAGCCCTAAATTCTCTTTTTTTTATGTCGGCAGAACACAGAAGTGAAGTCGAATCGTAGCGTTAAAACTCATCTACCAGAAAATGTGGCAATTGGGGAGATAGAGCCATTGTTGGCTGTAGAGACATTTTCATTGAAAGTAGCATGGCCTGCGTTCAGACTTACAAAAGGAGCACAGAGAAGACAAATTGGTAACACAATATTGTGAGAGGAGCTAGTGTTGCTACCCTGACCCTCATGATTGATAAAACTACTAGTAAGGTCTTCATACAGGGCTTTGCCCAAAACGATAAGAAGTGCACATAATTTTTATTGACTATTCTGATAGTGGCCGTCATAAAGTATTGACAGACCCGCCCTGTGCTGATAAGGAGGGGGGTAGCTCAGACTGCACTGTGTGATCAATATTAGCCACATTTTCATCGGCCATGCCATGTCGATGCTCACTCGCTTCATGCTTGATTAAAATGGTCAATGTAAAGGTGTGTCTGGGACAGGCAAAGTGTCATCATGTCGTGAAATCTGCAGTTTCAAGCACTCTGCACACCATCTTTATAAAATTACAGTTTAATATTTGTATTAGCACGCATGCAAACATGTAGTACCTTCAGTATAAAATTACAGTTTTATTATGTTATGTTAGCATGCATGCCACCAAGTGTAAAAGAATCCTGGGTCCGCTTATCCATTAAAACTGAAGAGTTGGTTTAATGGTTGAATATGAAGAGACTAGCATACTGTACGAAAACAACGAATACAAATTCATTTATTGTGTTTTTTTTTTTTTGCGATGTATTTCAGAAGTATGACAATAAAGCTTAAAATGATATGAAATGTGAAAATGTGAATTGTATCACTTACAAACATTTAACTCTGCCGTGGCACCACTCCCTCCCTCCCCGCCTCTCTCTCTCTCTCTCTCTCTCTCTCCCTCCCCCCCTCCTCTCCCCTCTTCTCCACAAACTCAACCTCGAGGCTGTTTACACACAACCAGGTATAATTTAGTCCATGGTTTTACTTGAAAAAGATTTTATTAAATTGAAAATTCATAGCTCTTAACACAGGTGTTTTTTTTTTAATCTCTTTGTAATTTAATTTTGTGACGCTGAAGTGGAACTCTTGACTCCTGAGTGTCTAGTTTTACCTGTGAACAAGGGGCAAACTTATGTGATTTAGGTACGAGACTATTCAGTTACTGCAGGGGTGAGATTTAACCCAGGAGACTAACTAGCCCGCGTGCTAGCTGGTAAGTAAAGTGAGGTAGCCCGCATGGTTTTTAGGCAGCCCGACAATCGCGTATTTACGGCAATGTGTACAGTGCATTAGACCAACTTCTTTATTGAAAATGAGCCAAGATCGATCTTCGACATCTAAACGTTTCAGCCATGCAGTCTGAAATTTTCTTTTTCTCTTCGATTCATACTCTTTGTCACGCTCTTTCTTCTCCGAACTAGATTTCGCCTTCTTTGGCGGGGGTTCGTTGACCCCAGAAATGAAGTTCCACATTTTCGGATCAACAACTGTCACCTTGACAATACACGTAATTTGTAGCGAGTGTCTTTTTCACAAACAAAGCAGACAGAGCGCTTGGTGCGAAAGGGAAGTAGGAAAAGTGAAATAACGCTCGCGTATGCTTCATACTCGCAGCAGACGAACAGTGACCTAAAAACGCTCTCGCTTCGGACCGAGCTTCTAAAAGTCTGCAAGTAGTATCATTTTTTTTAGGTCGCCAGGCGGGCTGGCTCAATTATAAAGTGAGGTCGCCCGAGCCGGTTTTAAGTCGCCTCGGGCGACCGGGCGACCGCTAAATCTCACTCCTGTACTGAGGGTTTTCTCTGGGTACTCTGGTTTCCTTCCTCCCTTCAATAATGGCATTGGATACAGTTAATCTAGAAATTTCAAAAATAACAATTGGATTTCCTTCCCCACTCAACACTCTTGGTTTTATTAGCACCTGCGGTGGTGTGTGTTAGTTAATATTGAATGTTTGTTAAAGTTAACAGGAAACAAAAGAATAAACACATTCTTAAAGGTGGGTGGGTGGGGAGGTGGGTGTATATTTTGACTTAAGCGGTGACATTGATTGAAGCAGTCATAATAGAAGTGATCACAGCAGTTATCATAATGCCATTACCCTTGACTGCCACAAGTCCATACAAAACCCTCTTTAAAGGCACTGAAAAGTTGGGCTAGACTCATATTTCATTCTTTGACAAGTGGGCAAATGGGTAAGTGAAAAATTGGTGAAGCATACATTGTATTCCAGTATAATGGGCATCGCTGGAGGGTAAAAAAAAAATCATTTTGAAAGAACATTTTTGGGTATTGGGTCAAGTTGAAAGACACATGCTGCGGCTTAATAATGTATGAATTTTGCCTTTGGTGAGGCATTGTTGACGAGTATGAATGAAAACATCAGCTGTGGATAAAGAGAAGAAACCCCGAAGACGTCATTTGGGTGCTTAACGTCTGGTAGGGGGCATGATCTATCCTGGTTGATATAAATCTTACACCTCTTTTATGGACTAACTGCATTGATCCTGTTATTGAATTTAGACACACGTTTATGTTCATTACGCAGGAGTTCTATTTAATTATAAAAATAAAAAAACCCCAGATAGATGTATATTATTTCTTTAGTTTATGTTCTCATTCTTCATTGGTTTTGGGTGAAACATGTTTATCATTGCTGTTTATTTGATTGGTACACGGAAACAAATTTACTTAAGAAATGCACAGTATAATAATAACTTTAACAAAGAAAATGTTTTGTAATATGTTATCAAGCCACATTAATTATCATATAAACCTACACTTTTGGCTCATAGCATGACTGTTGAATTCAGTGATGCAGTCACAATTAGTGATTATAAGTTGAAAATAGTGTATTGTCTTGGTGAACAAATGAAAAAAGAACTAAAGAAAAAAATAAAAAAATTTCCCCCTTGAGAAGATATGTTCAGACTGGTTTTCATGAGCCAATAAATATATCCCTCATAATCTTTCTTTATTTTTTTTCTAAGCTCTTCAAACTCGCTTTCTCACACTATCTTCTCTTCCCTTCTTCATAGTCTGTTGTTGGGCTACGGGACAAATGATATTGGTTAGTTTTGTTTTCCATGTAGACTCGATTTGGGTAAGTTTAGTTTTGGACCCCCTAAATCTGCTGAATACCTTATTTCTGTCTCTTTTATATTTGGGGTGGGAGGGTGGGGGGGGGAGGAATAAGGATAGGGTAGGGTATACACATTTGAATGTTTACTCAACTGGACTTGTAACAAGTACATCATCAGCCAAAGCTGGTACTCATTGTTAGACAAACTTTATGTTGAAATACAAGGTTTCCTTTGAGCTGGATATCAAGTGAGATTTGCTGTTTTGAACAGCAGCAGATTGATTTCCAATAAATCACTCTTGATAGGATTGTGGTATTGCGAAATACTATAAATTGTACAATCTTAGTAGGATATAAGTAAGGTTTGTAGTTTTGTTCTTATCACTGAATGGTTGTGGATTGAATGTGGTGCAGACAATAATAATAATTATACTACTGATGTGATATTGCATTACTAACACTATAACAGACACTTTTGTTCTCTCTTCTTACAGTTGAACCAGCTAAGCACAACGATGATGCCAACAAACAAGGTAACTAATATATATACATCTAAGCATGGTGATGTTGTATTCATCAGTTGAGAAATATATTATAGCGTTTATTGCATTTTATCCTTTTTATTATGTATTGTGCTCTTATATTCCTTATATTTGTTATCACGCTATTACATTTAATTTTTTGTATGGTGCTTTTATGTTTAACCTGTCCTTTGTATGCGTGCTCATATCAAGCTTTTAAGTTGTATTTCCTAGTGAACCTTTGAAGCCAGACAAAATTGGACTCCGTGTTTACAGTCAGTATTTGTTTTGCAAGTTTAAAAGAATTTTCTCTTTCGAGCAGCCCTTTTGTAGTAAATTTTATTAAAATAAAACAAGGAAAAAAGTTAGCTCCAAGTTTGTAGGCGGATTTTTATTTTTTTTAAACACATTTGAAATGATTTTTTTCTTTAATAGACATTTTATTGGTATTTCTGGTGAACAACTTAATACTATAAATCAATGTTATAAAATGCTGTTCTGGGCTGACCGCACTGCTAGTGAGTGCATGCACATGTATAAACAGAATGACAGTTGGAAGTCTTTTGTAGTAATAAGGCTGGTGTCAGGAACAATCACTGTAATTTTGTTTATCTGTAACTCATAATAAGATTATGCACCATTACAAACATGCAGTTTAATTATATAGCTCCTATAATGGGAACCTGTTGGAACATTCAGCTTGATTGCAAGCTGTTGTTATGCTTGTAAGAAGTATGATGTGTCTGAGAGTGTAAATAAAATATAAAAACGAGATACCATATCCTTGATGGATATTTTGTTTTTGTGGGACTGGAGATTGGGTCTTGCTTTATAAATAATAGTTGCTTTTGTAGTATTCAGACATCATCTTTATGCTAAGAAGCGAAGGTTTGTCTGAAAATAAACCGCACCTGTAAAAACAAGAAGGGTCTGAACCTTATTGATATGGTATTGAGCATTCCTAAAATGTTAATGAGGCCTATGATACAGAGTTGTGCGCTAAGCACTGCACCATGGTCTGAATGTGGTTGGAGCTGGTTGTAGTGCCAAAGCCTTGTCGGTCCTAATTTTCAGCTTGATCGGTCACAGACAAAAGCTCAAGGGATCGTGTGATATCCATAGATCACTTCAGATGGCCATAATACAGGAAGGCTAATTTTGACAGCCACGTGTGCATAGTGCACAAAATCAAGAGATCCATGTACACGGTGCATATCATACAAAGTTTAATAGGCCTTAAATGCATTCATGGGGTCAGAAGGGTAATCCTAGATTTGCAATATCTTATGAATAGAATGTTTTCACAATTAAAAATAAAAGCATTACTACTGTTTTTCCGGTTACACATTTCACATTTATAGTTAAGGTATGGTGAAGGCATTTTCTGGTAGTATAGAGTAAGTATTAAAAAAAAATCAAGATTTTTTTGGTTTGTTCAAATAATTTTTTTTTAAGTCACATACATTATTTTGATTTTGTTCATGATTTTCTTATAAGTAAGTATACGAAAAAAAAAAGAAAAAAAAGAAATTGTTTTTCTTGCTGAAAATGCTGGTCATGTATCAAATAAATTGTTTATGTCACCTATCTATTACCTGGCTTTTGTTCATGATTTTCTGTATTTACACCTTTCTCGTAAAATAGGGCTTGCTTTGTATCGATAGGGTCTTACAAATTCGCATGCATAATTTAACCACCCCACTATTGTTGGATTGTGTTTGTGTAGGAGTCCGCATTTATGAATGCTCTTCCCTTACAAGCATACGTCATTGTGTGGCTTGATTTGATGAGAGAATTTTAATTTTAGGGGGAGAACCAGGAAAAGAAGAGAAATGCGAATGCTTGCAGCTTGGTAATTACATTTATTGAGCACGAAAATTAGCATTGGAAATAAAATAGCGAGAATACAGTTGAAATTCTTTTCTTTTGAACCTATTTCGTATATGAATAGGAAATTAAAATCTTGTGTTGAAGAGTTCGGGGTATTTTTCCTGGGGATGGGATTAGGTTTTAAGGGGATCAATGGGTTAAGAATATCTATTTGACACAAATTTTTAGTCTTATTCGGTTTAATGCTCATTTGTTCACAGATCATATATTTTGATGTCCTTTCTTTGTTGAGGTCGTGGAACTTTCACCTTTTGATCATGAAATGGCTGTAATTTTCGTTTGACTGAATAACGGGATATTGTTGATTATTTGTAGTAAATCATAAGATAACATCTGTGTAAAAAAACAAGAAAAAGGGACAACTGAATGAAGGAAACGGTGCACGCCATTGGGCTAATGTATGTACCGTGTGGACCAACGTAAACTATAGACTGATCGATCTCAATGCAAAAGTATCTGTTTGTGGTGGAACTAATGACTTGGTTTACCGGAGGGTTTTAAGATCATATAGCTATCAGGCAACACCTTTCACAAAGCTGATTTGACCTAAAGTTGTGCTAAATACAATAAAGCTGAACGCAATGGGGGGTGTAAGCAGGTACAGATGTGATCGGTATCACTCATGATGTCTTTTATGTTTGCTATTTGTTTCTGCTTCATTGGTCTTCAATTACTGTATGAGTGGGGGTATTTTGCTACTTGATTCCAGGTTAAACTCTTTTTGTGGTGTATACTGCATCTGTAACTTTGTTGTGTGACCCTACCTGTTGACGTATTTGTGAAAAGGGCTAGTGTCTGTCGATGTGACAATGCCACTTGGGTTCCAATCTTGACGTATTTATAAGAGTGCTCAAGTATTTATAATCATTTCTTTTTAATGAGAATGTCACTGTTGCATCTTTTCTACAAGTTTTTTTCATTTTGAGAAACTTGTGACAATTTGTGAGCGTTTTGTTTTAGTTTAGATTAAATTCTTGACGTTATTGTTATTATTATGAATTGTTATGACGATGAGGATAATGATGGTGGTGATGATGGTTTTATTGACTCGCATGCATAGCAATGTCCACAGACCGCCACTGCACATGCGAAACTTGCTTAATTTCTCAGAACTTATTTTAGCTATCACAACCAAATTTGGCAAAATGGTGTATATCCATGAAACCTCATAAATGATCAGTGAATGAGTGACTTCACTTCAAGGTCAAAATCACAGGGTCAACAATAGTCAAAAAATGACAATTTTTCACATTTATTTTTTTTCTAAGATTTTTTTAATGCTTGAGAGGTATCAATGAGACACACATACAATGCATATTTGGTCAACCTCGAAGATCAAGGTCACTGGAGCTGTCCAAAGTTATTTTGTACAGGTACTTTGAAGTGACTTTGACCCTAAACTACGAGAGATATACAGTTCAAACTGGTTGTATTTAGAGATGATAGATTGATCCTTCATACATGTTCCATTTTACTTTGATCTTGAAGGTCAGGGTCATTTTAAGCCTTGCAAAAACATACCAAAAAATAGGTTATCGTACAGTGGAATTGCTCTATTAACCCATAGTATGCAACAACATTGGGTTATTTGATCATACATGAGCATAAAAAGACACATGAAGGCCAAGGTCATCCTAAGGTCACTGTTTTTTTTTGTTTAATACAACTTTTGTTTAGTTTATTTGATATTACATGAGTGTATTTGAAACCGGAAGTCAAGGTAATCTCAAGGTCAAGAGCATAGAAATATCAAAATTTAAAACCCATTTTAAAACCACTGTGTTTTTAAAACCAATTTTAAGACCACTGTGTTTTTAAAACCCATTTTAAAACCACTGTGGTGTTTTTTTCTGGGCAGTCATTTTCATGTTAAATATTGCTAGTTTTATAAGGAGTATGTGAGTCATAGGGCTTTGCCCTTCTTGTTTATTATGTATTTATTATTTATAATTTTTTTAATTTAATTTAATTTTTTTAAATAATATTATTTTGTAATTGTTATTTTGAGTTCTGTATCTGTGTTGTGTTTTGCTGTGGGTTGAAAATTATTGTATAATTGCTTTCTGTTTGCTGTGCTTGTTGGTGTTTGTATTTTGATTTTTAAAAGTATGTAGTTCACTTTATTTAGTATAGTTTGTTGTCCAAAAAATTATTGGATGTATGGACTTTAGTTGGGATACGGTGATAAAGACAATGTAACCAACATAAATATCCCTTACAGCTTTTAAAAATTTTACCTTTCTGTTGAGGTTTTGTACTTTTGTGAAGTGTTTCAGTAGTGTTGACATCGATGGCCGAATGTTAAAGTGCAGCAAGTCCTAAAGTAATTTACACCTTACATCTTTAGCAGATGAAGACCAGTCTGGTGCAGCAAGTCCTAAAGTAATGTACACCTTACATCTTCAGCAGATGAAGACCAGTCCCCCATACCACTGAAGGCAACCCTTGCCAGAGGATCAACAACCCATCGTGGCAGCTCCAAAGTGCCCCCGATACCCACAGCCTCCGACAGATTGGCCAACAACGACGATGACGCTGACAGCGCCTACTCCTTCTCCACCTCCAGCACTCCTAGCAGGGTAGGCATCCATGGCTTCAGTCATTCCCATATATTGTTGAATTGTTTTTTTCTCACTGTTCCATGCTCGCTTGATCAGGAACTAAATCAGTGAACATCCATGCAAGCGGAAGGAAGCCAGGGAAGAAATCTCTCATTTACCTGTGAGCGCAGCTGTTCGGCACAATAGTAACACCTTTTGCAGCTTTTCCATAAATCTGATATGTTGCAGACAGAGCCCGCTGTTTTATTGTTCAGTTTATCAGTGGTCTGAGGTGGTTTGATAGTGAGCTTGATGCTGCAAGTTGACATTTTGGGCAATTTTGAGTTGGATCCTGACGGTAGCCAGTGCCTTCAGCAGCTCTTTGTGCTGGAAAGATGCGCTGTAACAACAAGTACTTGATGTCACAATGGTATTACGCAAATGAATCAGCTTAGTGTTCTAAACAACATGCTTTATGCCATCTCATTTACTAATGGAATCAAGGATGGCAGAGGGGCAGTGGAACTTTGAATAGATAGCAAAATACTCTTAGGGAAACAGGCTCCATCCGCTTGTCTGTTCCATCCAAGTAATTTACATCGAAGTCCAAAGTATATTTCATCATTCTGGCTGATACCTACTTTTCTGTAATCAGGTGGATCCATCTTCTTTCTTTCCCTTTTTAAAATTTAAATAATTGTAATAAATGTCTGAAGTATAGTTATGGCCATGGCTCATATGTTTTCACAATGATTTTTTTAAATAAGAATTAATTTTGCAATAATTAAACTGAAAAACAATAAAATGGCGAGACAGCTCGTGCATCTAAGTTAATGTACATTTAATTTTATTAGTCACCAGAATGCACAGACCTGTTAATTCCCCTTTTGAGTCAGCTTTCCAACAATCCTGTGGACCAATTTGTCATTTCCTGCATCATGTATTATATAAGCTGATTTTGTAGTAATTTAAAACTGATCTACTCTGGAAACTTTTTTCATTAGTTTTAAAGAGACCACCGTCTAATTCTTGAACTTGAGAAATTGTTATATAGGCAGGACGGAAATGAGATTCAAAACCTGCACCGCATTAATCATTTGGTAAGGACACGTATCATTCGCTGGAACATCAGAAATGTTTTTGCAGACGGACTCACTGCACGGGATTCGCCGCAGCGCTCGGCGCAAGGTGGACAACCTCTTTAGCAAGAAAGTGGACAGGCATGAAAGCCGCCAGAGCCTGGGCTCCCCTGCCTCAGAGCCTGTGGAGGATAGCGGTGTTTTCACTGTCAGTGGTGCATCCACACGCAGGTCAGTTAATAATAATAATAAATTAGTATTAATAAATTACTACCATTACTAATATTATTATTATGAAAAATATAATATCCATTGATTACAAACAAAAATTAATATGGATTAGATGTGCATTTGTCTGGTTCCATCTTTTGCAAACTCTTATCTTGATCAAAGTGTTGTTTTTTTTGTTTTGTGGTTAGTGCAAAATGTAAATAGACAAACTGCAGAGTTTAAACTCAAGTGTAAGGATTTATACATTTTTGAAACTTTTTTAAAAATTAGGGATAACGATTTTAAATTAATTGCTAAGTGTAATTTTTCAATCTGTTTGCAGTAGGAAGACGGAGACGACGGTGGTGTCTGAGCCCAAACCCAAGATGACTTTGACACACAAGCGTGGCAGCGGCGACTTAGACATCAATGACAACAAGCACACCACCACCCCTGGTGGCAGCGTCTTCAACCCCAACAGCGGTGTCACCTTCCACAGCAACCGCACCTCCGACGTGGAGGTGGTGGGGAAAGGCTATAGCGATGATGTGGGATCCTCCATCTTTGATTCTGCCACCACATCACGCAACACCATCAGCACCACCCGACCGAGAGACAGGCGGCGCTCCAACAAAGGTAGGCCGGATGTGTTCACGCTTTTTGCTGCTTTACATGTTGGGATGGTTGCACTGTTTTGTTCAGTCCTCACACAAGCAGTTCTCTTGCTCATGAATGTTAAGCATTATTCCAATGAGATTCATCTTATACTATAGACACAGATGTGTTGCTGTATATGGTAGATATGACAGCACCTATAGGATTTTGTCCCCAGTTCTTCTTCTCAACACATGCAATGATCCCATTTTACTTTTACCTCATTGTTTTTTGCACAAGATAATTGAGGATTTGGTTGATGTACGGGGCTGTTGTTTTCGCCTGGATTGGAGCACACTAATCGCTGCATACAACACTGTAAATAGTTTCCAGCTTTATTGACACACTGCTGCTTATTAGCCATTGTGTTTGATGTTTTGTTCTGGGTGTTTCCTCACAGCCATTGTATGGGGTGAGAGCAACAGTTTGTACACAGTTACTTAATGCTCAGTTTCAGTGTATTTTCTGTTGAGAGTTGCATTGGGTATTATTAACATTTTGTTTTTGGTGTGTTATTTGTAAGACGCTGTTTACTGGTTTTATCATTGCTTGTTGGCAATTTTAGGCATGTAAGCTTTTGTTATGAATGAACTTTTCAGTTTCTAATTGTCCCCTCCCTTTCTCTTCTCTCCTTTTTCAATTCTGTTGGTTAAAAATTGTTAAATCCTTTTGACTTGTACTTTGAGTTTTATATTGCAGACGCTATGTTCTGCACTGTCGTAATTTTTACACTGAAAACAGTGAAATTAAATTCTGTTAATATTGTGTGAACACTCATTTTTAAATTATTATTATTTTTTTTAAATGCAGTATTTATTGTGCAGTTGCTGTAAGCTTTTTTGACAGGCTTTTATCTTCACCAGTCCTGAATATTATTGTGCCAAAACGCTAACAAACACGTCATGCTGTGGTTGCTACCACTCTCCTAAAATGTTTGTGTGCTAAAATCTGTTCTCCTTTTGGTTTGTCGTGATACTTGATCGATTCGATTCCTCTGTTCACTTTTGTTTTTTAGTTTTCTGTGTTGAGGTCTTTGATTATATAGTTTGTTTTGCTTTCATTTTTGCACACTGGTTGCCTTCACCATCACATGTGTTCTGTCTCTCCAGGCTCCCCTCTTTTCCCTCTTGGGGGTCCCTCCCTCCTCTCCAATGCCTCTGGCAGCCTGTCCCCTGACTGGGACAAGGCGTGGGAGGGAGAGGAGAAGACCAAAACCACCTCCCAGAACAAGATGGCGCTAGTGGGCCGTGGTAGGTTTGGGACGCAGTAGCCCTCCGTCCCACCTTCTTGACGTTCGTTGTACATAGTCTTGTTTGCTTGCAGATGTAGTAGGTAGTTGGTTGTTTGGTGTTGTTGTGTTCTTTATTGTTTCACTAGGCATGTATGTAAAAAGGTCTAGTTTTCCTGTCCTGTAGTTTTGCATGACACTCGCATGCTGTCTTTGACTTGGGCTTCAATGTAACAATTTTTATTAGTCTTTTTCGTGTTGCTGCATGAAGTATTTATTTATTATATTATATTTAAATATTTATATTTTTTAAATTTTATTTTAAAAAAAATTATTTTTCATTTAAGTTTTGGATGATGACAATAAATTGAATTAGCCTGTAGCCGGTGACTTCATAGCAACAGACTGGAGTATTGCTGAGAATAGTATTCCAGACAAGTAGTTCCAAAGTAAGACTGCTGCGCTCTCTGGTCATCTCCATCTTCCTATATGCTTGCGAAGCATGGACCCTCACAGCAGATCTCCAACGAAGAATACAAAGCATGGAGATGAGGTGCTACAGAAGACTTCTGTGCATTTCCTATACCCAACACATCACCAACGACGAAGTCCAACAGACCATCACACAAGCCATTGGACAACACGATGACCTGCTCACAGTGGTGAAGAAACGGAAACTCCGATGGTATGGCCACGTCACCAGATCATCAGGCCTTGCACAGACCATTCTGCAAGGCACAGTGCAAGGAGGTAGAAGAAGGGGGAGACCGAAAAAGAGGTGGGAGGACAACATTCGAGAATGGACTGGTTTGACACTGAGCGAAGCCATGAGGGCTGCTGAGGACAGAGAAAGATGGAGTATGCTGGTTAAACGATCATCTGTGGTGCCCCTACGACCTTCGGGTTATGGGACAGGACAGGATAGGATAGGATAGTTCATAACCTACTGTATAGGTTTTGCATGCATGCTGTAGTACTGTATTGTCCTGTTGGTTTGCTCCTTTTGTACTAATAGTAATACTTTAGTTCTAATACTGACTATTGCTTATTGGATAAAAGAGTGATAAAGAATAACAATACTGACTATTGCTTATTGGATAAAAGAGTGATAAAGAATAACAAAAATAAACGATCGCATCTTCTTTGTTTTCATTGCTAGGAAACGTAACTTTGTACTTTTCTCATCAGTTTTAAATTATTATAATTGAATTAAGTTGAATCAAGAAGCCTTCCTTTCAGAAAAAAATGTTTCAAAATTTTGTTTAGTAAATCTGGCATTTTTTAGAAGCTGTTCAGAAGTATTCAATTGGTTCGAGATATGTTTCATTGTCTGTCCGATGTAAAATACAGAATAGAGAATCAAATAAATGCCAGATTATTTGTTGAATTGGCTATATTGTAGTAGTTGTGCGCTTGACTGGTAGATCTAATGTTTTGATAGTTACATAAGACTTCAGTAAGATAGACACTTCACGTACTGCTAGTTATGTTTTTTCTGCCTGCATAATTTATTTGGAAAGCAATGTCTAAGTATTAGTATTTTTGCATTTTTGTGTTAATGTTTTGCTGTTTTGAACCTTTACTTATGTGCTTGCTTTAGACCCCTGCTTTCCGTGTCATTGCTGTGAAACGTATTTTCGCTTTCAGCATTGAGCTGTGTTTCGATTAGTTCTGAGCTTGTTTGTAAGGAGTAGTGAACAGTACATTTGACACATATTTAAAACTTTCAGATGTTCAAATATAATTATTGCAGAAAATGTCTTGCTTCCAGGCTTTTTGTTACCATAACTGTAAAATTAATGCTTCTAAATGTGCTTAAATGTTAATTTGCCTTTGCCCTGCCCTGATAATAATTTGCAGACTGAGGCTTGTGTGTCGTGTTAGCATTATTTAGTGTTTAAGAAATAATCATTCCAGGTGTTGATAAAAAAAAAATTGCTTAGTTGTATCTTGAAGCTCAGGAAAGAGGAAAAATAAAATAAATTCTGTTCTTGCTTTTCTTTTTTGTGTAGCGATTGTAAGTGAGGTGATGCATGGTACCTTTGCTACCCCCTGCCTCCTTTGTATAGTTTAGCATACTTTGTTCATCTATATGTTATTTATATGTTCTTCATTGCAATTTAAAAGAACAGAAATCACTTTGCATGTTTATTATTATTGAAACAATCTTTGCTAAATCTATATGTTGGATTAATTTCAAAATGTGAAAATCATTGCCATGGTTTGAAATATTACTTGTTAGACTGTTTTCTGTTACTTTTTGTTAATGAAAGTGATTGCCCTTATAATTAGCTAATGGCAGGAACTGTTTAGTACTTTCCATGTTCAGATTGTGTCAGTAATAGATTTTTTTCTTTTCTCACTTTGTGCATGGAAAAACATTTTGCTTTTCACCTCAGAATCTTGTCATTTGGTGATGATGGTATTGATGCCTTGTTACAGCACGTTCAGTCCATGCTACATGCTCAGTGTGCTCCAAAGGGAAAATAAGACAGCCAGAAAATTAAAATGAACTTTCCTTCTTCTCTATTGATTGCAGGCATGTTCGAGACGTCAGCAAGTGTCGACTACCCAGTGTCCACATCAGGGCTGGGTGACAAGGGAGAGAGGCGACGCAATGACCCGCCCAAGAGCAATGCTCCCACTGGAGTGGTGGGAATCGCTGTACGCAGCACAATGGACATGCACTCAGCAGACGACTCAAACACCACCAACACCACTGAAGACGACAGTGAAGAGGTCAGTTCATGATTTTATTTTAAGTGTCAAAGCTATGGGCAGGTGTGGATCCTGTTTGCAGTCACATGTGAAAGCATCATACTGTAGCGTAGTCCACCCCAAGACACACACACAACAAAGTGCAAGACCCAACTTTTAGTACTCCTAATTTTATGTGCTGCATGCTTTGTTGCGATAATTTGGTTTTGGATTTTCTTTACAATTTGTTGTATTTCATATGCTTTGTAGGTGAGAATTTTGTCCTGTGTGCGCATACATGTGTTTCAGTTCCATTCAGTTCCATATTTTATTTTAACATCTCTTCACATACATGTGATTTTAGACCACTTCAAACATACAAACATACAAACAAATCTTAATAATTGAAGGTTGACCTGTAACCAAAAAGAAAAACACTAGCATTTGTTATAAATTTGCATGCCAGATGGTAAATACAAAAAGTGAAAAGTAAGTTTTATAGGTAGCATGATTTTTGACTCGCATGCATAGCAATGTGAGTCTTATAAACTCACCCCCCCCCCCCACCCCCCACCCCCCCTCCCAACATTTAAAAAAAAAGATTTTTGCAAATCTGTGCGAAATGAGTCCTAAATAGTCCAAAAATGATATAAAAATGTCGTCCGTTTTTCTGCCTGTCCGCCATCCTCCATCTGTCTGTGCAAAAACTTAAAAGGGGCTAAGTACTCAGACCCTATTTTAACTATCACAACCAAACTTGGTAAAATGGTGTATACTCATGAGATCTCGAAAATGATCAGTGAGTGAATTACTTCACTTCCAGGTCAATGTCATATGGTCATCAAATGTTAGTCCAAAAATGAAACATTTTCCACAAAATTTCACTTTTTTCCCCAGGTTATTAATATTGAACTTATGATTCTTTGATGCATGTTAGATATCAATGAGACATACATACTGTGCAAATTTGGTCAAGCTCACTCCAAGGTCCAGGTCACTGGAGCTGTCCAAATTCGGTTTGTATATATACTTTGAAGTGACCTTGACCCGAAACTATTAGACATATAAAGTCAAAACTTGCTGTATTTAGAGATGATAGATTGATCTTTCATGTTTGTTCCGTTTTTGCGTTGATATTGAAGGTCAAGGTCATTTTAGGCCTTTCAGAAACATACAAAAAATAGGCCATACTACAATGGATTTGCTGTTTATATAACCCAGAGTATGCAGCATTGGGTTATTTGATCAGACATGCATGAGAGATCATGTGAGGGTCAAGGTCATCCCAAGGTCAAGGTCATTGAGGTTAAGGTCACCCCAAGGTCACCATTTTGTAAGCATAATACGTTTGCTTTACTTTAATGATCGATTATACATTACAATACAATACATTACTATACAATACAATATAATAATTTATTGTCTGATGTTCATCACGTACAGAAATTTGTCCTTGGCACATCGTCCGCAAGAAGCATGCAATATATCCATTTTATATACCCAAACAGCAGAGACACATTCATTTCTAATGGCACAGCAGCAACCTTAAATTCCAATCAAATACAGACATTCACAATCTAAACCCCACATAAAAAAGAATTAATATTTTTACATTCACGCAGAGAAAGCACACACACACACACACACACATGCACACACACATAAAATAATCTAATGACAATGTATTTGGAGCCGAAGGTCAATGTCGCCTCAAGCGCAAGAGCATAGAAAGATGAAAGTTGGTATTTGCATTTTAATGCCACCATTTCATTTTTTTGTTTGTGGTCACTCATTTTTGATATCCAGAAAGAGCATGTGAGTCATGTGGGCGTTTTTCCTCCTAGTTTTACATATTTTAATGGGAGGTATTTTACTCTCAGTTCAGATAACCTTTGCGTGCTGTAGATGGTTGGCAGCATCTTAAACTAACTGTGCTGCATGCAACACAAGACCTGCTGTACTTCTGTTTATCGTGGTGATCAGTTTTTTTAGCAAACCTAATTGCGACAAAATATTTTGGAGTTAAAAAGAAACACTGCGCACCTTAGCGTTTTGTTTGACATCGTGGGACGGGTACGGCGATGTGCTTTGCATGTTATCACAAATGCAGGCATCATAAGACTGGCTTTTACGTCTGTTGATGATCAATATTGTAGCAAAACAAGCTTGCGGCACATGTGTTGGGAACCCTCTCATCCCACCCACACCTTTGCGTTTTGGGTGACATCTTAGGATGGCTGTAGCTATGTGCTTGGCATGTTGTCACAAATTAAAATATTTACCTATTTAAACAGTTTAAGTGCAGCACCATCGGGTACAGCAGCACTGCTTTGTTTGTATCGCCTTAGCAACGTCACCTTTTCAAACTTACACGTTGACAGACAGCTCGCTAGTTATCGGTTTTTTTGGTGATCACCAAAACAAGCCATGCATCCGATAAATCAACCACTGTTGCATCTTGCTGATTCTGTAGTGCGTAACTTATGAGAAAAGAAAAAAAAAAAGAGAAAGTAATTAAATAGAATATTTTATGATGATTTAGAATAAGCTTAGAAAACAATGGGAAGTTTTCTTTATTGACAATCAATGGCTTCACATTGAGTATTACATGTTGAAAACTGTGGTAGTAACTTCATTTGGAGTTTTTCCTAGATTATTGAAAAATTCCCAATGCAAATCAGAGGTCATCCATTGAGTTCTTGTTAAACTGTCAGTGTTATTAGTTACATTATTTAGAACCTTGGTGTGACTTCAGTTTTGTTAATATAGATTATTTAGACCCCTATTATTGAGGTGCATGATGGGCAGTGTTTGCTTTGCCAGCTATGATCAAGACTGTATTTGCATAAATGATTCAGTTCTGATGATTATCCCGTGATGCCATGCCATTTATGGTCAGCACCAGAGAAAGCATCAGTAGCACTAGCAGCTTCATAAAAAAAGGTAGACTGGGATAGTACCCAGAGGCAAGAGCTTGTTCCAACTGTACACAGCCCTGTTTCCAAACACCACATCTGCACTCCTCTGTTGTTTCTCTGGCCAGTCTCTATGGTGACCAGAAAACAGTTGCTAAATGGAAATAATTTGAGTGCTGTTAAACCCCAGATCTCTTGTTTCCAACCTGCTTTCACACTCTTTTTTTTTTCTTCTTTTCTTTTTATGGAGTTTAAACTGAGGGAAGTTATTGATTGAGGCAGCTTCACATAGGAAGTTGGTAGGCTTTGGTTGGAGGTTGAGTACATATAGAAGGGGTTGGTGGTGGGGGGGGGAGGTTGGGGGTTTCAGAACATCAGAGAGAGAAAGAGAGAGAGAGAGGGAGGGAGGGAGGGAAGGAGGGAGAGAGAGAGAGAGAGTAGACTAGACTAGACTAGACTAGACCTACTCTTTAGTCTGGGGAATTTTCTGCTGTTATCAGATGATAAAGTCAAAAATGGATTTTTGTGTGATATAATTTTTTTATTTTTTATTTTTATTTTTATAAAGCACGCTTTGATGACATTCTGCAGTTTGAAAGTGGCTAAGGCTAGTATTGACAGTAATAATTAGTCATATTTTAGGTCTACATTACAGTGTAGGTTAAATAAAGAGGTAACAGGATTGTTTACATTGGAAAGAATGTTAATAGTTATTTATTTTATATGGAATTGTTTCTTTTGAAGGGTTATGAGAATGAACTTTTTTGATTATTGTCAAACTATGCAGATTTGTTTAAAAAATGTTGATACCCTGATTGTCAGGCCAGTTTCTCCCAGCAGTGTAAAGTGTCATTTATTATTGAAGACCTCAACAACCCTCAATAAGAAGTGGAAGATGTAACCATTGACGCAATGCCTCTAAGGAACGCAGCTTCCTTTGTGCTTTTACCTTTCATGACAACCGGGACATCCTGTCTTCTTGTACGCCCTAAGGTGGTTATGGTTTTGTGGTTACAACATGCTGTCATAGTGATGACATTAGTGGGAAGATCTGATTGATTTTGCCCAAACAAAACAAAAAAAGCGTGGGAAATATGACTAGGTTCCATCACACCAGACCAGTTTGGCAAGTGCTGTATTTACACAAACGCCCGGTAGCCTGGCGGTGTCTGTCTCTGTGTGTGTGTGTGTGTGTGTGTGTTAGTCCACTGTGGCTGATTGCTTTTTTTCCCAGGATGATGGCATCATGATGGACTCAGGATGAAGGTAACTGAGATCAATAATTTACAAAAAGAAAAAATCTACTGCCACTGGGGCACATTAGAAAGAATACTGCGGGTTGGACTAGAGCTACCCTGTGATCAATTATTGACTGAAAAGGCCGAAGGTCTTCTCCTTCGATTTTGTTGTTCCACTGGATAGTGCTTACTGTTTGTGCATAGTTATTGTGAAGGAGTCAGATTGGAAACCACAGCTCTTCTCCAAGGCAGATTCTATTGTTTCAGCAACATGTTTGCAACAAATTCTGTCCTTTCAGTGTTGGGAATTGTGTTTAAAGGTGGACATGAGAACTCTCTAGACTGATACGTTTTGATAGTGTTTTTGAGTTTTCGTTCAGTCGTTTACAGTTCCTCCTGTCTAGTCTTTGGAAAATGCTATGAATTTTCAAATTCTCATTTCATAGTCGCACCTTAGGGTATTTGAGAATTGTGATGGAGCTGACTACTGACTAGTTTTTTTAATTTTCTTCAGAGACTGTGTCTTTACTGCAAATATGGGGTGTACACATCCACGGAAAGTAAAAGTATGAATTTTTGTGTGTGCCTTGTATTTTTCATGTTTATTATATTTTAAATTCGGTTTGTGATGATTTGTGTGGTTTTGTCCCAAATTTACACAGATTCGTCAACATTAAGATTTGTTGAAACTCTACTTATTGGCCTATCAAAAGTTTTGTGCAGGTCGAGTCAAATAAAACTGAAGATGGTAGTTTGGAGGATAAAGTATGTGATGAAGGCAGATGAAAATTGTTTAGCTGGAGTACTCATGAGACTTCCTTAGTGGTATTATTAAGGTGGCTGTTTTATTACTGTTGGGCATGGCACTGTGGATTCGAAACTAAGTTGTTGTGAAACAGGTTTTGGTGACGAAGTATAGTTCTCGTTACAGCTGCCAGTTGAACATTTATTTCGTTAATTATAGACCAAAGTTTTCGATAATCCTGATGTAACCTCGTTAGAGTTTCTTTACCCATAACCATCCATTTCCGTTCCTGCAGCATTGATCAGTTACAGCTAAGCTTCATGAGAAAAGAGCTCAAAGGATGGATAAAATCAAAGAGGGATGAAAGGAAATTAAGCAGTAAAATGAAAGTTATGAACAGTGATGAACAATAGAACGTTGATAGCGTAAGTAGATTTAGTTCTTTTCTTCTCAGTTTACTGCTGATAAAGTATGAATGGAAGAAACGACAGTCCACTGTAACCAGAGTGTATGTGTGAAATGGAACATGTGCTGTCCCTTAAGGCACATTGATCTGACACTGCTTGCGTTTGCATACTGATGCTTCAAGTGTGCAGCAAAAGTGCGGACTTAGTGGAATAAATTTGCTGTGTCCGATAAGGCAAGTAGGGAGAAGCACAGAAGAAGTGGAATGAAAAAGACCAAATGTTGTCCAGTTGAACAGTTGAAGGAAAGAAACACAATCTTTTTGTATAGGTTTTGTCTGCACCTTTTCCTGCTTTAGTGAAAATCCTACTTACACAGCAACTGAAAGGTTGAAAAGAGTCTGGTGTGGAGCTCATATTTTCCAGCATGTGAAAAGTTGTTGACAGGCTTAGGCAGTCTTTGGGGTTGTACTCAAGACTTATTTATTGCTGTTTTCAGCACTGTGGTTTAGTTTCCTCTGTTACATTTCAATAGCAGCTGTTTGATGTGCTAGAAAATGCAAATTTAT
Organism: Oncomelania hupensis; assembly: GCA_036898135.1. Taxonomy (NCBI): domain Eukaryota; kingdom Metazoa; phylum Mollusca; class Gastropoda; order Littorinimorpha; family Pomatiopsidae; genus Oncomelania; species Oncomelania hupensis. The sequence continues at coordinate 2,483,982 of CM072513.1, read as the reverse complement.
TCATCAAGAGTTTGTTAATGTTGAACATGTTGAATATATTTTAGGGTGTACGTCTATAAAAAATAAAATAAAATAAAAAATTTAAAGATAAAAAGAAGTAATTTTTCTTGAATAAAGGTCAGTGCAAAAACATTTGTTTTCTTCCAATAAAATATCAGTTAGGTTTTTCTTGTGAGGAGTGGAACTTCTTAATCAAATGTTCAGTTAGGTGAGTTAGGCACTCTAACGAGTCAGGCAGTTGTACTGCTACTGTTACTACTGTTGCTGTTGCTGCTGTTACTATTACCACAACCACTACATTTATCACAACTACTACTGCTATCACTACTGCTATCACCACCGCCATTCCAAGTAACACTAGTACAGTGTACTATATGAGACAATGAAGTTTGTTGGTAAACATCTCGTAATAACTATTTAAGGCTGTATTAATATTAGGGGTGGCATCATAGTGCAGTTGGTAGGGTGCTAGTTTCCAATGCCAAAGGCTGCAGGGGATCTATGCATGAAAAGAGACTAAACGTTTAGTTCCGTACTATAGCCTAGTTCGGTTCTATTGCCCATAGTCCGGTATGCAGGAAAGCGGCCTACCAAAAGTTCCGTCCTAAATTACCGACTAAACAGCCCCAAATTTAGTCCTCCTGCGATCAGGACTACCACCGAGAGTTTCGAACTAAAGTAGAAAACAATATGGCTGCCGACATACTATTACTGAATCGGTATAGACGTGCTCTTCGTCGAAATCGCGTTTTTCGTGACAGATCGCATCCACTGGAGATTTTTAATGATGCTCAAGTTTTGAAGGGGCTTCGCCTGCCACGACACACAATTTTCGAATTGGCCGAGGAGCTTGATATAGCATTCCCTTTGCCAAGACGAGGAAGTTTGTCATCTGTGTTGCAATTGTGTCTTGCCTTAAGTTTCTATGGAACGGGATCTTATCAACGTGTTGTGGCCGACCTGATAGGGGTGGACCAGTCCACAGCCTCAAGAACCGTCGATAAAGTTACGAATAGCTTATACAGACAAGTGAGGAACTGGGTTTATTACAAGACGTCTGATTTTATGTCTTTCCATCGCTTTCGGACGGCGTCGAGCGAGCGACCTTTTCCGCCGATCGCATTTACTGTAAATGCTATTTCCTCCCAGGCCTGCCGCTTTTTTTTTTTTTTTTTTTTTTTTTACAAAATTCCGCTTTCTTGGATGTCTGTCTGAGGGCCTCCCAGTGGTCAGAAACACCTACGACGATCGCAGAAACCTCCTGCGGGGAAAAATTTGCACTTTTTTCCTTCTAAGGCGTTGGCGTGGTAGCATTGGAGGCCATCTTGAATATGAAGAATTTAGCGGAGTAACCTCTCTTGGATAAGAAAAAAAAAACGTAGCCGAGTAGCCTCCCTTCGAGAGATGCGCAGGATATATCAGGATAGTTCGGTACTATCAAAATTTAGTTCGAGACTGAGAAGTCTCGACCTATTCCATCGTGGTGCATACCGGACTATGAAAATAAATAGTACCGAACTACAGAGTTCCGAACTATGGCATAGTTCCGTACTAAAATAGGTCGGTTTCATGCATAGATCCCCAGGTTCAAACCCTACAGAAAAGAGAGAAGTGGGGGAGGGAGGGAGAGAGAGAGGGGGAGGGGGAGGGGGAGGGGGAGGGGGGAAAACTTACGCGACTAAGATATGAGACTTTTCAGGTCACCAAGGGTTTTTTGTACTCCCGTTTCTTTACCTCACCCCACCACCCCAACCCCCCCACCCCCTAAAAATAATGGTATTTGATGCAGTCTGTCTAAACATTTCATAAATTAAACAAATGTGATTTCTTTCCCTCTTCTAACAGCAATTTGGCTTTACACTATATGTTTGAATAATGGATGTGCGTTTGTTGTGTAAATGCGGAAGGCACGGTGGCCTAATGGTAGAGCGTTGGCTTGCGGATCTGAAGGTCCCGGGTTCGAGCCCAGGTCGGGGCATCGTGTTGTGTCCTTGGGAAAGACACTTTACTCCCGTTTCCTACTCCTTCGGATGAGAGTATAAACCGAGGTCTAGTCTGTGTCGCATACATTCCATCATAACGGACTTTAAAGATCCTGACGCTCATGTCCTAGATGGGTGAGTGCCGGTGACAAGAAAACACCCAGCATGCACCTAGGTCCTTCTCCCCCGTCCCTGGCTGCCCAGGATTGTGCTCAGTTGTCCGGGCGTCAGACCATGCGCCCAAAGGCTGCGGGTGGGCGTCTCGGGCGGCTTGAGTTAGATCCTGTATCGGCCAGCGCCTTGAGCAGCTCTTGAGCTGGAAAAGCGCTATATAAGAACGATTAAATAAAAAAAAATAAAAAAAAATGTCATGTATGTTGGTTACATATCCCCATGCTTTTGAGTCTGATTTAGGAAATGTATGGCATCTATTATTGTTATTGTTATTATTATTGTTACCACCACTATCACCTCTGTGACTGACAGTGGGACATTCCTTGTGTGTACAGGACACAGCCAGCCTCAGCAAGTCTATGTCTTTCAAGCGAAAGATTGACGAGAAGCAGCGGCTTAAGAAAGAACGAGAAGAGCAGGCCAAGCTAGAACGCGAGAGGGCAGAGGCTGAACGAGAACGGGAAAAGGAAGAGAAGCTGTTGCAGGAACGAATGCGACAGAAAGACAAGCTGAAGAAGCTGGGCAGCAACGACAGCATCTCCCTGGAATGTGAGTGATTTAGTTTGTGTGTTGCCACATTTTGAAATGATCAAATTTGCGTGCTTGTGTGGGTAATGTTTCGTTGGTTTTTCATTGAATTGTTAAGCAAAGGAACATTTCAATCTTTGAACATAGGAGTATTTGCACAAAGGAACATTGCAATCTTTGAACATAGGAGTATTTATAGGGCACAAGAGTCTAATCAACTGTATATTTCCTATATTTCTTTCCTTGTGTTTGCAAGTTTCCATGGTTATGTCTGTGTATATGTAAGTGGCACATCAACAGGAGACTACTTTAGAGTGACATAACCGGTCCGTGTATATACAGTGGAATATTTTGTTTTGTGGTTTACCTGTGCCTAGTGGTAAGTTTTCTGGCATGTTTTCAGCACTGTCAATATCAGGTTCCAACAGCTCAAGCAACTCCAACCTGCACACAACCTTGTCGGCCAAACCTGCCCCAGTCCCTAAGCCCGCAGCCCCTGCCGTCACGCCCAGGAAAACTATCAGAACGTAAGTGTACAGTTCCACGCAGCTTAACGTTTCAGCATTTTTGTTGAGTGGTTTACATGGTGCTGATCTTGAAAAGAGCTGGAAAGACTATTGTAGAGGTGACTAGTTCATGAAGAACGTTCTGCTTGGTTTAACCCTTTAACACAGGGAGCGACCTATAGCGACCAAAATGTTTGCTATGTGCACGCTCGTGGAGTGACCGTCAGCAGCCGGTAATGAATTCGTCTGCTCAGAGGCTGCCATGTGGAAATCTATTTATAGCAAATGTGCGAGACTCTCGCACACATGATCATGATTTCCTGCAGTTTCCGGCAAAGTTTTCACTGCATTTTTAGAGTATGTAGACAGCACGCAGTGAATTTTCAAAGTTTGATTAAAGTTTGAAGTTTGAGAGGCGGAGAATTATGGCGTCAGATTGAAGGATTTTAGGAGGCTGATTTGGTACAGGTTAATGATGGAGAGAAAAGTGATTTGGACTTTCACTTTGACTGTTTTCATTGGATTTGAATAACAGCAACGATGAACAATCAGTGCTTTATTGTTTGTGGCAGTGATCGTATTGCTGCATGTTGTGCAGTATGCAATGTTGACATTCAGATTTTTTTCCCAGTTGCAACACATTGTAAAAATGTATGTGTAACATTTCATTTTGAAGAAAAATATGTGGTTGATTTATTAATAATGATAAGTGGAACATAATTTTGGATGGTGCATTTTTATTTAATTTTTGTATGTGCATGGTGTAGCATTTTGACGGAGTTACTTGCCTTGACCTAGGAAATAGAAGCAGATAAGGCTTAGGCTCTTGTGGGGGTTAGAGGGTTAAATAGAATTTCATTAGTAACAAGACAAGCAAACAAATCATGGAGGGCATAAAGGGCACACAAATACAAAGCTTAAATTAGTACAAGCTGTGCTTACTGATGATTTGTGTGAACAGGATACATGTACTCTCTGTGATGACTTGCTGTAGCTTCATTTTATCATGGTAACAGAGTATGGGTGATTTTGAGTGTGTAAGATTGAAGCCTGGAGCTGGTTTGAGTAGCAAGGAAAGCATGCAGGATGAGAATTGATAATGGGTCTAATTGATCCTACCAAGCCAGCCCTTAACAACAGTCTTTTGTTGGTGAAATGAGTTAGGGAGCAACCACTTTGCTTACTCCAATCATAACAGCAGTGAAATTTGTTTTGTCAGTCAATATTCTACAAAAGGAAGGACGTTTTCTACAGATAATTGAATCATTTGTTATTCAGACAAGCAAAACAATGTTCACTCTGAATCTTACCGACATAGTGTTGCTCTGTGTGAGAATTGAAGGAAGCATCATAACAACGTCAAAGTTTCTTTTGTTGAATTTCTCTAGCTACTGAAGAATGTTGTAACTGGCATGGCAGTGTTTAATTTGAAAGCCCAATCGCCTTGCTTTGTGTGTTGGAAGTCCATTCACCCCCAGTGCTGGAACAGGGATGGGATTAGATTGTCACTACTGTTGTCTTCAGACAGAGCTTGTTGTTTGCTGTGTTTTATTTCAATCACTTTATCAAGTGCTGGGTTGCTCTGTTGTCTTCAGACAGAGCTTGTTGTTTGCTGTGTTTTATTTCAGTCACTTTATCAAGTGCTGGGTTGCTCTGTTGTGTTCAGACAGAGCTTGTTGTTTGCTGTGTTTTATTTCAGTCACTTTATCAAGTGCTGGGTTGCTCTGTTGTCTTCAGACAGAGCTTGTTGTTTGCTGTGTTTTATTTCAGTCACTTTATCAAGTGCTGGGTTGCTCTGTTGTCTTCAGACAGAGCTTGTTGTTTGCTGTGTTTTATTTCAGTCACTTTATCAAGTGCTGGGTCACTACTGTTGTCTTCAGACAGAGCTTGTTGTTTGCTGTGTTTTATTTCAGTCACTTTATGAAGTGCTGGGTTGCTACTGTTGTCTTCAGACAGAGCTTGTTGTTTGCTGTGTTTTATTTCAATCACTTTATGAAGTGCTGGGTTGCTCTGTTGTCTTCAGACAGAGCTTGTTGTTTGCTGTGTTTTATTTCAATCACTTTATGAAGTGCTGGGTTGCTCTGTTGTCTTCAGACAGAGCTTGTTGTTTGCTGTGTTTTATTTCAGTCACTTTATCAAGTGCTGGGTCACTACTGTTGTCTTCAGACAGAGCTTGTTGTTTGCTGTGTTTTATTTCAGTCACTTTATGAAGTGCTGGGTTGCTACTGTTGTCTTCAGACAGAGCTTGTTGTTTGCTGTGTTTTATTTCAGTCACTTTATGAAGTGCTGGGTTGCTCTGTTGTCTTCAGACAGAGCTTGTTGTTTGCTGTGTTTTATTTCAGTCACTTTATCAAGTGCTGGGTCACTACTGTTGTCTTCAGACAGAGCTTGTTGTTTGCTGTGTTTTATTTCAGTCACTTTATGAAGTGCTGGGTTGCTACTGTTGTCTTCAGACAGAGCTTGTTGTTTGCTGTGTTTTATTTCAATCACTTTATGAAGTGCTGGGTTGCTCTGTTGTCTTCAGACAGAGCTTGTTGTTTGCTGTGTTTTATTTCAATCACTTTATGAAGTGCTGGGTTGCTCTGTTGTCTTCAGACAGAGCTTGTTGTTTGCTGTGTTTTATTTCAATCACTTTATGAAGTGCTGGGTTGCTCTGTTGTCTTCAGACAGAGCTTGTTGTTTGCTGTGTTTTATTTCAGTCACTTTATCAAGTGCTGGGTCACTACTGTTGTCTTCAGACAGAGCTTGTTGTTTGCTGTGTTTTATTTCAGTCACTTTATGAAGTGCTGGGTTGCTACTGTTGTCTTCAGACAGAGCTTGTTGTTTGCTGTGTTTTATTTCAGTCACTTTATGAAGTGCTGGGTTGCTCTGTTGTCTTCAGACAGAGCTTGTTGTTTGCTGTGTTTTATTTCAGTCACTTTATCAAGTGCTGGGTCACTACTGTTGTCTTCAGACAGAGCTTGTTGTTTGCTGTGTTTTATTTCAGTCACTTTATGAAGTGCTGGGTTGCTACTGTTGTCTTCAGACAGAGCTTGTTGTTTGCTGTGTTTTATTTCAATCACTTTATGAAGTGCTGGGTTGCTCTGTTGTCTTCAGACAGAGCTTGTTGTTTGCTGTGTTTTATTTCAATCACTTTATGAAGTGCTGGGTTGCTCTGTTGTCTTCAGACAGAGCTTGTTGTTTGCTGTGTTTTATTTCAGTCACTTTATCAAGTGCTGGGTTGCTCTGTTGTCTTCAGACAGAGCTTGTTGTTTGCTGTGTTTTATTTCAGTCACTTTATCAAGTGCTGGGTTGCTCTGTTGTCTTCAGACAGAGCTTGTTGTTTGCTGTGTTTTATTTCAGTCACTTTATGAAGTGCTGGGTTGCTCTGTTGTCTTCAGACAGAGCTTGTTGTTTGCTGTGTTTTATTTCAGTCACTTTATGAAGTGCTGGGTCACTACTGTTGTCTTCAGACAGAGCTTGTTGTTTGCAGTGTTTTATTTCAGTCACTTTATCAAGTGCTGGGTCACTACTGTTGTCTTCAGACAGAGCTTGTTGTTTGCTGTGTTTTATTTCAGTCACTTTATCAAGTGCTGGGTTGCTCTGTTGTCTTCAGACAGAGCTTGTTGTTTGCTGTGTTTTATTTCAGTCACTTTATCAAGTGCTGGGTTGCTCTGTTGTCTTCAGACAGAGCTTGTTGTTTGCTGTGTTTTATTTCAGTCACTTTATCAAGTGCTGGGTTGCTCTGTTGTCTTCAGACAGAGCTTGTTGTTTGCTGTGTTTTATTTCAGTCACTTTATCAAGTGCTGGGTTGCTCTGTTGTCTTCAGACAGAGCTTGTTGTTTGCTGTGTTTTATTTCAGTCACTTTATCAAGTGCTGGGTTGCTCTACTGTAGGTCCGCCTTGTTTGCTTTGCTGTGTGACTGGTATTTGGATTTCTTAACAAACTGCCTGTAAAACTATTGCAATAAAAAAGAAGTTTCAGAGGATGAAGAGGAGAAGTGAGAACCAAGGGCTGTGCAAAAGTTTTGTAGCATGTATACCTTATTTCTGTGCCTGTATTTATATCTGTTTAAAAAAAATAAAGGTAAAAGGCGGGGAATATGATATACTGGTTCTGCTATCAGGCATGGGAATTGTAAAGGCAAATTTCTGCCTAAATCACATTGTATTTCCGCCTAAAAAATAAATTTTACGTCTAAAAAAGAAGTCTGGGGGGTAAAAAAATCGTTGCACCGGTTTTCTTTTCTCCGATTTCCGCCAGGAATATGCTTTGATCCTTGTTCGCCACTCGCTTCAGTTATCCGATACCTAAGTGAAAATTCGCACCACATGGTCATGACAAAGTAACTATTTCTTTTGCAAGCAGCTAAAAGGCTGAACTTTGCCGCTTCGTTTCCAATAGATGCCACAGAAATGGCTTAAACTTTTTACCCGTGTGCTGCCAATTTTAATTGAAGCTTCAAAGCAGTTGTAATGGCGGTGGTCGCACGAGTTCAGCGTGGACAATCGTTCGACGATAGTTCCTTTGACAATTTATTGATGACTGTCACAGTGGGCAAACAGAGGATAGGCACCTACTTTCGGAAGTTTGACCTACCGGGTGTAGCACGGTGATGTAAATACAGTACTCTGCTGCTACTGATTTTCTTGAGATTACTTATGGAGAAATCTGTTTTCAGGCCATTACTCTTTGGACAGATAGGCGTTTGCCAATAGCTCATAATTTCAGTTTTATTTAAAAAAAATATATAATTTTTTATAGTGCTGGTTATTTTGAACTCCCCTCCCCCCCCCCCCCCCCAAAAAAAAAATAAAAAAAAATCTGCTTTGTGAATGATTTTGCTTCTCTTAGACCACAGTTGAGTGTAATAGGATTCCACTGTAACCTTGTGGTGTGTATGGTAATAGTGTATAGCGATTACATCACTAATAGAAAAAAAAGGATTTATTATTAATCATACGACTAAATTTTGTTGGAAAAAAGCAAGTGTGCTACGAACGCGCTTCCCTGGGGCAATACCCAGGTTGTTCATGGAATTGAATGTGTTTAAAAATTAGTCAGTTTTGTGCTGTGTAAAAATCATGGAAAACACCCCCAATGCGCTAGATTGCACAGATTTTATTGTAGATTTCAACATTTTCTGGGAGTGAGGGGAAGGGGGGGGGGGCATACCCCTGGACTTCTCTAGTTTTCAGTCTTTTGTAAATCTTTTTGTTAACTTTTCCAATTCTCATGCCTGGCTATTAACCCTTCATATACAAGTTTCAATTATGCTCTGCTGGTTCAGTACGTGTCATCAATCTATGCATAAAACAATCCGCTTACATACATCGTGCTACTTTGTATGAAATTATGCTTTTGCTCATAACTCTACATGTAGTTCACTTGGTCCTTGCAGGGCGAACGATCCAGTGGTGACCAACCCAATGCCGGCGCTGATGGCTTCAGAACGAACCCCAGAGGCAGAAGCGCCTGCAGTGGAGTGGAAGCCCCTCCCTGATCCTGAGGCCTCACTCAGAGCTGCACAGAAGAAGCTGGAGAGTGATGACTGGTATGTTTTAATTTCTCTGCAGATTTACTTGTGATTTTCTAAGGTCAGTCAGTACTAAAAGCAAGCATTCAGTACGTGTGTATGCAGGGGCAGTTATGATTGTGTGAATTTGTAGTTTATTATTAATAATACTGGACTCACAGATTTATAAGATTTCTTTCCTCAGCTGTTCATGAAAATATATCTTCATCCTATAATAGGATTTCTTCAAGATTATTCCTTATCCCTTAGTAAGATCCTTTCTCAATGTCTTCTTAGATTGTTGCTTCTTTCTTCAATGAATTTGTTGCTGTTGTTGTTGCTCATTGCAAGTGCATGTGTGTGGGTGGGTGCATGTGATCGATTAGAGCAGACTTTTAATACGAATACGAAGTTTTTAATTTAGATTGACACTTCATAAAATAAATTATTATTATTATTAATTGTGGTTGCCGCCCTGTCATGACTGCTCATTATATTGGTTACAGGGAAACGAAGACAGAGGGTTTGAACCTGATTAGAAGGCTTATCCGTTTCCATGCCTCTGTGTTCAGTGCCCCAGTTCTCCATACCATCATTCTGGCAGTTGTCAAAGAGGTGGGTCATCTTTGAAACAAGTGATAACAAAAAACAAGAATGTGATGTTGTCCAGTGATAAGAGGCAGTTTTATTGTGGTCTGTGTATTTTGATTTCTGGAACTAAAAGCAAAATACAGAATCCTTTATTGTCCCATACATGTGTCAGATAGTGCAGTGGTTGGAGCACTCGCTACTGTGTCGCAAGTTAAGCACCGTCCAGTGCGGTTAGCACTTGGATGGGTGACCGCAAAACGTGAAGCGACAAATAACAACGCCCCCAGTTGACTCAACTGTGACTGAGTACCTACTCCCTTAAGGGTGGGGAAGGTAAAGCAGCGAGGGAGAGAGATGGGCATCACCCTCATTACGCTGGCCCAAGATAAGTGTGATCTCCAATATCATGCTACAAGGCTATGGGACCACCTTTACCTTTACCTACGTATTTACAAGGAGATTTTTCATGCAGGAGGTCAGTACTGTAGACATAAAGAATTCAAATCCACAAAGAAAGGATGTTTTAGTAATTTAGGATCTCTTTGCATTGAAACAAGACATTTCTAAATTGCACCGTAGTAGTAGAGATGAGTCAAGCAACCCTTTTTACTGACTGTTGTACTCAACACAGGGGTAGTGTTGAAAGTTCTTATTGTGTTAACTCTTGATGACCTATAAGGTTTTCTGTACACTTGTGCCTATATCGTGTAAGGATTTCAAGTTTATTGCAATACATTGGGTTACGAATTTGAAAAAAATGCAAAAAATTAATTTATTGTCACATTGACTTCATATTTTAGGATATGTTTACAAAATGGTTATTCTTTGTACCCAAAGAACCATTTTGACTTTAGTACTATTTTTACCTGTTGGAATCTTGTAATTAATTCATAATTACAGGTATTTTATGGACTATGTTAATAAAACAACAACAAGACAGTGTGGATTGCATGTGAATGCGTGCACAGTCAACACAGACAAGAAAACTCACTCTGGTTGTCTACACCAAGTCCTTGTGCTCTTTCAGCAATAAGCTGATCGATAAGGTTACCAAATTCACTATCACTGTCGGAACTATCCCCTGCCATCATGGCCAAAAATTTCGCAAACTCAAACCTCAAACAAAATCGTTAAAAAAGTACACAAAACCACGTCAAACTTGCGAAAACGATAGCAAAAAACACACGTGAACCTTTCCGGAAGTTGACTAAACCTTCTCTCACGCACTGGAGAGTTCCTATTTCCTGTAATTTCATGACTAAAAGGTGCACTAACGAGGCGCGCATTACGGCGCTTTAGGATTACGGGCGAGGAGCGCATTACCGCGTTATAGGACGTTAGAAGTTAAGCTGGAGGCTGATAGTCTACACACCAAACTATGCTATCCTATGCTGATAGTCAAACTATACTATAATATGCTAAATGTGTTGCTGTAGTTACAGGGCTGCATTAAAACCTTGGGGATGGGAGTTGAAGGGGGATTTCCTCCATCCTTATTGCTTGAAGTGTTTTATTAACAATTCATTTGTCTACGTGTTGTGTGCAGGTGAAGAACCTCAGATCTCAAGTGTCTCGCTTGGCCATCATTTGTTTTGGTGACATGTTCACCTGCTTGAAGAAGGGCATGGATGCTGTGAGTACACATAATCTTTTTATTTATTTACTTATTAAATTGTGGGTTTGTTATTTTGTTCAAATAAATTCTAATACAAATACAGATACATTTGGAATGCAGAAAACTTTGTATATGTTTGCTTTTCCAAGCAGTTTAGTTCTTTCAATTTGAAGTTTTATGGATAATTTATGCCTTTGATCTTAATGATAATTGTGAAGTTATCTCTTTCATCTTTTAAAAAAAAATTGTTTTCCCCTTTAATCTCTTTGTTTTAAAATATCTTAGAATAAATTGTCAGCAGCTGTACTCTTTTTTGTGATTATTTTTAGATCAGTACACTGTGTTTGCTTTTTGTGATAAAAGGATCTTGCTTTTGAAAAAAAGGGTTGTACTGCTTTTAACATTTTAATTGATGACGAATATGACTTTGTAAAACATTGTTCCTCATTCTTGTAGGATTCTGTCATAATATAATTTTTTATTTCCTACATAATTCACCAAGTGTTATTGGTTGTCATCATAAAATATTTCTGTTAACTGCACTGCAGAAAAGTGAGCATTAATTTGTTCCAGAAGAATGACTTCGTTGAATAGTAAAGATGATCTGTATGGCGGCATTGTTTTGCAGGACTTATTTGTAATTAATATGGGGGCAGAAATGAAAAGCTGACCTTGGTAAAATAGGGGAAAACCCCAAAGAGTTTTAAGAGAGGAACTTTTTACCAGGTCAGTGTGGTTTGTAGCACCATTTTACAAGTTTTAAAAATGCGTATTTTCAGGATTTGGACATTGTTGTCCGTCAGCTGCTGTCTAAGGGAGGGGAGAGCAACAACTTCATTCGCGATGAGCTAGACCAAGCTCTCAACTCCATGGTTGAAGAGGTCACGCCTCAAAGGTCGCTGCAGTCCCTCATCAATGGCGGTGCACAGTAAGTTTTTGCTCTCTTTTCTAATGTCTTGGGAAATGGAACAGTTCAGCAAAATAATGAAACTTTCAGTCTGTTTCATTTCAGTATCATCACCTTGCCTGCTGTTAACTTGCCATTCACTGCAATTATTATTATGATTGCTTTCTCATAAGCAGTAACCCTTACTTTTCCTATAATAGTTTCTATTGACTTACCCCTTGCTCCCATTTTTCATTCTGCAAGTGGTAGTTATAGAGGGGACAAGTTTTGTTGTTGGAAATACAACTCCTATTATACAAATTGACAGATGAAAGTTTATGCATATTTGAAGATGAAAATGTTTACATGAAACTTGTGTTTAAGGATATGACGTGCTTGTGCAGGCACAAGAACCTGGCTGTGCGTAAGACAACAGCACAGTTCTTGGTAAAAGTGGTGGAGCGCATGGGGTCAGGCAAGATTCTGAGTGGCGTGAAGGATGTCACGGACCGTGTCTTGCCCACCGCTGCCCATTTCTCTATCGACCAGTCACCAGAAACAAGGTAAATTTAATGAAGGTGCAGCCACATAATTATTGCAAATTCATTACTTCAAGTTAGAAATGGAGAGTAATTACTTAGTAGTAGTGGTAGTAGTAGTAGGTTGAGGATGAAACAGGCCGTGAATCCTTTTACACACATGCCTACATATACGGAATTCAGACAAATTGGACGCGTTGTGGTAAATCAGAATTGTGATAGAAGCGGCGTTCCAGCGATCAATAGAGGTCAAAGATTGGAAGAGCGCTGCAGTGGATGTCACGATGGCTCATATGTAAGTCCGGAAGTGTTTCACGGGAAAGTCTTAGTGCGCATGTGCTGCTTCACAATGTGAATCATGACGTCGAAGAGAAAAGACAGCGAAGCCAGTGACAGGTCAAACAAGAAAGTTCGCACGCAGCGTGAGGTTTTGTTGTGTTTTTATTCCAAGCCAGTGTATGAGCTTTAACTGAATGACGTTGGCCACAAATGTTCTCTTCTGTTTCTTAACGCTATTGGCCCTGAAATTTGTCCTGAAATTTCGCATTTTTGGGGGAGGGTGCTTTGGTCTATATTTTGATTTATCCATTTTTGGATACTAGTGTCTGTCCTACAAACGCTTCTTCAAATTGATTTCTATCTTCGTAATAGCAAAGTGATGTTTGGTTTTATGTTCATATTTTTACTGTGTCGTATCTGAAAAATGCGCATGTTTGACCATGGCGAAAGAATGGAAAAAAGTGCAATTGAGCAGTTGCCAATATTTGAGCTGGCTATTTATTATTTTATTTTAAAGGAGTTTGCCTTGTTTGCCGTGCCTTGTTCGTCAAATCTCTGGGCCATTTCTAAATGTTCCCACTTTCTTGCCGCGCGCAGGTATTATGGCCGCAAGATTCTATGGCTGCTGATGTCTCACCAGGACTTTGAGCGCATGCTGACCAAGTACTTGCCAGCCAACACCTTGCGAAACGTTCAGGATGTGGTGGACAACCTCAAAACTAAGGTGTGTATCCTACTATTTAGCATTTTACTAATGTTGCTCATTATTGTGTCAAACCATCAGTACATCTAGGACATCATTGTTACATTTTATTTTTGACTCGCATGCATAGCAATGGGAGTCTGTGTACTCGCCCTCCCCAAAAATATTTCCAGATTTTTTTCAAATCTGTGCAAAATGAGTCCTAAATAGTCCAAAAATGATATTTTTAAAAACAAAATGTCCATCTGTCTGCCGTCCATCTTTGCAAAAGCTTTAAAGTGGCTAATTACTCAGAGCCTATCACAACCAAACATGGTAAGATGGTGTATACCCATTAGACCTCAATAATGATCAGTGAAGGAATGATTTCACTTCAAGATTAAAGTCACAGGGTCATCAAATGTTAGTCAAAAGATGACCATTTTTCACCAATGGTCACCTTCTTTTTGTTATTAATATTGAACTTATGATTCTTTTATGCATAATAAATATCACTGAGACACACACCCTGTGCACATTTGGTGAACCTCACTCCAAGGTCAAGGTCACTGAAGCTGTCCAAAGTCAGTTAGTATAGGTACTTTGAAGTGACTTTGATCCTATACTATGAGAGATATAAAGTTCAAACTGGTTGTATTTAGAGATGATAGATTGATCTTTCATATATGTTCCGTTTTTAGGTTGATCTTGAAGGTCAAGGTCATTTTAGACCTTGCAGAAACTTACAAAAAAATAAGTCATCATACAGTGCAATGCCTCTATTTAACCCATAGTATTCAACAACATTGGGTTATTTGATCATGAGAGGTCACATGAAGGTCAAGGTCATCTGAAGGTCAGGGTCACTGAAGATCGAGGTCATCCCGAGGTCACAGTTTTTTGGCATAATAAAACTGTTACTATAGTTTATTTGATATTACATGAGTGTATTTGAAGCCAGAGGTCAATGTCATCTCAAGATCAAGAGCATAGAAAGATCACATTGCAATTTAATGCTTCTGGTTCAGTTTGGTCTTTATTCTAGGCAGTCATTTTCATGTTAAGCATTGTGCGTTTCATAAGGAGCATGTGAGTCATATGGGCTTTGCCCTTCTAGTTTAATATCAAACCAACACTTATTACCTTTTCAGGTCCGTGTTCCAAGTAGTATAGTGGTTGAATTGAAGGTGCTCCTAAACGATAACGCTTGTGTTTAAATAAACCCTATATGTTTCTTTCTTCCCATAGGGTTTGGGGGACAAGCCAAATGAAATCTCCTCAGCCAGATCTCGCCACCGCTCTGGTAATGCAGGCAGCCGAATAGGGTCTTCCCTCAGAGGAGGATCAGCTAACAGGTACTGTTTGTCATTTTGATAGATTTTTTTTTCTTCTTCAAAATGACTTCTGGGTATTTCCTATACCCAGCACATCACCAACGACGAAGTCCGACAGACCATCACACAAGCCATTGGACAACACGATTACCTGCTCACAGTGGTGAAAAAAACACGGAAACTCTGATGGTATGACCACGTCTCCAGATCATCAGGTCTTGCAAAGTTCATCCTGCAAGGCACAGTGCAAGGAGGTAGAAGAAGAGGGAGACCGAAAAAAGGGTGGGAGGACAACATTCGAGAATGAACTGGTTTGACACTGAGCGAAACCATCAGGGTTGCTAAGGACAGGGAAAGATGGAGTACACTGGTTAACTCATTGAAGTCGCAGAGTGCCAGACTCGGCATCATTCCAGAGTCGCAGGATTTTAGGCTATTTTTAAAAAATCACACCAAATGTACTAGGCAACATAGGAACATAAAATAAATTGCAAATGAAAGCTTAAAGTATGTATTTTTAATTTCACTTACCACCAGTCTGCTATAATCCTCCAGAAAAAATATTTTGCACCAAAAACACATCACTTTTGCAAAAAAAAACTTTTTTTATAAGAAGCACAATATCTATATGTTACACCCATTTTTTAATGAAAATATTTGATTCTCTTGTTTTTATGATGTAAAAACACTGTAGAAATGAATTTTACACAAAAATAATCATGAAAGCACAATCTGAAGAGGCATTTGTCACATAACTAAAACAAAATTTTCTGAACAATCAACATGTAAACAAAGCATGTAACTAGGTTAGAAAAATCTTGAGATGTCAAGAGAAACTTTGTCAAAAATATGGTCAAAGGGAAGCAATCTTCTCTTAAAAAGACCCCTTTCAAGTATGTGTATTGCTTAGTTCCCTTGGTACTCATTTTCTGTTATTAAAAAAATGTAAACAGAACTACGACACGCTCCTCTGCGGCACCGTGAGTGCCGTCAAACCGTTTACGGCCCGACTTCAATGAGTTAAACTATCATCTGTGGTTCCCCTGCGAACTCCAAGTTACAGGATAGGATACGATAGGATAGGATTTGAAAAAAAAACATAACTGAAAATAGTGGATATTTCGACTATCACAACCAAACTTGGTAAGATGAGACTTTTAAAATGATCAGTGAACGAATGACTTCACTTCAAGGTCAAGATCAAAAAGTCATCAAATGTTAGGCAAAAAATGACAAATTTTTTAAAACAAAATTTCAATTTTTTTCTAGGTTATGACTATTGAACTTATGATTCTTTGATGCATGATAGATATCAATGATACACACATCCTATGCACATTTGGTGAACCTCACCCCAAGGTCAAGACGAGCTGTCCAAAGTCAGTTAGTAAAGGTACTTTGAAGTGACTTAGACCAGAAACTATGAGAGATACAAAGTCAATACTTGTTGTTTTTAGAGACGATGGAGTGATCTTTCATATATGTTCAGTTTTTGCATTGATCTTTTGAAGGTCAAGGTCATTTTAGGCTTTGAAAAACATGTTAAAAAATAGGTCATTGTACATTGGAATGGCTGTTTATTAAACTTGTAGCCACATTGGGTTATTTGATCAGACATGAAGGAGAGGTCACGTGAAGGTCAAAGTCATCCCAAGGTAACCAGTTTTTTTTTGAGGGGGGGAGGGGGGGGGGGGGGGCATAGTACAACTTTTGCTGTAGTTTTTTGATAGTACATGTGTATTTGGAGCTGGAAGTGAAAATCATCTCAAGGTCAAGACCATAGGATGATCAAAGTCAGTATTACAATTGTGCCACCCTTTCATTTTATTTTCTCTGGCACTCATTTTCATGCTAAATATTGAGAGTTCCATAAGGAGCATGTGAGTCATATGGGCTTGGGTCTTCTAGTTTAAATTGACTTTGGATGCTGAAACTTGACATTCGCTTTCACGGGTAATCATGACAAAGATAATCTCTTATCAGCAATCAGTTTCACTGGCCCTCCTCTAACATTAAGATACATTGGTCATCAGCATTTTTAAAATGGTCACTTTTGCAGCACTGCCGACGGGTTGGCCAGTGGTAGCTCCCCACCCATACGGAGGCGTGTGGCGCGCACGGACGAAGCCACCATGGACGAAATCAAGCACATCATCAACGAACTGTCAGCTTCCGACTGGCGCAAACGCTATGACGCCATCAACCAGTTCCAGGACATGTGCGTGGAGAGGCCGGAGATTGTCTCCACTCACATTGTCAAGGTGGGTGAAGTGTTGAACAAAAAAAGCCATTGAGAGTTGCAAGCGGTCTGTGAATTTGTCAGTTCTGTATGCTTACCACATTTTACAGCCAAATTTAAAACTGTTTATAACGCCAAATTTTCAAGGTGTTTTTGTGAATACAGATTTCTTGACTGGGCTTGCATGGCTAACAATTGAACTGAACAAAAGCTAAGGATATTGCAACTGCCTTCTGCTACTCTGTTGTGTTTGATTGTCACCATTTAGTGGTTTTGTTCCCATGAGACACGATGAATTGCTTATTGATAGTGATAAGCGGTACAACAAGGCTAAATTTTTTGTTATTTTTTTCCCTCCCTGATTTTGTTTTTGAGATGCTTGCTGTCACGCCAGGGAGGAATAAAGGATTCTGACCACTCAGAGATAGTTAGATTTTGTTCTGATTTCGTTGTTTATATTGATTTTCCTTCTTTCAGTCAGACAATATTTACGTTACACAACAATACATTACATCACCCATAACTCTACATACATATTTCATGCAACATCACATATTCCATCACTCATAACTCTACATACGTATTTCATGCAACATCATATATACATAATTAATGCGAAAGTCATGCATCCACAAAAGTTTTTTTCAATTTAGAATGTTTATACTAGTTGATGCCTCTCTTCCTTGCACTGACGACGATCACTGTTTTTCTCTTTGTACGAAAATGAAAGTTCCACGTCGATCGTCGTCTGCTATATCTATCATAATCGCTTCCATACCTTGATTGTTGATCATATTGTTTCTTGGTTTACACTAACTTGTCATCTCCACTTGCGCACTGTCGTCTCTGTCCTAGTCCTCACACTTTAGTCCTGTATCGTCTGTTGATTCCACCTCTCACTCTCGAAACAGTCCATCTCTAGCATCCTCCATAGTCCGTACTCGATGCGGAAGAACCCAGAAAAAACATCTGTTGAACATAATAAATAAAACCTTCCATCAGTAAGCGTCATCTCGTTGCTAAGCTATTTCCGCCGGAAATCGATGTTCGAATCCATGGTAACGATAGCGGTCTCCGTAGATTGACGATCATCTCCGAATGCTTCCGAATTCGAATAAACGATAAAACTCAACAAATGGCATGCACCCGTATAACGATAATATATTTTCAACATAGCAACCATTCGTTCACGCGATCCAATCATACTCAAATCACTTGGCTCGACGAAACGTTCTACGATCACCAGACCCGCCCCCTGCGCCCGATTATCAGTCCGGTCCCGATCCGCCGACGCGCGCACGATTGTCAATGATTTCCGTACTGAGCCATTTCGCGAATTTATCTCATCTTTACAAATAAATAATCCTACCTACCCAAATGATGTGTGATATGAATTTAGACTATTCGTGCCACTGTGTCCAGATGCCCTTGTCGGTAACTGCCACAATCACAATGGTCACTGGTCGTCACTTCCCCCAGTAGACACGGTTTTCTCCATACTCCTCAGCTATGAGAGAGCTGCACATGAACTCTTCTCATAACTTAGATATCTCTCCTCCGAAATATCTTTCCGCAGGCACCCTGCTGCTGAGTATATTCCTCCAAGCCGCTGTCCACTCCCGAGATCAAAAATCTCCTCACGTTGTCTCAACGCTTTTGTTTACCACCACTCTGCTCATGCGCGACCCACGTCAATTTTCAGACTTCATGACATGCGCTCATATCGTCACTTGATGACGCATACTCCATATCTTATTTCCGTCTGCATTGATTAGTAGGCCTACGTCGAGAGAATGCATAATGAAATGTGACACAAGGCCCTTCCCCAGCTAAAACTCTAGTTTTAGTTTATACTACACATTTACATATGAATACTCTACATATAACATATTTATAACAATAATTATTTTCCTCCATAATATCGCTGCTTTGTGCATGTCATGCATGCCGTCTTGTCCATTCTCGTTTCCACTGTTTATTTCTTTTCCTCGTCGGCGATGCGACTGAGATAATCTGCGCCCACATTGTCTTTTCCTTTTATTACCTTCACGTGGAAGTCATGTTGCTGTAATTGCAGCGCCCATCTCATCAAACGGCCATTTTCTGTCTTCGACTTCTGCAGATAATGTAATGGCTGATGATCAGTTTCTAGCGTGAATCTTTGTCCATATAAGTATAGCTCAAATCTCTTAATCCCCCACACAACTGCCAAACACTCTTTTTCAATGGTAGAATAGTTTCTTTCGGCTAACGATAGCTTCTTGCTTGCATAAGCAATTGGATGTATTTCCTGATCCTTTTCTTGCATAAGGACGGCTCCCATGGCTGTGTTTGATGCATCCGTCCTCAAGACGTAAGGTTTGCTGTTGTCAGGTAAATGCATCACTGGTTTGCTGCACAAAATGTCTTTCAACTTTTTGAAAGCTTCCTCCGCTTCTTCAGTCCATCTGAGTTTGTCCGGCTGTTTCGCTTTTGTCATGTCGGTCAAAGGAGTGGCTATTTCTGCAAACATTGGTACAAATTTGCGATAATATCCAGCCAATCCCAAAAATGCTCTGAGTTCCTTTTTAGTTTGTGGTTTGCTGGCATTCTGCAGCTTGTTAATTTTGTCTTCTTCGGGTCGTATTCTACCCTGTCCCAATTGATGTTCGAGGTACTCCATTTCCTCGTATCCAAAGAAACATTTTGATGGTTTAACTGTTAACCCAACTTCCTCCAGTCTCGTCAACACTGCTTCCACCGCTTCAAGATGCTCTTCCCATGTTTCCGTCGCCACTAAGATATCGTCAATGAAATTGTCCACATCTTTGCGATTTAGTGGGCTCAACACTTTTCTCATCATTCGCGAAAATACGGCGCCTGCCGTCTTTAAACCGAACGGCATTCGCGTCCATTGGAATTGCCCCACGGGTGTGGTAAATGCCGTCTTGTGCTTGTCCTCCTCATTCACTTTGATTTGCCAGTAGCCCTTTGAGCAGTCTAGCTTGGAGAAATACTTTGCTTTCCCAACCTTTGCGAATATTTGATCAATGTCTGGTATTGGCTCTGGATCAAATTCCAACGTTTCGTTCAATTTTCGATAATCCACGCAAAATCTCACTGAACTGTCCTTTTTCTTGACAAGTACGATGGGTGAATTGTACGCTGATATAGTTGGTTCTATAACGCCCATTGTCAACATCTGATCCACTTCTGTTTTGACAGTTTCCATAACTGCGTGAGGTAGCGTATACTGCTTCACGTACACTGGCTTTTGAGTTGTGCTGCGCAATTCGCATGTCTCAATATCCGAATTTCCCGGCAATTCTTGTAATGCTTTCTGATGTCTTCTTCGCACTTCGTGCATCTGTTGTGCTTTATTCGCATCTAACTTGTCAGAAATATGGCTATCTTTTATACTCTCCGTAGCTTTGAGTGGCAATGTCGGCACTGTTCCTATGGTTTCATCATAGTCTGCATAACCCTCGACATCTTCTTCCGTCATGACTACTGCGATCATTTCTGTGTCTTCTCTTTCCATGTAACTTTTCAGTAAGTTTGCATGGTACACTTTTTCCTTGCCGTGTACATCCACCTTGTAATCAAACTCATTTATTTTCTTCGTTACGGTGAATGGTCCTTTCCACGTCAGTTGTAGTTTGTTTTTCTTTTCAGGTAAGAGCAACAACACTTTCGAACCCTCGTTAATGTTTCTAGACTTTGCCTTCTTGTTGAAATTTCTTGCGTGTCTTTGACTAGCTTTGAGCAAGTTTTCTTGTGCTATGATACATGTCTGCTCAATCCTATTTCTCAAGTCAATCACGTATTGTGCTGTCGTTTTCTCTTCTTCTTCGACCTGGTCCTTCATCCAAACGTGTTTCAATATTTGCATCGGCCCTTTGATTGATCTGCCGTACAACAATTCAAACGGTGAAAACATCATCGATTCTTGTGGCACCTCTCTATACGCGAATAGTAGCGCTGGTATCATGCGGTCCCACTCCTTTGGCTGTTCAAGGCACATTTTCTTCATCATTTGCTTCAACGTGCCGTTGAATTTCTCTACTAATCCATTCGATTGTGCATGATGTGGTGTCGTCTTGATGCCTTTCACGTCCAGTAGTTTCTGTAGTTGCTTCATTAGATCTCCCACAAATTGGGTTCCTTGGTCTGAGACTATTTCTTTTGGTATGCTCAGCCTGGTCCAAATAGTCCAAAGCGCCTTCCGCGATCTCGGTAGTTTGGCATGTCTTCAGCGGTACTGCTTCAGGATATCTGGTTGCATAATCGACCATTGTCAACACGTATCTGTATCCTCTGTCTGACATGGGAATGATCGGTCCGATTAGATCAATGGCGATCTTCTCAAAAGGTGTGTCTACCATGGGTACTTTACCTAATGGTGCACGCATGTGTCTGCCTCTGTGTGTTGATCTTTGGCATGCATCGCATGATGCGCAATATCTTTGCACATCGCCGCAAATCCCTGGCCAATAAAAATCAGTCCATATTCTGTTCTTAGTTTTTCTTCCGCCCAGATGTCCGCTCATCGGCGTATCATGTGCTAATTTCATGATGCCTTGTCTGTATTTCTTGGGTACGACTATTTGTGTTTTCTTCTGATCATTTTCCTTGAATTCTCGAGTCAGCACTCCATTCTTCCATCTATATATAGCTTTTGTACGTTTGTCACCTTGTTTCATCTCCACAGACCCATCCGCTGCATCTCTGCATTTCTTCAACGATTCATCTTCCTTCTGTGCTTGTTTTAGTTGTTCTGGTGTGACGTCAACTATTTTCGTTTCTGCAATTTTCAGCTCTTTTTGACTCCGTTTTGTTGCTGCACTTCGTGTTTCTATTTCTGCGCATAATTCCTTTGCTTTGATTTCTTCTAGTTGCTTTGACTGCCTTGTCTCTGTCGCATTTGTTTCCCTTGTTGCACAGGTTCCCATTATAGGATACACTGGAATGACGTTTAACTGCTCTTTGTTCAGGAATCTTGCGTTTCCTATTAGCACTGGCATTGCTGGTCTAGGCATGACCAATACTTCTGCGTTCCCCTCGAAAAATGGTGTCCGCATAAATATCTTGGCAACTGGTACTTGTTTGACGTCGCACGACGCAAATGTTACGGATCTTATTTCGCCCGTATACTTGTCTTTGGGTACCAATTCCGTATCCACAACGCTAATCGTAGCTCCCGTGTCTCTGAGTGCTAACACTTCTTTGCCTTCTATTTCCACTTGGCATAGTGGTTGATAATCTATCTTTCTGCATTTATCGCATAATGCCATTTTGTGATCATCTTCAATCTTGTCCCCAAAATATGGTATTCCTACTCTCAATGCGTGATGATCTATTCTCTTGTGATGCTGACGATGCGTGTCCGCGCTACCGCAATTCAATGCAGGTGCTGCTTCGCATGGTGAATGGACATACATCACATTTTGTTTCCTGTTTGGGCATGCTGCCACCTTGTGAGGTCCTCCACAGTTGTAACATTCCAGCTTGAATGACACTCTATTTCTAAATGGTGGATGTTCGTTTCTGCTCGTCGGCTTGTTGTCGCGTGATCCCTGTTGGTTGTTATCTCTCCTGGGTGATGAACTCCTACTGTCTCTGAATCTGAGTCTGTCTCTGCTGCTATCGACGTGCATACTACGAGTCTCATGTCCTCTACTTCTTCTGGATATCTCATACGTTTCTGCTGCCTCAGCGGCTGCGTCTACTGTAGCTGGTCTCCGGTCACGTACGAATGTAGCTTGCTCCCTTGGCAACGCATCTACAAACGTGTCCACTGCCAACAATTCTACTACGCTGTCGAAGTCCTTGGTTTTTCCTGAGAGTTCAATCCATCGGGTTATCCATTGAGTAATCCGATTCATTAGTTCTCTGGCTGTTTCATCATTCTTCTTCTTGGCGTTCTTCAACTTCTCTCTGTACTCTTCCGACGTCAGTCGAAACTTTTTCAGCAACTCATTGCGGATTTGTTGGAAATCTTCAAAATCCAAGTGTTGCATGTGCGTAATAGCCTCTGCTGCTTTCCCTTTCAGCAATGCAATTAAATGTAGTCCCCATTCGTCTTCTGGAATGTGGTCTGCACTCATGACTCTCTCGAACTTCCATAGATATATTTCCAAATCTTCTCCGTCTTCGTAAAATGGTAGCTTGATCTTAATCCTGTGTCGCCCCTGCGCATTATTATTTCTGTTCCATCTCCCCTCATCATTTGGATTTGCTGCTTGAATTTCTAGTTCCTTCAAATGTGCTTGTCTCTCGGCTTCCCGTTCTTGCCGTGCTGCCTCTCGTTCGCGTTCTTGCCTTGCTGCTTCTCGCTCTTGTTGCGCTGCTTCTCGTTCGCGCTCTTGTTGTGCTGCTTCTCGTTCGCGCTCTTGTTGTTTTTCTTGTTGCGCCACTGTTGACCAATTTTTTTTTTCTTCTAACACGTATGCGGTCAAGTCTTTCCCTGTTAAACCTAGCAGCTCTCCTTCTTCTTTCCATTTCTGCATCTTGGCTTTCATGTCTGGTTCTTGCGCCATTTCTGTTTGGCTTCTGGTTTCAGGCATGGTGTCTCAATTTATCGCAGCTTCTCTAATTCGCAAAAAGCGAATATAAAGTCTCTCACTAATCTATCGCGTATATGTCCGGATTTACATATACGTTTTCTACGATGACGCTAACTGGTGACTGAGATAAAGTCTATCGCGCTACTCAGTCTATGTCTCTACAGATTATCTGAAGAATAGAATTTTACTAATCTAAATCTGTACTTTCATCGACAACCCGCGCAATCGCCCGATCGTCACCGACGCCAACAACCAAACACAAAACAATACTCGACTAAAAGAAAGGGACGAATCTAGCGATCGCAAAAATTTCGGAGCTGAATACCTCCCGATATTTCACAACGCCCTCCAATTGCCCACAGGTAAATTTAACTATTCTGAGTGTTCCTTTGACGTGACAGAAAACACAATGGTGGAGAGTTTAGACTGCTCTAAATATTTCTCCCGTAAGTGGCCTTGGCCGATACCGCTACCGTTATACTTAATGGTTAGACCGACACTTACTTGCCACTGTGGTTGGATACAACTATCCGTGATACGAATCCCCAGGATATATTTTATTTGTCTTCACAAATGATAAATATCCGTGGCTCGAATCCCTAAGAAGTTTCTCAAATTGTGGTTACCAATGGTGGTTACAATCTGAAACGTTTCCACGGGATGGGATCTCAGGACGAAGCCCCCAAAAATGTTGTCACGCCAGGGAGGAATAAAGGATTCTGACCACTCAGAGATAGTTAGATTTTGTTCTGATTTCGTTGTTTATATTGATTTTCCTTCTTTCAGTCAGACAATATTTACGTTACACAACAATACATTACATCACCCATAACTCTACATACATATTTCATGCAACATCACATATTCCATCACTCATAACTCTACATACGTATTTCATGCAACATCATATATACATAATTAATGCGAAAGTCATGCATCCACAAAAGTTTTTTTCAATTTAGAATGTTTATACTAGTTGATGCCTCTCTTCCTTGCACTGACGACGATCACTGTTTTTCTCTTTGTACGAAAATGAAAGTTCCACGTCGATCGTCGTCTGCTATATCTATCATAATCGCTTCCATACCTTGATTGTTGATCATATTGTTTCTTGGTTTACACTAACTTGTCATCTCCACTTGCGCACTGTCGTCTCTGTCCTAGTCCTCACACTTTAGTCCTGTATCGTCTGTTGATTCCACCTCTCACTCTCGAAACAGTCCATCTCTAGCATCCTCCATAGTCCGTACTCGATGCGGAAGAACCCAGAAAAAACATCTGTTGAACATAATAAATAAAACCTTCCATCAGTAAGCGTCATCTCGTTGCTAAGCTATTTCCGCCGGAAATCGATGTTCGAATCCATGGTAACGATAGCGGTCTCCGTAGATTGACGATCATCTCCGAATGCTTCCGAATTCGAATAAACGATAAAACTCAACAAATGGCATGCACCCGTATAACGATAATATATTTTCAACATAGCAACCATTCGTTCACGCGATCCAATCATACTCAAATCACTTGGCTCGACGAAACGTTCTACGATCACCAGACCCGCCCCCTGCGCCCGATTATCAGTCCGGTCCCGATCCGCCGACGCGCGCACGATTGTCAATGATTTCCGTACTGAGCCATTTCGCGAATTTATCTCATCTTTACAAATAAATAATCCTACCTACCCAAATGATGTGTGATATGAATTTAGACTATTCGTGCCACTGTGTCCAGATGCCCTTGTCGGTAACTGCCACAATCACAATGGTCACTGGTCGTCACTTCCCCCAGTAGACACGGTTTTCTCCATACTCCTCAGCTATGAGAGAGCTGCACATGAACTCTTCTCATAACTTAGATATCTCTCCTCCGAAATATCTTTCCGCAGGCACCCTGCTGCTGAGTATATTCCTCCAAGCCGCTGTCCACTCCCGAGATCAAAAATCTCCTCACGTTGTCTCAACGCTTTTGTTTACCACCACTCTGCTCATGCGCGACCCACGTCAATTTTCAGACTTCATGACATGCGCTCATATCGTCACTTGATGACGCATACTCCATATCTTATTTCCGTCTGCATTGATTAGTAGGCCTACGTCGAGAGAATGCATAATGAAATGTGACACTTGCTTTTAGGATAATAAGTCAGTCCAATTTTTTGTATGTTTTGAATTGCTGTAACAGAGAGAGAAATGCATGTTTTTAAATCAGTGTATTTTTATTGCATAGCAGTGTATGTACTCAACCACCCACCACTCCCTCACACACCCTCCCACCCTCCCACCCTACCCCACCCCCCCCCCCAAAAAAAAAAAAAAAATTGTTTCCTTATTTTTTTTACATTTGTGCAAGATGACTCCTAAATAGTCCAAAAATGATATTTTACAAAATGTCCGCTTGTCGGTCTGTTTGTGCAAAAACTTTAAAGTGGCTAAGTACTCAGAACCTATTTTAACTATCACAACCAAACTGACCCATGAAACCTAAAAAATAATCAGTAAATGAATGACTTCACTTCTAGGTCAAGGCCACAGGATCATCAAATGTTAGTTTTAAAAAAATGACAATTTTTCTCTATATTTCACTTTTTTTTCCTAGGTTATTAATATTGAACTTATGATTCTTTGATGCACAATAGATATCAATGAGACACACATGCTGTGCAAATTTGGTGAACCTCACTCCAAGGTCAGGGTCACCGGAGCTGTCCAAAGTTGATTTGTATAAGTACTTTGAAGTGACCTTGACCCTAAACTATGAGAGGTATAAAACTTGTTTGTATTTAGAGATGATATATTTCAATATCTGTTCCATTTTTGTGTTCATCTTGAAGGTCAAGGTCATTTTAGGCCTTGCAATAATATACAAAAATAGGTTATAGTACAGTGGAATGGCTGTTTATTTAACTCAGAGAATGCAACAACATCGGAAGTTTTGATCAGACATGCATGAGATTGAGAGATCACCTGAGGGTCAAGGTCATCCCATGGTCACAATTTTCTTGGCATAATACAACTTTTGTTATACTTTATTTGATAGTTCATGAGTATTTGGAGCCGGAGGTCAAAGCCATCTCAAGATCAAGAGCATACAAAGATCATGGTATCACTTTTCATTTTAATACCACCATTTCATTTTGGTTTTTTTCTTTACACTCATTTTCATGTTAAATATTGCGAATTCCATAAGGAACATGTCATATACACTTTGCCCTTCTAGTTGTTGTTGTTGTTATTATTATTATTACTAATATTTTTTATTGTTTATTATAAATGAATTATTATTATTATTATTTGTAAATGTATTTATTTTATATAAATAGCAGATAACAATTTGTTCAAAAGAATACAGCAGCCTTGTTGTAGCATTGTTGCCTGTATATATTACTATAATACAAATGTTCACCCTATACTAGAGTTTCACAGGTAACATACAAGCTTGCAAGTAAAATCAGTCACAGGAAATAATTGTCATATACAGTAAGTCCTTGGGTTACGCTGGTCTCGACTTACGTTGATTCGTGGTTACGATGCTCCTCCACATAAAAATATAATAAATAATATTACGCGACGTTCCGTCTTATGCGGTTTAGTGTCATAAGCGATGTAAACAAACTGGGAACTAGTTTCTGGCGAGAGGCGGAAGAAGACGCTTTGTTATGGTTATACAGCGGGGAAGACGGTGTTGCTTCCTACGCTGGCGTCGCTTCATATGCTCAGTCACTGTACATACGCCATTTTGGTTGTTTACGCCGTCTATCTCTCTCACGTGTTTTATCGTTTTTTGCCCTTGGTTATGGCTCCCAAACGTAAGTCAGACTCTTCTGATGGTAGTGCATCAAAGAAAAGAAAGGCCATCACCATGGAAGTTAAAATGAACATTATAATATTAATACTTTTTTTAATGTCATTAACAGTTACAGTATATAGCACTGTACGTACAGTATTTTTCTTTATGTTCCAACTTACGTTCCGACTTACGATGAAATCGGGTTACGACGCGTCCAACGAACGGATCAACGTCATAACTCGAGGACTCCCTGTACTTTAAAAAACAACAAAAAAGAATAGAACATTATTACCTTTCATGTTGTAGATCTTTGACAAGTTCCTGCCACGCCTGCAAGACTCCAACAGTAAGGTGAACCTGCATGCGCTCAAGGTGATGCAGCAGGTGGTGCCCATGCTAAAGGATGCCCTGCAGCAAGTTATCACCCTGGCCGTTTCCTCTGTCGTCCCCAACCTCTCCTCTAAGAACACTGAGATCCGAGCCACTGCCAACGACATCCTGGGCAGCTACATGGAGCATCTAGGTAATGCTGCTTACTTTGTTGTTGTTGTCCTTCTTGATTACCCCTTGGGGTCATGAGCAATCTTGCCACTGTAGATTGTTCTAACCTATAAAGGGAAAAGTGAAAGCCCCAGTTGAAAACCTGTCTTGCCTTTGTAGGCATGACTGATTCACTGCGGCAACAGTACCCCCGTTGGAGTGCCGGGGGTTTCAGTATAAATAGTATCCCTACTTTCTGGAAATTTAGTGCTTTAAATTCCCACTGTCGCTGTCTTCCTCATTTGCTCTTTCCCATTCCTGATCTGTCCTATCACTCTGCTATACTATCTTCTTCTTCGCTAGATCAATGACCTACCTTTTTTCTTGAAAATTCTTCCTGGACAAGACTCCTTGTTTGTGTATGAGGTCTGTTGGATCAGCTTGGGAGTGTTGGACGCTTTCTGCCGGGTGGTCACTAGGGCTTCCTATGATGTTATTATTTAGCACTATAGGCATTTTATATGTATGTGTTTTGTTGATGATTTATAATGATGTTTGTATTCTATTTTGTTTTTGTAACCGGGGGTTCGAGTAGTTGGGGTAAAGCCTCAGCCGTCCCCTGCGTGGGATGTCTTTATTGTAAAGTGACTGGCCGGTGGAGGGCATTCAATTTTCCCACTAGGGTTGTTTCGGCAGATCTTTTATGCGGATTGGGGTTTGTCCGGTCCTGATTTGGCTCGGAAGAGTCCGCTGGACCTAAAGCAACAATCAATCAATCAATCAACCTTCTTGATTTTGGACAAGACTTAGCTCTTTGTGCAAGATACGATTGTTAATGCTGTGTTTAAGATTGATGCTTTTTCTTGCTAACCTCATTTTACTGTAACTCAAGATCAAGCGTTTTAGCGAAATACATGTATAGAGAATCTTTTCCTCTGCTGTTTTATCTCCTTCAACCATTTGACTTGTCTTCCTACTATTGAATAAGAGTAGGTTTTGGCTCACATTGCTAATAGCCTCACTGCAGAACTTTGCAGTGGTGTGAGTCTTCATGTACAAACTGGGGTTGGCAGATGAGCAATGCTTCTGTCAAAGAGAATAATCAAATGTCAGACCGTTCCTGTCATAACATTACCCATACAAGAGCTCATGATAATGCTATTTTTGAGACTATTCCTACCTAATAAAGAACATAATTCAGTAATCAAGATGGATGCAAGATAACAAGATGGTTTATTGTCAGCCATTTACACCAACAAATTTGGAGGAGAAGAAAGCTGTCTTGTTTCTGTTGTGCCTGTAATGTTAACTGTCCAGCTTATGTTTTTGTATGTGCCTATTTTATGTGAATGTTGCTGTATGTTGTGAACAGACCACGGTATGCTGATCCAGCCATTTGCCAACCAAGCTGTTGCAGCGTCGGGTGTCAGCAAGTCAGACATGGTCACAAAAGTTGCATGTGAGTTTTCCCATTTGCCTGCTTACGTTTGAGGATACATGTAGTATATGTTAATTGATGTGAAGGTCTTGTAATGGGTTCACCTCTCTTATGAGAATAGGGAGACACAAAGTTTTGGGTAGAACTCAAGATGTTGGTGCCTCACTTTCAGAGATGGACTTTTCAGAGATGGGACTTTTCAGGGAGACTGAAAAAGAGGTGGGATGACAAGATTCGAGAATGTACTGGTTTGACCCTGAGCGAAGCCATCAGGGCTGCTGAGAACAGAGAAAGATGGAGTATGCTGGTTAAACGATCATCTGTGGTGCCCCTACGACCTCCGGGTTACGGGACAGGATAGGATAGGATAGGATAAGGACTTTTCAGAGATGGGACTTTTCAGAGATGGGACTTTTCAGAGATGGGACTTTTCAGGGAGACCGAAAAAGAGGTGGGATGACAAGATTCGAGAATGTACTGGTTTGACCCTGAGCGAAGCCATCAGGGCTGCTGAGAACAGAGAAAGATGGAGTATGCTGGTTAAACGATCATCTGTGGTGCCCCTACGACCTCCGGGTTACGGGACAGGATAGGATAGGATAGGATAAGGACTTTTCAGAGATGGGACTTTTGACAATAACCACCAAGGCTGACATCTTTTTCCACGCTTCTTTTTCCCTGTATGTGTTAATGAAAATGTTGGGCTCCTTTTCTCTTTTCTCCCCTTTTCTCTTCTCCACTCCATTTCTTTCCACTTCCATCTCTCTCTCTCTCTCTCTCTCTCTCTCTCTCTCTCTTATATTCTGTATTTTGTAAATGTCTAACTTTGTGTGTTCACCTGTTCATAATTTGCTGATGCTGAGAAAACAACAGGTTTTGTTATATGTATGATATAAAAAGTCGCATAACCACTCTGTGCAGAGAGATGCTGTAGAGATGACGAAATTAAATTTGCCTCACTGAGAAACCCAACGTTTGGTTATTAGTTGTTGAAATGAAAGTGGTGATGAAGAGGGTGTGTGGATTGCTGTTTCAGACCTGACAAGCCGGGTGTACCAGCGCAAGCCCAAGCAGGTAGTGCTGCACGTGCTGCCTTTGTTGTGGCACTTGCTCAACCAGCAAGGTGTAGGCGGGGGATCCATCGCCGGGGACCTGCGCTCCGCCACCTCCTCCCTGGTGGCCTCTCTCTACGACCACATGGGCCAAGGCCTGCTGGACAAGGCCAGCTCCGAGCCCTCCGTGACCCCCAGACATCTCAACGTTCTCAACGAGCTTCTGCATCACGACAGCTGAGTGCCCCATGCCACCTGCAGCGTCATTCCTTAGTGACTGCTTTGCTCTAGTGGTGGTGCACGCTTCTTCAATTCAAAAACCAGTCTTAGTAGCCTTGTACCTTATTTTGCAGTTGCTCACTGTGGTGCCTGGATTTGCGTATGTGTACATGTATGCATGTTTGGGTAGGTATAGGCATGGGTGTTGTATGCGCGCATATATGTGTGTAAAAAAACAACACTATTGTTCCCCCAAACCATTGAGGATTGAGATTGTTGTCAAGAGATATAAACAAAAAGTGTGTGTGTAGATTGTGCTACGAGTTGAGGTCTGAATGTGGATAATGACTGGGATGAGAAAGAGGAAATTGTTGCATTTGTTGAGCTGAAAAGTTTAGGAAAACATCAGAGTTAGCACTTCAAAGAGCTGTGACAAGGTTGGGAAGAGAGAGAGAGAGAGAGAGAGAGAGAGAGAGAGAGAGAGAGAGAGAGAGAGAGAGAGAGAGAGAGAGAGAGACAGAGAAAGACAGAGAGAGACAGAGAGACAGAGAGAGAGAGACAGAGAGAGAGAGAGAGAATATGGTTGATGTAAAGTGTCCATATTTATTGATCTTCAGATGTTATAAAACACAACACCGTTGTTGATGGTGGATGAACTGTGAGCTGACCAGTCAGAAGCCTGTATTTATTGTACATAGGGTGAGGGAGATCAAATGCAAACCAAACAGTGTGCGCAAGAGGTGGCTGAGGAGATGTGACTATGAAAGTGTTGCCTGCAGAATGTGATCAAAGTCAAAAGATTGAAATGTGGTGGGCAAGGCTTGCCCTTTTACACGACTAGCCCCGATTCATCTTCAGTATGCACATGGATCAACTTTGATGAATTTCACATCGAAACATATTTATGGTCAGTATGGACTTTGAACCTTTATCCCCAAGTGCGTTGCATGGTTTAAAGTGTGGGGTTTTTTCCTTTATATTTTCGAGGAGGGGAGTTTTAGCTACCTGGGAATATTTTTATTTGGTAGATATCAAACTTTTGCGATCAACAGTTTAGCTGAATTTGTATTCTCATAACAGTTGTTCCCCCTGAGGAAAATTAAAAGTTTTGATTGACAAGTTAAAAGTACATATTATATAGCTTGCTTTTTATTCGCTGGCAGAATCACAAACTATTTATTGGAAGCGTTTGACAGACAAGATGTGTATTTCAGATTTGGAAAGAAATTAAACTTGTGACATTTTGGGTGGTTTCTTTTAATCTTGATTGTTTTAGATTTTGACATTTTATTTACAGACTATGACATATTGTGATATAATTTGTCTTTTTTTTGTCTTTGTGTACATAACTGGTATATTTATTGTCTGCATGGGTTGCCTTGAGCGGGTTTCCAGCTTGAAGATTTGTGCTACATCTGATGTATAGGTGTGAGTGATTAAATCCATTTTGTCCGTGTTTTTGACACACATGGTATTTCTTCAGGTGGGTGATGGCACATCATATCTGGTGCTGTTGTTTTTGTAATCCCTCAGCAAAAAATACAATTACAAAACAAAATCACCAACAACCCCCCCCCAAAAAAGCTAAATCTTCTTTTATTTATTTATTAATTTATTTATTTATTTTTGGCTAACGAAAATAAAGAATTGTTGTAGCTGTTGTATTATTATTGCTTGCATTTTAAAAATTTCATTTGAGTTTTGATTTTCGAAGGATAAATACCACAATAACTACATGCACTTACTCCTGCGTTTTGTTGTAGTATTTCATTGTATGTAGACAGACTGCGCTTTTGTGTGGAATTTGTCATACATATCAGGGTACATGTAAAGTAATGTCTGACTGATTTGAAATCCTGCCTTTCATCTCTCCTTTTGAGTGATTGAGACTGTAATTGAAAAAAAAAATTTATGAAAAAGAGAAGAAAACAGAGGAGAAAGAGGAATCTTACATTGTTACTTGCGTTTGTCTACAAACTGACCATTCCATTTATTTACGCTGAAACAGTATTGAAAATTGTTGTCATGTAGGATTTTTATTTTGTATAAATAAAAATAAATACCACCCACACTCATTCCTCATCATTACATGGAAATCCTAGGCATGCTAGTTGTAGATGTGGGATGTCAATGTAGAGTTTTTAGGTCATATTGCATACGTTCAGCTTTTACCTGTTGACAAAGAAACTCTGTGCAGTTCTTTTGAACATTGTTGGCATTTTATTTCTGTCCATTACATAATCTGCCTATTTTTTATTACCCAAAATGAGTACTGTAAAATGACGACGCCCATTAGTTTTGTTGTTTTCAGTTGACCCATCATTTCTTGGCAGGTGTATAATATATCTGTAGCTTAAAAAATTATCCTTGTGCAGTCATGAAGGACAAGATTGATTTATGAAACGTTAAATTAAAATTAACTCCAGTTATCTAAAACAATAATTTATTATTGTGCTAAATTAAATTAAGTGTAATTTCCATACATAATTTATCTACAAAAATTATATTTATAAAAAGGTTATTTAGCAAGTAAAAAAAAAAAAAAAACACGCCTAATTTATTATGTGAAAATGTAATTTATATTTATGCTTGTATTAATTTTGCATGTTTTGCTTGGAGTGGACCTCTCAATACATTGATATTCTGTGTCCAATGGACATTGCTCGTAAATTGTTGGGCAAATCCTAGTAACACGAGAATGGGTGATTCCTATCCTATCCTATCCTATCCTATCCTGTCCCATAACCCGAAGGTCGTAGGGGCACCACAGATGATCGCTTAACCAGCATACTCCATCTTTCTCTGTCCTCAGCAGCCCTCATGGCTTCGCTCAGTGTCAAACCAGTCCATTCTCGAATGTTGTCCTCCCACCTCTTTTTCGGTCTCCCCCTTCTTCTACCTCCTTGCACTGTGCCTTGCAGAATGGTCTTTGCAAGGCCTGATGATCTGGTGACGTGGCCATACCATCGGAGTTTCCGTTTCTTCACCACTGTGAGCAGGTCATCGTGTTGTCCAATGGCTTGTGTGATGGTCTGTCGGACTTCAATGTTGGTGATGTGTTGGGTATAGGAAATGCACAGAAGTCTTCTGTAGCACCTCATCTCCATGCTTTGTATTCTTCGTTGGAGATCTGCTGTGAGGGTCCATGCTTCGCAAGCATATAGGAAGATGGAGATGACCAGAGAGCGCAGCAGTCTTACTTTGGAATGTAGACTGATGGTTCTGTCTTTCCAAATGGGCTTCAACCTTGTCAGGGCAGCAGTTGTTTGTGCGATCCTGGAGAGGACTTCCTGTCGAGACCCATTGTCTGACACAATGGCTCCTAAATATTTGAAGCTGTGCACTGTGTTGAGGGATTGGCCTTGTACTTTGATGTCCGTGTTGATGCCATTGGTGTTGTTGGTCATCATTTTGGTCTTCTCTGCACTTATTTCCATTCCATAAGCTCTGGAGGTGGTGTCAAGCCTCTGTACAAGCTGTTCAAGTTCTTGTTCCTCTCCAGCCAATCCATCAATATCATCCGCAAAACGAAGATTGGAGATTGCTCTGCCCCTATGCTGACTGTGCCTTCGTGATCTGCAAGAGCATCTGACATGATGCGCTCTAGGAAGATGTTGAAGAGTGTTGGAGAGAGTAGGCATCCTTGACGCACACCGATTGTTGTTCTGAACCAGTTCCCGATGACGCTGTTATGGAGGACTGCACTGGTAGCCTTGTCATACAGGCTTTTGATGACTTCTATAATTTTAGGGCTGATGTTGTAAACTTTCATGGTTGCCCATAGAGCTGCATGCCAGACTCGGTCAAATGCCTTCTTGAAGTCTATGAACACATGATATAGATGTTGTTGGTGCTGTAGGTATTTCTCACAGATTATTCTGAGGTTGAAAATCTGTTCAGTGGTACTTCGCCCTGCCATGAATCCTGCTTGTTCTTCAGCTATGATTTGTTCAGCTTGTGGTTTCAACCTGTTGAGTATTATTTTCAGGAGGACCTTGCTGGGATGGCTGATGAGGCTGATGGTGCGGTAATTTTCACACTCCTGAAGGTTACCTTTTTTGGGAAGAGTGATGACAAGCGACTGGGTCCATGGTGTAGGCCATTCCCCACTCTGCCAGATCTTGTTACAGATAATGGTGAGAGCATCAGTCATCGCTTCTCCTCCTGCTTGTAGCAGTTCCGCTGGTATGTTGTCCACTCCCGCTGACTTCCCTTTCTTCAGCGATTGCACTGCTGCCTCAACTTCTTCCCGGAGAATTGGGAGGATTTCTTCTTCTTCTCTGCTCTCGGGACATGCTAGAACTGATGGGTCTCCATTTGGTGTATGGTTGTAAAGGTCAGAGCAGTACTCTGTCCATCTGTCCAAGACTTCTTGTTCTTCTGTAAGGCAAATGCCAGACTTGCTTTGGATAGTGGAGACTTTGGGCTGTTTAACACTTGTCAGCCGCTTCACCGTCTGGTAGGCCTTCTTGCTGTTGTTCTTGTTCAGATTGTTCTCTATTTCCTGGCATTGATCTTCTATCCAGTTCTCCTTTGCTGTGCGCATGCCTTTTCGGATGTCATTGTTGATTTTTCGGTAGACATCAGCTCCCTGTGAGGTGTTCTTTTTCTTTTTTAACTCTCTTCGTTTATCACACAGATCCAAAAGTTCAGGTGTGATCCACGGCTTCTTCTTTGGTCGGTGCTTGCCAAGGATCTCAGTGGCGGCATCTGTTACAGCTGAGTGGAAGGTATTGGTCATGGTGTTGACATCTACTTCGCCTGCCCCCAAAATAAGCAGTGGTGCAAATTTCCCTCCAATTGTGGCCTGAAATATTTTTGCCACCTCCGGGTCTTGCAGTTTGTCCAGGTCGAACTTCAGCCTAGTGCACTTTGCTGTATTTACTCTCTTCAAATGGAGCCGGAAAGACATCATCACGAGATCGTGGTCACTTCCAATGTCTGCTCCTGGAAAAGTGCGTGTCCTGCCAATGTTGATGCTTGATCTGAAGCGTTTTTTTGACCATGATGTAGTCGATCTGGTTGTGATGTTCCCCGCCGGGACTGTGCCATGTCCATCGTCTGGATTTTTTGTGGAGACCAAGCGTGTTTGCCAGTACCAGATTGTTGTATCTGGCAAACTCCAATAGCCTCAGACCCCTGTCATTTGTCTCGTTGTTGCAGTGGGGTCCGCATGTGTCTCCCCAGTTGTGGTGCGCATCTTGGCCAACCTTGGCATTCCAGTCGCCTTGCACTATGACTATGTCCTTCTTCGGCACTTGGTCAAGGACCGCCTGTATATTTTCATAAAAATCCTCCACTTCGCTGTCTTCATAGTCTGATGTTGGGGCATAGGCCTGGATGATGGTAATGTTGAAAGGGGTTGCTCTCAGACGGATGGTAATGAGTCTACTGGAGACTGGGCGGCAACCCATGACAGTGGCTAGAATGTTCTTGTGGACCAAGAATCCAACGCCGTGTTCGTGCCTGTCATCTCTACCGCTGAAATAGAGCTTGTGGCCTTTGTCAGTCGTTGTTTCACCTAGGCCTTTCCAGCGCAGTTCGCTGATACCTAGAACGTTCCATCGATAGTGGTCCAGCTCGTGGGCCAGTTCTTCTAATTTTCCTTCCGCAGTTAGGGTCCTGACATTCCAGGTTCCTATGACGATGTTGTTTCTCGTGCGGATCTTGCTAATTTGTCCATCAGTAGCATACTTTTCACCTCCGTCCTGGTGGCCAACGGAAGGCGCGGTCCTTGTGTAGCCGGGCGACGACCGATCCGGCATGGAATTAGTGGATAGCCTCATCATGTGTTGTGTCTTGGGCAAAAAAAAGACCTGGCAGGGCCCAATCCTCTCCAGGCTGTTGGCCACAGCCGAAATCCACGAATACAGTGTGGCTCGCCTTGGCCCTGAGCACGTGGTCGTTGAACCTGTAGTAACGTGAGGTTCCTCCGCCCTGGCCGGTGACTTCTGTGTAGAAGACTTTCGCCCAGTGATGCCGTGCTAACATCACCCCTGTTAGTCGCCTCTTACGACACGCCGGGAAACGTTGGGTCTATTCTATTTGCCCGAACCCACAGAGCAAAATGGGTGATTACCGCACAATTACAAATTCTGTGTAGAAAATTCTTTGTTACAAATTTTTTGGTTAAAAAAAAAACACACCAAAAAATACAACTTTTCCCTTCCATTTTCAACTCTTACAAAAATAGTTTTAATATTTATATAGGTAGTCTGTGTACAGATAAATATTTGAAGTGGTTGTATTATGATGCTCATGTTTGTAAACAAAGGAGCATAGTGCTAATATATATCAAGTGAATGGAGTATGTGTTTGGTGCATGAATGGATGTAAATAGTGAATATAAAGGGTTTGTTATGTACATAATTAGAAGTGTAACTACATACATATCATACCTAAAATTATGCCCTATTTATTACATTACTCTATTTATTTGTATGGCTTCAATTCTTTGTGTTTGTGTGTGTGTGTGTGTGTGTGTGTGTGTGTGTGTGAGAGAGAGAGATAGAGAGAGTCCAAGCATATTTGAAAACCTTTTTTTTTTCACTGATTCTAAATTAATTCCATTGAGTGGCGCTTTTGTAGTTTGCAAAGTTTGGAGATGTTGGTTGAGTACACCATAGTGCCAGATTGAAGGAAACAAGCGAAAGAGAGGGATTGAGGAAGTGAAGATGAACCTAACGATTATTCCTCCATTCCAGTTTGGTTTTTGTCGTGACCAGTAGCTTTAGATGAGCACAAATAATGCTGCTACATTGGAGTTTTCACGGATTACTTGTTTGGCTTGTAAATGTGCAACATGTAGTAAACATAATTTTTGCTCCGCCTGTATGATTTTGCTATCAGTATCCCACACTTTTTATTTACTTTAGCTTGAAAACAAGATATGTTGCTGTTCTATATATATTAGCTAATGTTGCTTCTCTTTATCAGGCTGCTAGCACCAGTAATTTGTAAACCTTTGACAAGCAACATTGTAAACGATATTCATGTGAACATATTAGGAGGTAGTGTATATGCCATATTTGCAGTATTACCAGAAATGTCGTTCTATTCATGTTGTTGTATTTTGTAGTCTGATGTGGTCTTATTCGATTTTGTTTTCATTGGTCCAAGTCGGCAAAAGCGAAATAGCTTTTTGAGAATTTTGAGCGGAACTTCACTTTGAATGAAGTATTGATAAGGAATCCTGTGTCCAATGAGTAAGCAAGTAAGACATGTACATTTTCATGTTAGAAAGTTACGCTGAGGTTAGTGGAAAGTGAAGCCTAACAGAGGGGGGCCCTATTATAAAGTTTGTGAAATGAGGCGTTTGTCAGTCATTTCTTGTGTGACTAAAATTATCTGTGTGAACAGCTGAAGCTGAAATGGCTGTTATCCATCATCCTTCTGTTATTCAAGAAATTTATGAACACCACTTCACAATTAGAATGTTCCTCATTTGGAACTAGTTTTGTGGATAAGAGGAAGAAAAGTCTTGCGCGCATTTTTTTTGAAAAGCTACTTCGTATGCTAGACTTGGCACATTAACATGATAACCGGTCTCTAAACATCCAGCTGTGATAACATAAACTACATGTAGTCAGGGTTTATGTGTTCTTCAGTGAAGTATCTGTGATTTTTCTGTACCCGTTTTATCAGTCAGTTTCTTCATTTGTATTCTGGTTTACATTGTACAGCTTTTAGTTTTACACACATTCCTGACTTTGAAATTGTGAGAACTAATTTATTTTCCACGATTTGTTATGAATGAAGACTTCTACAACTACTATTTATTCATAAAGAGCGATAGGAGGTTGTGGTGAGTGTGTGATCTTAACCCCCTTCAGCTGCAAGGATGTGAACCCAGCAAAATGTATTTGTTCACTTTAGACCTCCCAATTTTTGTTTTTAATCCAGGGTTTATATTTTATCCTTATTTATGTTGGCAATTCATATCCATTTTTGTTTCTGAATAATAACAGGCATTAAATACAATTTTGTTTTACAATTTTTGATCTTTAAAAGTTAAATTACATTAATATGCAGTAACTTCTAGCGCTACAAGTGCTTCAGGTAGTGCCCGGTAGTGTTTGAAGCATTTACATTGCAATAGAATTCTAGTTTTATTAATTTAAGTATTTCATGAGATATTTTAATGGGTTTTCTTCTTTAGGGTGCGGGGTGGTAAGAAGGATGTTAAAGAATCTAACGTAACATACAAAATGTAGTCTGTGCATGTAAGCAACTGAAGGACTGAAATAAATTTGTCGTCCATTTTGTGATTTAGTTTTGTGATTGTCTTGAACATGCCATTCCCCCAAAAATGTTTTATATAATTTTACAAAGAATTTGTATCTGCAAATTTACATTTTATTCATTAGATATATATCATTGTGTAGGTGTTCAGTTCATAATGTTGTATTTGTTTTTTGTTTGTGTGCTTTCATTGAAAGCCCTGAAGACTTTTTACAATTAAATTTTAATTTTAATCCGTCCAAACCTTTTTTTTGTTTCTGTGGGTTTGTCAGTTGTACATTGTACTGTATCTAGTAAGTAGATGCTGGGATAATGTATTTATCTCAGATTGTTTATTGTTAACAGTTGCGTATTCATTTATTATCAATTTAAAAGTTGTGCAAGTAGTAAAAGCTTGTGGTTTTTTTTTCTCTTCTGGAAATTACAACTGTCTACACAGTTTCTTTTACCAAGAGAACCTCCGTCCATTTTTGCACATGTAACCCACAAGTGGACAGTATTTCAGTCTCATGATCACAATCCACAATTACAAAACATTTATGAAGGAAACCTCCCCAGATTTAGCTGTAACTCTGCATCAGTGTCTTCAGTTTGTTTATGAAAGCGAAAGCTCATTTATTCTCTGAAAATAATTTTAGAATGTGAAATTAAGTATTTAGTTAAAGTAATCCTATCTAGATGCAAACCACCTGTTGTTTACTCTGTCCATCACTTGCAAAGTGTCTCATGACTGCAGCTAAGCGTTTGGGAAATTCATTTATGACTGCTCACAGTTGTTTGAATGATATATATATACACATTGCTAGCAAGTTACCACTAGGGTTGTTTCTGCAGGCCTTTTATACGGGTCGGGGGCGAATCATCTTTTAACCAAGTTGTGGTCTTGATTTTGTGGTCCTCATTTGGATCATTGCAGTCCGCTGCACCCTGTAAACGATGAATAGCAAACTAGCAAGCATTTTAACATTCATAGAAAAAGATGAAAAATCCACCATTGCGACATTTGGAGTGCCTCAATTGGTTGTTTATTCTGTGACATTTGCCGATATAAGACCAACCTGTATAGTTGTTTATTCTGTGGCATTTGCAGATATAAGGTCAGCTTGTATAGTTCTTACATCAACACAGTTTGGGCACATTTGGTACATTTTTGAACGAAGGCTAGACTTGTGCAGTGACCAAAGTTTGAATTCCAAGCATGCTGCACATTTTCTACGTGTTGGCATAATGTAAACATTTATTTATTTAATAACATCATTGTCGAATATCTTAAACATGCTTTTCCACTTCCAGTACAGATTTAATCCTTTATGATCCCCCCCCCCCCCCACCCTCCCCAACTGTCATTAGCTATTTATATCATGTATGCATACATAGTATTAGGCTAGAACTATGGCTCTGTGGTCAGTATTGTCAATTTTTCGGATTCTACTATTTCCTTCGGATCTAAAGAGTAAATTTTAATTATCATATCATATCATATACTGTAGTGTTTTATCTATTACTGTCTTTGTAATGCTTGCTCAAATTCATTGTTTCAATTGTGATCAGTCTGTCAGTGAAATAAAGTCATTATAAATGAATATTTTTGATTGGCATGTATGTGCAAGCATACAATTAACATGGAGCAAGCATACAATTAACCTGGAACATTCAGTGAAGCTCTTTATTTTATTTATCCAAACATGTTTATGAAGACCTGCCACAGCATAATATTAACATGTGCAAACAACCTTTCATGCATTACATAAACTCAAATGAATCACAAGTTTTGTCATAAAAAAATTCAGCATCATATGACCAGAACCACAGGAATACATACCAAAGTCCTTGTTTGGCATACATTGTAACTAAATTAAAATCAAACCTCATGTGTTCTCATTATTTAAAAAAAAAAATTTAACATCATGTGATAACAACCGCAAGATTAAATTTAATTTCTTGTTTGGCATACACTCAATTCACAACAACTACTTTCCAACAATATTACATAATCACTATTGCACTGCTGAAACGGCACAAACGAATCCAAACTCTGCACTATGCAGATCAGTCGAGTAAGAAACGGTGTGTCTCGAAACACTGGATAAATATGCAGAAGAGAATTATAACTCATTGGAAATCTTCATTTGGGAACACCTGAGTTACAGTTCCTTTTTCTTCATTTGGGAACACTTCCTTTTTCTACAAACACACAATCCTGTACAGCAATCAGAATTAAAAATTACCCATACTTACGAATACCAAAACATCATTGTCTCAACAGAAAAATTACATTTGTGGTGCTAACATAGTACAACCAATTACTTAAAAATGTACAAAATACACACAATAATTAATACATAGAAACTAGAAAGACTTGTTTGGGGAAAAAAACATGAACACTAAATCAATGGAGCTTTCCACTATCATACACAATAAGACCCACCAAAAAATCCACACCCCACTAAATCTACACAAAACCAAAGAAGGAGTTCAACCGACGATTCAGACCCAGAAACCTTTCATACAAGTTGGCTGGAACAGCATTATCGAGGTCATCTGCCTCGTCTTCATCATCGCTTTTGTCCGATAAGGTAAAGTAGGACTCTATGTGACTGCGACACATGGGGCAACGGTCCAGCTTCTTGAAGCAGGTGCCACATACACACGCATGGCGACAGGGCAAGAGAACACAGTTTAACTGCTTACTCTGGCAAACGATGCAGTCTGGTACTGGGGGTAGCTCCGGGTTGTGGCAGGCTTGTCCCTGTGGCTGTACTGATGATAGAGTTTCTGCTTCTTCTGCGGTACTGGAAGATACTGCAGAGTCCAATGTTACAGCTTTACCACAAAGTGAACAGGTCACCCTTCCTGTTCCAGGCACGGCTGCTTGCCACAAGGGAAGCGACTCTTCTGCTGCTAAATCATGTTCCCTTGAAACTCCATCTTGGGTTGCGTGCACGCTCGACGTTCTCTCTGCACTGTTTTTACTATCACCGCTGTTGTGTCCATCCGCTGAATTAGTTGTTTTTAAAACTTCCCCATTATTTTTTAACGTGCTTTTTACAGGGGAGTTTCCATCCGTATTACAGCTCTTTGGTGAACATACCGCGCCGTCTTTGGTTTGATTCCCTGAGCACTGACAGCATCTTAGTAGGCTACAGCTTGTACCTGCCACCTCAGGGCTGCTGTAAATCTGTGAGGACGATAATGGTGATGCAGGTGGAGAAGGTGTCAAAAGCTGCTCAGACTGCTGGTTGCCAGTTCCGTCACTCTCATCGCCCAAACTGGCAAAAAACAGTGGCTGCAATCACAAATAAAAAAAAGTACATAAATAAATGCATCCATCAATGAATGAATAAATAAATAAACAACCAAAAATAAATAATTACCATTAATAATTGTAACTACCACTATTACTATAATTGTAACTACCACTATCACTCCTTTAGATAAGAGTATAATAAAATGAGGATTAGTCTGTGCATGCAGGCTGTAGAGAACGGGATTTTTCCGGTATTTTTAATTAAAATTAATTTATGTTTTTTTGGATTGGCTAAAATTCTTCAGCCAATGGGAGAAGGGACATTCCGCAATCAGGGTGTTGTTCACTCACTCAAATTCTGTGTATGTCAGGCGACATGGTCGTATGTGGTTGTGTCAGTGTGTAGGCCAGGAAAAAGATTATAAAAGAAAAGAGAAAGGAACTCTTGTATAAAAAGTAAAGAGGTAGAAGGCACTGAGAGTCTATTTGGAAGTGTGGATTCAGTGGGACTTTCTCTCTGGAAGTTGATAATTTTGTGCTGTACAGATTACAGCGGCCTACTGGGAGCGGGAGTGACTGTATCCTCGCAGACCCGGGGTTGTCTTGGACAACGAAGTCAAGGCGTCCCGAGAGACATCGGAGAGGGTCAGCCTTATCCCTTTGCTGACCAAAGACTACGGTATCAACTTCGGGTGGACTGGAGGTTAGCGAGCGCTCCTCCGCCCGTTGACGCTCATCTCTTGTTACTACGTTACTGGCAGCCAGTGCCAGCTTGTGCATAGACCCACCTCCCACATCTAACGAGGTAGTGTGATCTTTTATGATTAATTTTGGGCCCGGTCAAGCGTCTACCGGCCCTTGAATGCTCCGACTTGGCGTAGTCAAACTGGTATGAGTCCAGTGTAGAGACTAAGAGAGAGAGACAATCGGACATGATTATAAGTATTAGAATATCCGTGTGAAAGAATTAGAGTGAAAGTTTGATATAAATATTGTTATTTCTTTATATAAAGTTGAGAACGTGGAACGTATATTTCGTGTTGGTGTTTGCCTGTGTTGAGAAGAGTCCGTACGTTTGTGGTAGTTAACAGAGAGTCTTGCATGCACGCTTATTTCGTTCTAGGAGTCAAATATATTTTGCATGCACTCAGATATTGTAAACAAGCACCCACACTAAAATATCCATCCGTTACACAGGCATTTCATCACACAGACTTTAAAGATCCCAATGCTCATGTGTTAGGCGGGTGAGGGCCGGCAGGCTACACAAGTACTAGGTCCCTTCTTCCCCCATACACAGTCCCCCAGGATTGAGCTCAGTTGTCTGGGCGTCAGACAATGCGCTAAAGACTTTAAGTGGGCGCCTCGGGCCAGAGGATTGAGTTAGGGCCTGTATCACAGTGCCTTGAGATCCACACCAGCTCAATTCCTATGTGAGCAGCACTGTTTAGTGCCTCCACATTTTGCTTGCTGCAGGCTATTTATAGCTTGCCTGCACCCTCCATTCCAGTGAAAGGAAGCATTGGCGAAGCTATTGATAGCTAGCCTGGCTGACCTAACCTCAAAATCTAAAAAGCTTTGGTTGAGTCGCTGTGTGAGACTCTCTTGAGCTGAAAATGTGCTATATATATATGAATGATGACATAATAAATAAAGAATATCACTACCGCTAGTCCTTTACTGCTACTACCACTTCTACTATCATTACTAATCATTACTACCACTTCTACTATCATTACTAATCATTACTATCATTACTACCACTTCTACTATCATTACTAATCATTACTATCATTACTACCACTTCTACTATCATT
Organism: Oncomelania hupensis; assembly: GCA_036898135.1. Lineage (NCBI taxonomy): Eukaryota > Metazoa > Mollusca > Gastropoda > Littorinimorpha > Pomatiopsidae > Oncomelania > Oncomelania hupensis. Next base: position 2,440,307 of record CM072513.1, on the reverse strand, counting down.
ACTAATCATTACTATCATTACTACCACTTCTACTATCATTACTATCATTACTACCACTTCTACTATCATTACTAATCATTACTATCATTACTACCACTTCTACTATCATTACTAATCATTACTATCATTACTACCACTTCTACTATCATTACTAATCATTACTATCATTACTACCACTTCTACTATCATTACTAATCATTACTATCATTACTACCACTTCTACTATCATTACTAATCATTACTATCATTACTACCACTTCTACTATCATTACTAATCATTACTATCATTACTACCACTTCTACTATCATTACTAATCATTACTATCATTACTACCACTTCTACTATCATTACTAATCATTACTATCATTACTACCACTTCTACTATCATTACTAATCATTACTATCATTACTACCACTTCTACTATCATTACTAAAAATGCTCCCCGTGCTGACCTGCAAGTTAAAAACGGCATGTGCGGCCATTTTGGCATACTGTGCAATGATGTGAGTCTGCATCCTACATTGTTTGTCCTTCATGTGTACAATGGTAACTAAAGCAACCTGCACACATACAACAAGAACATTTAGACAGTACTGTGACAAGTTTTCAAAATCAATATGAAAAACTACTGTTCATTGGTTTTTATCACATACTAACAAGGGTGAGATTTAACCCAGGAGACTAACTAGCCCGCCGGGCTAGCTAGTAAGTAAAGTGAGGTAGCCCGCATGGTTTTTAGGCAGCCCGACAATCGTTCACATATAAAACACAAATTTTGACAAAACACGTAATTTGTAGCGAGTGTCTTTTTCACAAACAACGCAGACAGCGCGCTTGGCGCGGAAGGGAAGTAGGCAAAGGGAAATAACACTTGCGTATGCTTCATACTCGTAGCAGACGAACAGTGACCTAAAAACGCTCTCGCTTCGGACTGAGCTTCTAAAAGTCTGCAAGTAGTATTATTTTTTTTAGGTCGCCAGGCGGGCTGGCTCAATTATAAAGTGAGGTCGCCCGAGCCGGTTTTAAGTCGCCTCGGGCGACCGCTAAATCTCACTCCTGAACTAATATAGTGTCCATGTGTATGCGCTTTAAACTGAATAAACATTTTAAAAAAAATTTCATTAAGTTTTTGGAAGGAACAAAGCACATTACCCCTATTCTTTTGACATAAGTTAGTTTCTTTAAGAAAGCGTTTGACCGAGTGTGGCATGCAGCTCTGTGGGCAACTATGAGAGCGTACAACAACAGCCCAAAAATTATTGAAGTCATCAAAAGCCTGTATGACAAGGCTACCAATGCAATCCTCCACAATGCCAGCGGAAACTGGTTCAGAACAACAATCGGTGTGCGTCAAGGATGCCTACTCTCTCCAACACTCTTCAACATCTTCCTAGAGCGCATCATGTCAGATGCCCTTGCAGATCACGAAGGCACAGTCAACATAGCAGGTAGAGCAATCTTTAACCTCCGTTTTGTGGATGACATTGATGGCATCAACACGGACATCAAAGTCCAAGGTCAATCCCTCAACACAATGCATAGATTCAAATATTTGAGAGCCATTGTATCAGACAATGGATCCCGACAGGACGTCCTATCCAGAATCGCATAAACAACTGCTGCCATGACAAGGTTGAAGCCCATTTGGAAAGACCGGACCCTCAGTCTACATTCCAAGGTATGGCTGCTGCGCTCCCTTGTCATCTCCGTCTTCTTATAAGCTTGCTAAACATGGACCCTCACAGCAGATCTACAACGAAGAATACAAAGCATGGAGATGAGGTGCTACAGAAGACTTCTGGGCTTTTCCTGTTCTCGGCACATCACCAATGACAAAGTCGGACAGACCATCACACAAGCCATAGGCAACACAATGACCTGCTCACAGTGGTGAAGAAACGGAAAGTCTGATGGTATGACTACGTCACCAAAGCATCAGGCCTTGCACAGACCATCCTACCGGGCACGGTGCAAGGAGGCAAAAGAAGAGGGACAGAAAAAGAGTTGGGAGGACAACATTCGAGAATGGACTGGCTTGACACTGAGCAAAGACATGAGGGTTTCTGAGGACAGAGAAATATACGCTGGTTAAACGATCATCTGTGGTGCCCCAACGATATTCGAGTTGTGGCATATTATAGGATAGGATAAGATAGGATAGGAATATCTTTAAAATGTTTGCAAAGAAACTGATAAAACTTGTGAATTGAGCAATTGTCATCATACAAACCTATCCTATCCCATAACTCGGAGGTCGTAGGGGCACCACAGATGATCGTTTAACCAGCGTACTCCATCTTTCCCTGTCCTCAGCAACCCTGATTGTTTCGCTCAGTGTCAAACCAGTCCATTCTCGAATGTTATCCTCCCACCTCTTTTTCGGTTTCCCTCTTCTTCTATCTCCTTTGCACTGTGCCTTGCAGGATGGTCTTTGCAAGACCTGATGATCTGGTGACGTGGCCAAACCATCGGAGTTTACGTTTTTTCACCACTGTGAGCAGGTCATCGTGCAGGCGTGTTGTCATCACACAAACAAGCACAGTTATGATTTTATATTGGTTCTGAAATTGTTACCTTCTCATTTAACGTTTCTTTGAAATGTCCCTTACACCCCAAACCAAATGCAAGGTCATAAGATCTGCCTTATCATTGTTTGGACAGGCGAACTGGCTTATCATCAAATGAGTGCAAAGTTACCAAAATTAAAAGCAGACTAGCATCACCCTCGTATTTTTAAAAAATATTTTGCTGAATACATACAGCCTGCCTTGACTGCTATACATACATTCATTCTCTTCAGGATGCCAAAATGTTTGGGTGAATGTTTCTAGATTCCCAAGTGGCTGTAATTACTAAAATAAATTCAGAACTGTGAAGTAACAGAGTGCAAGCATTTCATTTGCAATACCACAAAAACAAAAAAAAAGGGGGAAAAGATTATTGTTGATCAATATGGATTTTGTAGAACATCCTTCAAAATGACTGTAATCCAAATGAGAACTTCTGCATACCTAAAGGCAAAAAGTAGATGAACCTGACTAGACACACAGAAAGTAATTCCTACTACCTTCCAATCTTCCTTAGGGATACCAGTCATATCACTGGTGGCCAGTGTAGTGAACAATCCACAGAGAAACAGAACTAGTGGCATTGTGAGCAGCAAAGACAAGAAATTAGGCACAATGTCATGCTTTATGATCTTCTTGGTACTGTCGGATCATGTGATAGTTAGGTAATGAGTGACGAAAATGTAGAGATTGCAAAACACTATGAGGCAGCAGAGCCAGCTGATCTCGTCCATGCACTGAGGTAAAGCAAGAAATCTGATGATAACACGACGGCCTTACAAAGGTAGTAGAGTAGCTAAGCCAACAACTCGGCTTAGTCAAATCCAAGCTGGCAGCTCTGACATCGGCACACACGCAACACAACACACACACAAACTTCTTCCATTCCTATTCCCAGAAACACAGGCACATGCCCACACACACGCACTCACACATCAACTGACCACATTCATGTCGTCATCTGTCCTGCAATTGTCCAACGATGATACAACCAATACACAAGGGTAGCGTTGGCGTGGTGGGGCCCCAAGATTCTCAGCACTTGTACAGTCTGGAGTCACAAAGTGAAGCTTATGCTTGCCTGCTATTTCAATGCTGAAAAAAACAACAGCAATTAAAAAAACAAACATCATAACAACACAATAACAAAACACTCCATGGTCTTAACTGACCAACTACAAACAAAAACTAAATTCACACTGTGGAATATATACTGTACAACTGTCCCTTTAATACTAGTCCACATGCACTATCGCACTTATAAATGTATACATGTGAGTACAACTGGTATTTCATAAATATCTGAAATTCACATTGAACTGATGAGAAAGATGACAAAGTCTTGTATCGAAACAGGGATCCATGGACAAATTGACTCACTGCATTATCATGATTATAATAAAATAACAAATAGTTTCACAATGCATTTGTTACAACTCTTTTTGTCAACAGGCCTACTCGATAAACTCCTATGCAATAAGCATCAGGTTAAAAGCTGAATGGCAATACAATTTCACCAATAATTCTAATAGTATTAATACTACAGCAAGTACAATTTAACAAAACACATTTTATAGACCTCATATTTACCTATCTTAATCCTCTTGTCTTTTTTATTCTTTCAAATAATCAGAAGAAAACAATACACACAAACAAATAAATAACATTTTAAAAATAAAATAAAATAAAATAGTATTTATACACAGACAAACAAACACCAAAATCCAAAAAGGTAAGGAAGACAGAGAAAACAACACCAACATAATTCGATAATGAGAACAAGAATAACAAATGTAATTTTTAAAAAAGTTTCATGCAGAAACTAATGCACTGCATTTCCCCCCTCTTCTTATTCTTGGGTTGAGCATCCACAATCAGTATAATGATCCATTTGCTGCTATAGTATGATGGCTACTAGCGCCAAAACCTGATAATTACAAATTCATGGGATAATTACAATTATTATTAAAAAATTATAAATATTTTTACGTGATCATGTTTAATTTTCAATTTTGGCTCTAGCAATCTGCCTGGAAATGCTCCAAAATCAAAAATTGTAATTATCACATAATAATTACAATGTTTACTTCCTAAATACAATTTTTACATGATCATGCATAATTCTGACTAAGGTGGCTTAGGCTACTAGCGCCAAAACGTGCATTTACAGGTATCAGGGAAAATAGTAATTTACACGTGTTCTGTATATTTCACACTATGACTGCCTACTAGCGCCAAAACCTTATAATTAAAAATATCATGTGATAATTACAAATATAAACAAAATATTTACAATTAACACGTAACAATTGTAATTATCAAGTGAAAATTGCAATTTTCGGTTTTGGTCCATTTCCAGATGGATTGCTAAAGCCAAAACTGAAAATTAAACATGATCTCCTGAACATATTTGTAATTTTTCAATGGTAATTGTAATTATCCCTTGATAATTGTAATTTTTCCTATAATATTTGTCATTATCTCATGATATTTGTAATTATCAGGTTTTGGCGCTAGGAAGGTGTGGCAAATACTGTAATTATTAATTAACACTGTGGATTACCGGTATCTCTATAAACTGGTAATTTCAATTATCTCGTGATAATGGTAACTCTCGGTTTTGGCGCTAGTAGGCCGTCATACTATAGGCTCCCCCAAACTCTTCCCCATCACCTCACAATAGTATAATTTATACCTGTGCGAGTCAACAGCCAAACAATTATCTGTAAGCAGTGCACTGTTGTGAGCACCCTGTACAAAGTCAGACCCTCTGTTCAGCAGTGCACGGTGCAGTGGGTTGATAGAAGCACCCCAGTATAGATGCACCTTGCATGGCAGCAAACATGACACCTCTACACAAACTCCATCTGTAAAAAAAAATAAAAACAATGTTATTATTCCTTGAAGATACTCGCTCTATATCTCTTTCTCTCTATTTGCTCTTTTTTTAAAAGAATCTCTAACAGTACCACTCACATCCACACATACAAAAACTCAACCAATGAGAAAAAAGACTAATAATAATATAAATTATAAGCATCGAAGGTCGTTGCCTAAAATGAATTTTATTTGTTCACTCAACATTGTTCGTGCCATGTATTTTTTCATTGACTTGAAATAATTTCAGTGTAAGTCAATTTTTCTTTAATTACATGCATCAAACATCCAAAAATTTGAACAATTAAGTTTTATATTCTAAATTTAATTTTATAAACTACTCAAATCTGTTATTGTACCTGATAATGATGTTGGGGAAACAAGTCTCAAGAAGAAAGGATTTGTAAAGGCAGTAACATCCTTCTGGCGAACAAATGAACCGTCAAGACGGTGACTTCTATTGTGATAATGTCCCCACTGCTCTGCATTCAGACTGTCAAAATACAAACTTTTTTCACAGATTTATTGTATTCTGTTTATGTGCATTTCACATACCAAAATTGAATTTACAGATCTATGAAAAACAGTGTTGTGAATTTGCATAAAATACTAAAAAGACTTGGAGAGTGTGTTTCACTAGGATGGAAATTTTAAAAGTTGTATACTGTTTGTAGTGTAACGCGTTAACGGTAAGCAAATCTTTGTTGTCAGTACAGTGTAGGATTTGTTCAAACGAACGTGGTAATAACATTACAACAAGTATTCGCTCAAAATTATATCAAGTGGGTTAAAACAATGTGACCTATTGCCCGGAGTCCTGGAAATTAAAACTAAATGAAAGCATCGAATCAATTTCATCATCATCTATAGTATACACTAACATTGTACTAACAGCGATCGTTACGATACGATGGTAGATTAAACTCCCCGGAAACATGGCGTATAGGGGACAAACAGCGATCGTTCGCTATTTTCGCTTTTTATACTAGTACTAGTAGGGTAGCAAACCACAGGCTGTGAAGTCCTTAGGCCTCGCCTCAATTACATACTATACATAGTGGTGCACCTTCTATTAGTATGTAATTGAGGCGAGGCCTACGGACTTCACAGCCTGTGAGCAAACCGAACGTGTTATGTCTGAACAAAATCGTTTTAATATTAGGCAATCAAAATATTGTCTACTCATTTATTACCTGATTATGAAAACTGTCATAACAATAGATGTTAAGATAATTAGAACAACAGCAGTGTAGTTAAAATATTCTGCTATGCTCCAAAGCACCAAAGAGAGTCCATCTGCCATATTGCTCTTTTCTGGACTCTATCTCAGTAGAGAACAAAATAAGGTGCATAACTCCAATAAAGCTGACGTGATGAAGATGGTGACGTGGTGTTGGAGGGGGGGATGTGTTATATAATCAGCGTGTCGTGTATGACCAACCATGGACCAACAATAACGAAGTAAGACCACCCCCCCCCCCTCCTTCCCACCCAAAAAAAGAGTTGTTTACGGCACAGGCGCTTGTATCTGGACACGCGAGCGCCTATGCCTGTGACGCGTCTCCCTTTTATTTGTATTTGGTTATCTCATGGACCTGTAACAGGTCGGTGGTTATCTATAATATGATAACCAAAGGGAGATGCGTCACAGGCATAGGCGCTCGCGTGTCCAGATACAAGCGCCTGTGGTTAACGATATCCTAACCGACTCCAATTTTTTTTGGCCGACCCTAACTTTTGTTGGGATCGTCTAGAAAAAAAAAAAAAGCCAACAAACTTGCACCCAATGTTACTGTATATCATACCTTTTTTGTTTTTTTTTTCTTGGTTGGGGAGGGGGGAAAGGGGGTTTCTAATGAATAATTTATGCTCATTTTTTATTTTTGTTGTTGCTTTGTTTTTTTGACACTTTATTGTCCCTTTTTATCAGGAAATTCTGGGCTGCCTCCCCTCAGGAAGGTGAAGTAGCAGCCTGTGGTGTGCCCAAACCCAACTCACCTAGTATTAGTTGTTTTTGAAATTAACCGCAGTACGAAGAGAAAACCACCCAAACGTTGTCTGAGTCTAAAGTACATAATATTCGGAGGCGGGATCAATCCTATACCTGTCAGACGCCATTGGTTTTTAGCCTGTGTATAAGGCAAGTTAGTCACAATATGATTTTAAAAAATAATAATAATGATAAAATGTATCTAGTGCATTTTCCCACATGATTTTCAAATAATTGAAAGAGAGAGAGCACCCACACATACATGGCAATATTTGGAAACCGTAAACCGACTCCCAACATTTTATTTTACTTATCACATTTCACATCAAGCACAATTAATTTCCACATGACAATAAAACAAAGCATTGAGGAACAAAACGTTCTGATAAAATAATGCAAGTCCCCCCACAATCTGTGATTCTGTCACTATAGCCTGAAATGTATTTGATCACAATGGACAGCCCATTCTTCCTTTAATCATACTGTTTTGTTTTATCAATCAATCAATCTTATATAGCGCTTTTCCAGCTCCAAAGGTGCTCTAGACGCTGGTCAATACAGGATCTAACTCGAGACACCTGGGGAGCCCACTTGCAACCTTGAGGCGCATAGTCTGACGCCCAGATGACCGAGCACAATCCTGGGCGATTGGGGATGGGGAAGAGGGCATGCCGGGATTATTTGTATACCCGACACTCACCTGTCTAGGACATGAGCGTTACATTACATTACATACTTATTGCTTTAGGTCCCGCGAACTCTTCCGAGCCAAATCAGGACCAGTATAGCCGAATCAGGACCACAACTTCGCTGAAAGAGGACTCGCCCCTGATCCGCATAAAAGATCTGCCGATACAACCCTAGTGGTAACACTGAAGGCACTCCACCAGCCGGCCACTTTACAATAAAGACATCCCACGCAAGGGACGCTGAGGCTATACTCGTAATTTATCGAACCCCATTTACAAAAACAAAATATAAACATCATTATAAAATATCAACAAAACACATACATATAAAATGCCTATATTGCCAAATAATAACATCATAGGAAGCCCCAGTGACCACCTTGCAGAAAGCGTCCAATATTTCCAAGCTGATCCAACAGACCTCACACATAAATGAGGAGTTTTGTCCCGGAAGAGTTTTCAAGTAAAAAGGTAGGTGACTGGTCTAGCAAAGAAGAAGATAGTATAGTAGATTGACAGAACAGAGTAGGAATGAGAAAGAACAAATCAGAAGGACAGCGACAGTGGGAATTTAAAGCACTAAATTTCCAGAAAGTGGGGATACTATTTATACTGAAACCCCAGGCACCCCCAAGGGGGTAGGACCTGAGGATCTTTAAAGTCCATACGATGTAATGCCTGACTAGACCTCAGCTTATAGTATACTCTCATCCAAAGGAGTAGGGGCTCAGGTCTTAGGGTAATTTAATTTAAATTTTATTTATTTATTTTATTATTATTATTTGACGTTTGAGTAAGCTTATACTGTGTACACCACTGAGCCAACTGTGCTCTCATATTACCATACACAATCTTTCTTTGGCCTGCTGATTGTGCAAACATACTATGATATCAAGGAGACATTTTGGTGTATAGTATGGTGCTCTGATTTTACTGACCAACTGTTTCACTCCAAACCAATTTAACAGATAAATAAATTAATACATTACATTTTTTTAATACGAACAAAATGACATGGTAATAAATCACAAACAAAACTTGAATACTACAAACAAACCAGTATGTCAGATTATTAATTTCAAGAGAAAAAACAACATGTAATTAAGAGGGTTCCCCCCCAAAAAAAAATCATACAATAAACTCCACATATACAAAGTTTTTAGAAAATACTAACAGAAAAATAACAATCGATGACAAAAAGTTTTAGTTATGTACAAACAATAATTTGAAGAAGAAAAAAAAAAGTTTCATAATTACATAAACCTGAAAGAAGATGTCAAAAATAAAATGCAGAATTAATATATACAGGTAAATATCCCAAGAAAAGCAAAGAGCAGCAGTAAAGTAAAGAAGAAGTTAAATTGTTCTTATATACCGCACTTACCAACTCAAAGAGCTGCTGGTATACTGAGAAACTGTGAACAGGTGTGTAAAGCATTCCTATTACATTAGGTTTCAAACTTCACAGGTTTGTTTTACCAACCTGATTTCTTTCTATTTCCTCATCATGAACACAATATACAGGCTAGTGATAGTATATCATGGACCGGATGCACTATGAGAGTGATGAACATCAACATTAACAGTTTGTGTCAAAATGAGTAGGAGTTACCAGTATACATTTTACTTTCAGTCTCAAAGTGCATGTTCCCATAAACTTATAGTTCAGTTTCGGCAAAAGCACATCTTTAATAAATTATAATTTATACTGACATGTGTTTTTACACTTTACAAACGAAATAGCAGCCACATGCTTTCACTTTCTGTCTCTCTCAGTCACAGAATACCCACTTTTTTTTGTTTCCCTCAGTCAAACATACAAAACTGTAACATGCTTACACAACCAACAGATGATACACTTGAATGCACACAGCACAATTAATAATGCAAGAAATGATTCAAAAGAAGCATCAACAAGACTCACGATGACCTAGATTATACTGTAAGTCTTGGTACATTAAAACAAAACAAACAGGAACCCTGTAAGTGTAAAGAAGATAAACAAAAACTATGCACCATCTGGAATTACAAGGTCTGAAAACGGTAATGAGTGAAGGAGTACAAAATGCTATGCAATGTACATTATATTTACAAACCATCTTCAACACACGTCATACAACTCTCACCTTCATGTTCACACAAACTCATACTCATTATATTGCATGATTATTGCTTTAGGTCCAGCGGACTCTTCCGAGCCAAATCAGGACCAGTATAGCCGAATCAGGACCACAAAATCAAGACCACAACTTCGCTGAAAGAGGACTCACCCCAGATCTGCATAAAAGATCTGCCGAAACAACCCTAGTGGCAACACTGAAGGCACTCCACCAGCCGGTTGCTTTACAATAAAGACATCCCACACAGGGGACGCTGAGGCTATACTCTATTTATCGATTGATTGATTGATTTATTGTTGCTTTAGGTCCAGCAGACTCTTCCGAGCCAAATCAGGACCGGACAACCCCCGATCCGCATAAAAGATCTGCTGAAACAACCCTAGTGGGAAAATTGAATGCCCTCCACCGGCCAGTCACTTTACAATAAAGACATCCCACGCAGGGGACGGCTGAGGGTTTACTTCAACTACGCGAACCCCCGGTTACAAAAACAAAATAGAATACAAACATCATTATAAATTATCAACAAAACACATACATATAAAATGCCTACATTGCTAAATACTAACATCATAGGAAGCCCTAGTGACCACCCAGCAGAAAGCGTCCTCTATTTATCGAACCCACGTTTACAAAAACAAATTAGAATATAAACATCATTATAAAATATAAAAAAAAAAAACAAAAAAAAAAAACATATAAAATGCCTACATTGCCAAATAATAACATCATAGGAAGCCCCAGTGACCACCTGGCAGAAAGCATCCAATATTTCCAAGCTGATCCAACAGACCTCACACACAAATGAGGAGTTTTGTCCTGGAAGAGTTTTCCAGAAAAAAGGTAGGTGACTGGTCTAGTGAAGAAGAAGATAGTATAGTAGATTGACAGAACAGAGTAGGAATGAGAAAGAGCAAATCAGAAGGACAGCGACAGTGGGAATTTAAAGCACTAAATTTCCAGAAAGTGGGGATACTATTTATACTGTAACCCACCGGCACCCCCACGGGGGTAACTCATACTCATCACTCAGTAGTAATATAAATTTTTTATATACAGAAAACAAAATAATTTTTACAGGGAGTAATGTACAAAATAATATATTACATTATGATGACTTTGAAAAGATGAAAGAAATCCTTACATAATCCTGTTTTCGACACCATATTTATTGCCTAAGAGAATCATCCCAAAGAATACACTAGTAAAAATGACATGATCAGAAAACTGCAGTGAGAATATATTTCCTAGAGGTGTGAGTTTGATACTTTAGCAAGTGAAAATATAATGTCTCTAGATTTATGATTGTTACTGTCTACCACCCAGCTTTATTGCCTTCACCATACTGCAAGTACTTTTAAATATAAAGACTTCTCATATTCAAACCAAACCTCAAATAGACACACTCGAAGTCAACTTCTTCTAGCCAGCAACATAAGAAATGAAAAGCTGCACTCAAACCATCATAAAATGGATAAAACCAAAACATTTTTAATGTTATGTTTAAAATAATGGGACAAGAAAACAGTAACACTAAACAGCCAGACATGTCAAATTTGTTATCCCTCTGCATGCATATCCCACAACGTCCACAATAAACCTGGCACCCATGTGAAATTTTGCTGGCTCCAACTCTCTCTTATCTTATGAAGAATCACACTACATGGTTCTGGCAGACTTACAAGCAACCTACAAACAACTGCGCTCTGTTAACAGTATCCGATTTTTAAAACATTTATACAGTTTCAGTCGCACCCTTGTAAGTTTGTTCTTGTAAGTGCTGCCAACACGCCCATACTGAACAAACCAAACATGACACAAAGCAAGTGGTCAGACTCATCCCATCATCATCACAATCATCATCAATTCAATCCCAGATTTTCTGTACGGAGCACTTCAATTGAAATTGTCAGAATCCACTGCTGCTGCCGCTGCCACAGGCTTCTGTTCCACCTTGATGTTGGGGTTATTCATAGGGTTCAAGAAAGGATCATCTTCAGTAGAATAGTGCCCAAGCTGAGAGAAGATGATGACAAGGGTGATGAAAGCGATGACACCAATAATGAGAATCATGAAGAAACGCTTTCGGAATGCATTGGGGTCACGCTTCTTTCCTCCGTCTCGGGACCTGTTCAAAAGAAGAAAAGCTGTCGTAATGATGGAGACAATGAACAAAAAATGCATTAGGCAACAATATTCAGTAACTGCATTTGAAATACTTCAAGTGCAGCTGAGATTTTCAAATCTGTTTGTTTTGTGGTTGCCCCCCCCCCCATTCCCCCTCCCCCCAATTTTTTTCTATTTATTAGTTCTTGAGCTTCACACTCAGCTCTGGAGCTTTTGTTTTGGGCTTTGTTAGTCCGTCCAGTGTCCGGCGCCTAGAGGCGATAATTGTGCAATTTTCTCTGAAACTAAAGGACGAATTTCTTTGAAACTTGGTATTTAGTTAGGAAATAGTAAACCCTACCAGATGACAAAAACAGTATGTATATCGGGTGACGTCATCATGAGAACGATAATTTGTTGTGTTGTTTCTAATCATATTTTCTCTCAAACTTCTGGAGGGATATGGTTCAAGTATGTTATGTACTTAAGACTTTACCTGTGCCCCCAAGGTAAAGTTAAACTTATGCAAATCGAGTGATGTAGCCATCGTGATGTCATTTTAAAGGAACATTTTAAAATATAAAAATTTGGGGAGGGGACGGGGTGGGCTTATGTAATTAGAGTTTACAGATAGATGCCTTGAGCCTTAAACTAAACTATGCTATATTGAATGACATCATCGTGGTGACATCATAATTTGTTGTTTTTCCTAATCCTATTTTCTCCCAAACTACTGGAATGATTTGGTTCAAGTCTGATATATACTTAGACTTTTCCTATGCCTCCAATGTAAAACCAAACTTATACAAACCTAATCCTATTTTCTCCCAATCTACTGGAGTGATTTAGTTCGTTTGGTATATACTTAGACTTTCCCTATGCCTGCAATGTAAAACCAAACTTATACGAACCTAATCCTATTTCTCCCACACTACTGGAGTGATTTGGGTTCAAGTTTGGTATATACAGTGGAACCTCCGGTATACGACCGTTCAAAATCTGAGAAAAAAAACGGTCTTATAATAGAGGTGGTCTTATACCAGAAACAAGGGGTGGGAGAGGGGGGGAGGGGGGGGGGGTCAGGCTCGGAAGGGTATGTAGTAATAATTTTCACACTCACCAGCATGTATTCTCTGACAAAGAAAACTGTAAAACATGTTTCATTTTTAGCTTTGTCTTTTATTCACAACTTCAAAAATTGAAAACAGTCGTGTCTTCAGACATTTTGAACAGGGAAAAACTTTCTCTCTGCCAAACTCAAAACTTTCCTCTTGCCATTTTGACAAGCCAGTGTAGTCGAGTAATGTCCCTTACTTGCGAACCGGAAATAGCAGACAACAGTAGGCGTACACTAACATGAGAGAAAAAACAAAAGGTACAGACAATAAATTAACTGATATATTCTTTAAATTGCCTAAGACGGTTTAAGAGCTTAAGACACGGTCGCTGGTCGCATCAACGAGGTTGTCGCATACCAGAGGTCATTTATTATTGGAAGTGAATCCGTCAGAAGTTTTCAGGTCACATAACGGAGGGAGTCGTATACCAGAGAGACGGATACCGGAGGTTCCACTGTACTAAGACTTTCTCTATGCCTCCGATGTAAAACCAAACTTATGCAAACTAAGTGATGTCATCATTACTTTTTTTTTTACATTCCTTCCAACTTTGTATGAAATTAGACTGCACAGATGCACCGAGCCTTTAGTCAAAACTTTTGCGTATCAGGTGACGTCATCATGGTGACCTCATAATTTGTTTTATTTGTATCCCAAACTACTGGATGGATTTTCAGATCAAGACCTGCTCTAGACTCTGGTCGATACAGAATCTAACTCAAGCCGTCCCAGGCGCCAGCTTTATATTCTTAGGCACATCGTCTAACGCTTCAATAGTTGTACTTATGTAACAAGCACTAACACCCCAGGACATGAGCGCAAGTATCTTTAAAATCCAGGAATAGGATTTTCATAATCCTCCTATTCCTCCTTCTCCTCCAACTTCTCCCTTTTTTGTCCTTCTTTATTTGAAACTGTTATTGTCTGTGACTTTTGGGCCTCAAGACAATTAAACATCAAAAAGTGGAAACACACAAATTACAAATAACACTGTTACGAACTATATCTATATGCTACAGTAACAATTCACTGCTGTTCATTTGTCATTGTCATAAAAATTAATGAGAGATACCATCAATTAATATCAGTCCCCAAACTCACCTGAACCATTGTGTCAACCACTGCATTGCTGGTCTACGTTTGTATTTGTCCTCATCATGGTCATGTGATTTGTTGAACAAGCCATCGTCTTTAGTGGAGTCAAACAATTTGCGAGGATCTGCACCCATAAAAACACACACTTGAATTACAGAAAGCAATCCATTCAAAATGCCAAATTTATAGATCTTATTTTCTCACCAAAAGACGACACATTTGTCTAAACCCACCCAAAATTCCTATTCCAAATCACCACACTTACTGAATCCTCCTCTAGCTGATGTGCCTTCATCCACACTGATGACACTGTGGCCTTGGGCTACATTACTGGGGACAGCAGATGGGTTGGCGGAATAGGGAGGCACTTGAGCGCTGGGACGACTGCTGTTTGATGACATGAATGAGCCATCGGAGCGAAGTGGAGTGCTGGTCATCTGAGAACCCATTGCCTCCTTTTCCAGGCGTCCTGGGGCAGGTGGCGGCAACTCTGGCTCGTCAATCTGAAATTGTAAACAGAACATGGCATCAGCTAAGCACCAGTTTTAGACCATTAATGACCTCTTAGCTCATCTCTTTCACCAGTTCTTCAGCTTACTGTTGATTTTTCAAATCCCAAATTGGATTTTACTTAAAACTAAAATAAACCAAGTTAAGCTAACTTCATCAGTCCAGGCCTTTCAGACACAATCCTCAGAGAATGTAGTCATTAAACTTCATTTTGATTCATAAACTTCAGTACTTTTGCTGTACACATTATAACAGGGGAATGGGGGGCAAGAAAATACTATGGCAGGCTTACACACCACAGAATGGGGCATCACACACCATGAAAGTTGAAACATACACATTTACACCTTAATTCTTACAACAAACCAACCAAAAAGCCTATTGTTGCTGAGCAAACGTTTGACTGACCAGAGGCAAGCCGAGGCCAGCCCTGGCCCAGTTGACTTGCTGCAAAAGACGCCTCACTGCCTCTGCTACAGGTGTTGCCAAGTTGGCAGGAGGAAACACGCACGTGTGGCAGGTAGGGCAAGTGTAGCCAGCAGGAGCTGTGTTGGCAGGCAGCTGCTGACAATGACGATTGAGGCACAGCCAATGGAAAACATCTAAACACGACAAGAAATTTAAATCACACTTTCATAATCACAGCCAATGGAAAACATCTGAAGACAACAACAACAAATTTCAATCACACTTTCATATTTCATTCTATCTATCTATCTATCTATCTATCTATCTATCTATCTATCTATCTATCTATCTATCTATCTACTTTAATCTACTCTTCTCTTCCTCCCTCTCTCTCTCTTTCTCTCTCTGTTGTAACAAAATCATCATGAAATTGCAGAATTCGTGAAATCTGCAGCTGAGTTGCAATTTCATAAAATTGGCTATCACTTGCCAAGAGCGTAAATTATGCAGGTTGTTGCTAAATTAGTGAAAAGGCTTTTTCAAGTTGAAAAACTCGTTAAATACTAAAATAGGCAACCGATCGCATGAAAATGGATGTAGATATAATAAAACAAACATTTTTGTCAATTTCACAAAAGTCGACAACAAGAAATGATGTAAATGCATACAATCAAATATTGAATCACTGGTTGGTAAGGATATATTCCAGCAATTATTGCACATGCAACTGTAGACACAAAGCAAAGCCGAAGTACTCGGAACTCGGTTGTCACAATAAAAAGCAGATCAGACACCAAGTGAATACTTGTATCTAGATACGAACAAATACCATCCATCAAGTAATTATAATGATGTCAGACATTGTATCAATGCTTTTACAACATCTTATATTGTTGTCGACTTTGCGAAATTGGCAAAAACGTTTATTTCATGAAATCTACAACCGTTTTCATAAGACATAAGATCAGTTGCCTATTTAACGAATTTGTTAAAAACCTTTTCACTAATTTCGCAACAACCTGCCAAATTTGCGTTCTTGGCAAATGATTGCCAATTTTACGAAATCTGCAACTCAGCTGCAGATTTAATGAATTCTGCAATTTCATGGTTCTGTCAACTTTGAAAAGCCTCTTCACTATTGTGGCATCATGATCAGCCTCTGAAGAGATATTGCACATTGTACTCTTGTTTCAAATATACGTAATCACAAGTATATCAACTAACAAGTTAGTATCTCTCTTTTATGTCTCTATCGACGTGCACATACCACCGGTTGCTTCCCTTTAAATGCTTTGAGCTCCATAAAGCGTCATCGGCCTGAAATAACTTTTTAGAAACTTCAAAACCCAGGGGAATTATGGGTAGAGAAATCCTTTTCTGAAATGACGTCGGCCAAATCCTTCTTTAGTTTCTTTGCTCGAGCAAAGGCAACCTCATAGGTATGGAGCACTTCGTCCATTATAACTCCATCGCTGATAATACTGCTGACAAGTTTCTGCCTTTGTTCACTACCAGAAATATGCAGTTCCTCTCCCAACTTTCGTTTCATTTCAGCGAGCACATCTTCGCGAGAACAGATTTCCCAGAATTCTCTATTCTATTTTTAGGTTTCCGATATCCCCGTTCCAGCGTGTGGCTAAACGGGACCACCGCACGTCGACTTGGGGCAATACGAGATACTAACTTGTTAGTTGATATACTTGTGACGTAATTTATAACTTTTGTCCACTTCAGTGCTCCTTGTAAACAACCTCAATGATGTAGATTATTCAGAATCAAAGTGTAACTCATAGCCGCAGTAAACCATAAACAACATGAAAGCTAGGTCTGCACATGATTATCCCAAACAATGAGACTTGTTAGTTTTTATACCCCAATCTAACAAATGTACACAATTGTTTAATATACCTCCAAAATATCCAATCCAATGTAGCAAATGTGAACTTTTATGTAATATTTAATTTAAAACAGACTTACCATAGCAAGTCAGTCGAACACATTCACCACATTCTTCATCTGAGAGTGATCGGCTACACAATGTACAGAGAGGACTGTAATCACTATCTTGCAACCATTGAAGATATGACTTGACAATGCACTGAAACAATAAGAAACAAATTATGAAAGCAGAACTTAACAACCTGAAGAAAGTTACTAGAAACAAGTCCTATTGAAAATAAGTTATTATCATATTATTACAAAAGCAGTGATCTTTATGATGGACTTGAAGTGAAAGAGCTTCTGCAGATTGTGTAAGTACACAAGGAATACTCCAAGTCAGCATCCACAGCCTCAGGACTTAGGCAAGTTATTCCATGATCTTATGACTGTTGTAATGTTTGTGACAAAAAAAACAATCAACTGTTTGAATTGATGGGTATTAAATCAATAGAAGTTTTAGTAAGTTTAAAATTATGGCCTCATCAGTCATCATGTGAGAACAACATAGTTAAAATTCAAGAGAGAAAAAGCAGTTTGTGAATCATACAATTTTGTGTTCTAGGCCAATTTTAAAAAATGAAATCACCTCTCACTCTCCTATACTCTAATGATGTCAATTGCTTCTAGTAGGAGAGTCCTGACATAGTACAGTATTCTAGTACAGTAGTGATGACATCATAATTCATAGGCTATCACTATCAGCCTTTTGCCCTTTAGAATAGGTGCATTTAAAAGCGCATAATTTACTCACTGGTAGGCTTTCAGGCATCACATGTTTGATACATTTTCCATACTAGAGAGGGAGGTGGGGTATGGGAATCTCCACCGAAGTCTGTGGAGTACATTATCATTATACATAGAAACTTATCAGTTGAGGTGAACAAAACAAACAGCAACACCCAAGTTGAGGTCCAACGTAATATTTAGATTTTTATTCAAATCTTTATCAAGCCATCTATCAGTTACAAGATACTTGATGTTTGAGGCTGGATGGCCAGTTCATCGGATCTACTGTTGATTGCTATTATTAACTGTGGCATGCGTGGCATTTATAATCTTGTTTAAGTATATACTAAAGTATATACTAAAGGTGGCAATTTTAAATAGTCTTTATATTAGTTATTTCCTATTGGTGACACTGGGGATCATAGAGGGATGGCAGATCGCTCCAGTGGGTGTCCAACCTGTTCTTGAAGGCATTTACTGAAGGGGCTGTCGCTACTTCGTCAGGGAGGGCATTCCAGGTGGAAACAACTCTCTGCGAGAAGAAGTTCTGCCTGACATTGAGTCTGCAGCGTGCCTTTGCAAGCTTTAAACTGTGCCCCCTCGTGTCTCTGCCCTGGAATCGCTCCAGCTGTGGCCTGTCTGTGTCGTAGATGCCATGAATGTACTTGTGGACATCGATCATGTCCCCTCTCTTACGACGGTGTTCAAGACTAGGCAGCTTCAGGGCAGTTAACTTGAAACCTTTTTTTTATGTTATCTAATTCTTGAGTTGACTCGTTAGACGTTTGAGGCCCACTGGGCCTGTTCGTCTCTCAAAAAAATTAATAATAATTACAACTTAGTTGGGGGTATTCTAGACAATTGTTAATGCATTAGGTATCAACTATGACATGCCACGTATTTTCACGTTGAATACCAATATGGGGTGCTGATATTGATGATTTCCGATTAACCAAGTGCAAGCCCTCGAAATAGAAGTTTTCACTGATAATTTACTCTAAAATCTATGATTACTGCATTTCGACACAGGCTCTGAAGTCTCCGTCTTTATAAGCTCGTAGGCCTCAATTATATACTATACAAGGTGTACAACTCTCCCGAGTTTAAAAAGATGAAAAAAGAGTCTTCAGAGCCTGTGATTTCGAAAGACAAGACTGAAGACAAGACAAGACTCACCTTTTCATGATTTGCTACAAGGCAATGTTCACAAACATTAACTCTGTGCTCAAAACAAAACAAATTAGTGACTTTCCTTTTAGGACACTTGCATAAACCCATGATGAATTAGATTTTGTTGATAACAACTCTTGATAACAGACTGTAAAACTGCCTGTATGTTTACTTCGCAGAACTCCTGCAGACGAATCAAACAGACACCGCCATGTTTACAGCGTGGAAGATCTCAGCGGTTATCGCGAGAATTAAAGAGTTCATCTATATATAAAATTGTTCTTCTTATTTTTCATACTTAAAAGAAAATATAAAGGCACATGTCAAAGTACTATTATTTATAACAAATTTGAAAAGGATTTAAATATGTTATAAATGTCACAACCATTCTGTATTATTTTCATTCCTTTTTGTTTTATGTTTGGGTGAAAGATTAGGTATAATATGGCGACCACCAGTACTTGCAACATGGCAAACCAAAACAACACACATGACTTCTGGAATTATTCTTTCAAAGGGCCAGTGACATGTACACTTGCTGTGTTTCCTGACAAAACCCAAGCTGGTATGTTGTGTGGGTGCACTTGTTATGATTTTTATTGTAACAATAGTCTTAGCATAGCATAGTTCGGTATTCAGGCTAAAAGAAAAAGCCTTTGGGGCTGGCCATAGCCACAGGTTGTGAAGTCCGTAGGCCTTGCCTCAATTACATACTATACATCGTATGTAATTGAGGCGAGGCCTACGGACTTCACAGCCTGTGCTTTGGCCCTAATAATCAATCTTGATGAGGGTCCCAAGACCCAAATCCTTCACCTCAGTGCCTACCAATTTAGAATTTTTTAGACTCCAAATTGGAGGAGTAGATGCTATCCTTAAATAACTTGTCTAGACTATTCTTGAACACATTGAGTGATTTAGCATCCACAGCCTCGGCAGTCAGGTTATTCCAAGGGGTTACAACTCTATTAGTAAACTACTTTTTAAATTTGCGAGTATTGTTAAAAGTTTTAAAAGTTTAAATGTATGACCCCGTGTTAAACCAACATCATCATGATCATGTTACCATTGTCAGACTTTTGAGTTTCGTTTTGGGATTTTATGTTTGATTTGCAATGACACAATGATTAAAGGTACGATTGTGTTGGTCTGTTACTTTTTACTAATTTGTTAGGGTTTGGGTTATCTAACTAAAGGCGTATTCCTAAACCTTATCTATCTTATAAATGGTACCAGTTTTGCTTATTAATGAATTGGTTCCTGATCCACATCCTCTATTTTTGAGCTCGGCATGTTTGTGTCATACTAATTTATTTTCCGGGATTTAAAAAAAAAATCTTTTCAAATTGTATATTAATTTGTGGTCTATTATAAATGATTATTTGTAGTACTATAATTTCTTCAGAAATTTTGGAGAAAGCAAAAGCAGCACTGTCTGTCATGGTGAAAACTTTGACCCAGCAGCACACTTTGGCATCAGAACACTGTGTGCTTAAACGTCTGCTTTATATGAAACATGGCCAGTTCCGCAGGGAAAAGACATTCCAAGGACTGAAGCAGGTAGTTTTTTTAAAATACATAGCTAGTTACATTGATTATTAATTTGTTAACAATTTATCTCCAAGCATCTGTTTTTGCAACAATATGGAAGTATGCATTTTGGTTTGTAATTGTGACAAAAGGAATGTGATGACAAGAGTTTTGACGCATGCTAAAAATATGTTGTGTCAGGATGTATCTAGTGTGTAGTTTCATATCTCTGAGAATGCGATGTGCGAAGTTTGAATCAGCTTTTTGTATTGTGTAGACGTAGTGTAAGTTAGGAATTTAGGTTTTTCATGTGCGATATGCATAGCTCGATGGCTATTAGGAGCTGAACAGCGTTCCGTGCTTTGAACTGTGGGCTGGAAGCAGCGAAAAGAGGGTTAGAGTCAAGCCAATATTCATTGAGGTCTGACGTGACTGGATAGATTGTGATTGCCACTATCAGAGGATAGGTGTAGGGTCTTTGTACAAGGGTTGTGTTTTGTGTTTGGAACCACCCAACGTCTTATTTCTTTAGTAAGGGCAAGAATGACAGTATACTGTCAAAGCTGTAGGAATAAAATAATTTTCCACAGTTAGGAGGAATATCACTGCCACCACTTCTTTGTGATAGGTGTAAGGTGCGTTCCTAAGGCCAAGGGTGTGTATTCTTATTTTAGAGACCGGCCAAGACTTATGCACTACGCCAGTGCTAGGATGCCCAGGGACCAGTAACGAACGAATGAACCATCTACTCTCTACAGACTGTATTGTGTTGTGTTGTGTTGTGTTGTATTGTGGTGTTGTATGTGTTTGTAACCGCACAGGCCGAGGAACTGAAGGTGAGTGGGTGCCCAGTATTCTGGTTCTTTAGTGGCTATACACTCTGAGGATGAGGAAAAGGGGTAATTTGATAAATAGTATTTTTTTATGATTTTATTGTTCGAATATGTAAAATGGAATGTTACAAAGTTGTGGAAGTTGTTGCGAGAATGAGGTCAAGGGTGACGATGTATTATGGTGTATGCTAGAGGGGTGATGAATATGAGAGGGAGAGGGGTGATGAATATGCGAGAAGGGTGACGATGTATTATAGTATGAGAGAGGGGTGATGAAGATGAGAAAGAGGATGAATCAAGATTGTTGACTAGAAAAGGAATTATAATATGCATTTGTATTTGTATAAATAATCACGTTCATGAGAATTCAATATAAATGATAGAATTATTAATTGTTGTAATGCATAAATAAACAGATCAAGATGGCGGATGGCGAAAGAAATTATTTCCCACGTTAGCTTAGTAAGACGGTTTACTTTGTTGACCAGATTGGGCCTTCTACTGCTTTGTTCTTCTTGTACTGTTGCTGTCTGGTGATTGGCCGCTGTTGTCCCATGCTAGCGTCGTTGGTACCGAGTTAGAGGTGGCACGACCATCGCCACCTGGGCGCTACAAGACCCCTACGCCAGGGAACCTTCCACTTGGATTCTCCAGTCCAGGATTACGCACCTTCAGAGTCATACATACATACACTACACACAAATAAAACATACTAAACATCCAGTGAATTTTCAAGCAGTGTCCCTTTATTATATTTGTGATAGTTATATCAGTTTGGTGATTTTCTAGAAATTAGTGTGAAGAAACAAGGAACACTTGAAGTATCAATTTCAGACAATTTAATCAAGTTCGTATTGTAGAAACGTACTATTATACTGTGTATAGAGAGTCTGCTAATAATTAAATACATTTGTGTTGCAGCATGAGAAAACCAGGCTAAAGTGTCAAAATATGAAAAATTACTTATTTATTTATTAACAAAGTACTAAAAATAATCTTCAAAATGCAAAAAACAGAATTGTTTTATCTTTATTGGTTGATGTTTTATGATTTTTTAAAATATTTTATTTTCTCGGGGGCTAATTTCCAGAAATTGCCTTCAAAGTTTTGAATTGTAAAATGATCATTACTTCACAACCAGAATTTTCCCATGCATGTATTTGGTATCAAAACAATCAGGAAGATGGCAGCAATATGGCAGTGAGTTGAGATAAGATGAGAAAATTCACATTATACACCATTCACACAATACTGAACATAAAGAAATTAAAACAGTACGCACAATTTTATTCTGTACCCATCCATAATGCATAGTGTTTTTAAACATATTAGAAATAAAACAAACAAGTGTTTAGCAAGTCTATAATAACTCAAACACATAATAATATATCAAGAACATGGCCTGAATCAATCATTTTTCTAAAATAAACCCTATCATAATGCCCCCTCCCTCCCCCCCTCCTCTTAAATCCCTCGTCCGTCAAGTAATCTTTTGTTTAATTGCAAGCAGCTACATCAGCTCAGTTCAAATAGTCAAACAAAGATTACAAACCGAAAACAAAAGTTTCATTAGGTAGTTTTCAATCCTAATAATCAAGCTTTAATAATTCCCCGATTCTCCACTCCCTTCCGCACGTCGAATAAATCTGTCGCGTCACAGGTGTAAATCAAAATAACATGTCATTTTGCTCTATAAAGTTTAAATAAGCACAAATATCAAAACAAATACTAATTACTAGTAATTTGGTAAATAGTCCTCATGTTCATTTCCTAAAACAGACAAACCAACAATAATAAATACTGAGAACATAGTCAACTTGTCATGCTAGTAATATTGAATGCAGGCCAGACTACTTACCTTTTCAACCACCCCACCCCACCTCCACCCAACAAAATATACTACTGAAATTTTTTCCACACTCATACTGTAATTCTTTCACTGATATCGCCTTTTCAACCTTTACCTAAATCTATGCAAGTAGAATGACGGATTATTAAAGACACGCCAATAGCGAAGAGGCCTACGAAACATGAATCATTGAATGAAAACAAACAGTATAGTTTATTAACGGGATCAAGCTTCGGCTCGTCAGAATCATAATCCTCATCACAGTTCCCACTGGCACCATCATAAAAATAGTCTGAAAGCAGGTCTTGGAGCTCTTCAGAAGCAAAACCGGGTCGATTCAAGGCCCTAGCTACTCTAGCAGACGACACATCTATTGACGCTGAAGACGAAGCCATCACTTCCGGTTTCCAAGAAGAATCGGTCACTTACTTTGACAAATTGTTTCTAACAAATGCAACATAAATATTGCAAGAAAACACTTGAAATAGATGTATGATGAGTTTATCTACATTAAAATATTCACTTTGAACTAAAAATCGTCGAAAATCTATAGGAAACACTTCAGTTTTTCACGACCTGGCTAGAGACACATTCGAACACAACTTGTGTCACAAGCAAGCTTCGGAACAAGGAATTTCATGAAAAATTCCTACGCCACACACTTTTATGTACCAAAAAGTAGTAGCAATAGGGACTTTTCACTCTCCAGACGTTATATATCAATCCACATTGGGGATTTCCCTTCATAGTCGGACAAGAAAAGTTGGGGTATCGGAGGTCAATTAGTGCCATTGTTTTAGCAAGGTGTGATCAACACCCTTATCAAAATCAACAAAATAAACAATGTTTTAGTAATTTTTGAACAAAATCCGTTTGGGATATTAAAGAAAAGTCTTAAATAAAGACAAAGAGGCAACAATCTTAAAATTGATGGGGTAGCCTATTTTTAGTGTTTTACGGCTGTAGCAGCGAATCAATCCTGGCGTCTTTAGCCGGGTTTTGTCATGCGGTAACACATTTCTTCAAGTCTTGGTGACTGTACACTTAAGCCATCAGTTGTATCACTTCAGCTTTATTTTCATATTGTTATATATCTTGTTTGTGTTGCCATCTTGTGTCCAGTGTCAAGAGGTCACAGATTAGACGAGGGAGGTAATTGTTGGTTAATTGTTGGGGTTGTGGGTCCGGATAATGGTTGGGGTAGGGTTAGATTTCCCATTTTCCAGTGTACGTGTGTTGAATAAAAGAGTGTAAATGTTCATCTGGCATTTGTGTTCGTTTTTTTAGTGTGAGGTTGTATCCCTACACTTGCTGTTTGAGCTAAAGTCGCTAATCCCATTCAGGTGACGTGACAAGGAATTATTATTTAATTAAATTAAAAAATTGTGTTAGAAAATCCTGAATTACTGCAATTTAAAACATTGAATTTTTTGTCCCTGGGGTAAGATTTATTTATTACTATTTAACATTCATATGAGATACACATTCTATCGCATGGACTTTAAAGATCATGACACTCATGTCTTAGAGGGGTGAGTGCATGCTACACCAATAATACACTCAAGATGAACTACTAGGTCCCTTCTCCCTATTTCCGGTCGCCCAGGATTGTGCTCAGTTGTCTGGGCATCAGACTATGTATCCAAAGGCTGCAAGTGGGCATATGGAGCGGCTTGAGGTACTCTGTATCGGCCAGCACCTTGAGCAGCTCTTGAGCTGGAAAAGAGCTGTATAAGAATGATTAAATAAATAAATTTAAAAAATTGAATGCATTAGTGATTAATTTTTTGGTACGATTGGAATTAATATTTTCTAAATAGTAACTTGCAAAGTTGTAGTTTATGTTGATGTTTCAGGTAGAAACTTGTCTGAGGAAGTGTTTGTGCTATGGAATTGACAAGTTAGCAAAGAACTGCCTTGCTGACCTAGGAAAGTGAGTGATGCTGTATTCTGGGATACTGGGCCTGCTCTTACTGAAGTTATTGTTTTCAAGTGTTACATTTTAAATTTAGTAGATATTTTATTTTGTGTTACATCTTTAATCTACGGTCAGAGTGTGTTACATGTCCGTTCTCTTAAATTGTTCTTACAGTATTACTAAGTGAGGCTGTGTGAGAGGGTGTCATTGTGTCCTCATGCTGTTTTTAGAGATGTGTATGTTGGGTGTGAGTGAGGGAGAGGGGATAGGGGTTGAAGGTGAGAGGGGGAAAGAGGCGAGAGAGAGAGAGAGAGGATGGAGGGAGAGGGGGGTAGGGGTGTTGAATGAGTGAGAGAGAGGTGGTGGTTATGCAAGTATGATTGTTTGCCAATATCAGGCTTTGTTCCTGTTGTTTTATTTGTATATATATATATATATATATATATATATATATATATATATATATATATATATATATATATATATATAGTCTCATATTTACCGGAATGTGTCAACCTGCACAACCGTTAGTACAACGGCCGTTGTGATACGGCCTCCCGGAAAGTGTCAACATCGCAAGTTGACAGATTACGGGAGAACTTAAAGTAGCTACGGAAACTTGAGAAAAAAGCAACTTTCGTCCCCTCTAGGCGACGAATTAGGTCATGCTTAGTTGTATCTAGGTCAGGAGACTTTTGCGAACCGTTTGGGAATATTTTCGAACCGTTTATTGACGCCGGATAGCGTCCTCACTTGGTTTCATACAATTTAAGAATCCAAGAAGGCAGATGGGTTTTTGGGACGGAAAGAGCGGAAAGAGTTAGGGCAAGGGCTAGTGATAGAACTGCAACTAACCCTTACCCGAACCCTTCCCCTTAAATAGCGCTCTTTCCGTCACAAAGTAAAATGTTGACACATTCCGGTGCGTATAAGAGTATATATATATATATATATATATATATATATATATATATATATATATATATATATATATATATATATATATATGGTGAAATGAAAATCTAATTTGCTCTGAGTTGATGCATAGATCATTTGGATTAATTATTACATTACACAGTGTTTTTCTGTGAGGACACCTTCCATCCCCCAGAGTTTAGTTTAACTGCCTTAGTAGAAAATCAATCAAACACTGAAACAATAATGTGGATTAAGGACTTGTATACCATTTTTATCATTTATTTTTTTGTCTCCGTTGCAGTGCAATTATTCAAGAAGGTGTGCGTGTGTACTTGCCCTCATGCCAGATGTGGGAACACTTTCTGACACACTTTCTTGGCATGTCTGCTCTGTTGAGTAGTATCTCCAGTCGCTGTGAGACTGTCTTCCTGTATCCTTGCCTGTGTTGATAATGGAATGACACACTGCCATAGCTCAGTGGTAGAACGTACGCCTGGCATACTGATGATCTAGGTTCAAAATCCAGTGGTGGGCAAGATACAAGTTGTCCATTTTCACTGTCCATCTTAACAATATTATGGTTGCTATGGTGGTTCAGTGTTGCTTTAGGTCCCTAACCTCTTCCCTGGGAGGTGGGGGACGGAGGAGGGTATTCCTGTCTGCCATATCGCCAGTGGTAGGTGTGGACTTTACATTTCAATGTTTATTTTATTCAGGGGAAGTATTGGATCTTTATTATTGAGCGTTTCAGATCATTTTGATTGTTAGAATTTCCTGATTTTTCTATGTAATTACTAGAAATATTTGATCTATGGAATTAATTAATTGGGGTCTTGTTATTGCCTCTTACAGCCTTTGAACAACTTTTGAATCTTTCACTGATCCTAGACATGGTCATAGGCACTTGAAAGCAGGGCATCTTATTGGTACCAACGTGACCTTTCTCACTCTACTCAGCAGAACATGGTGATCAGTTAAGCTTTTGCCCTTTTAATTTTTGTGTGTGCTTGTAAGTGTTAGTGAGTTTGTGTATGAATGGGTGGGTGTGCGTGCATGTAGGGGTGGTATGTGTCGTTGTGTGTGTTTGGGTACTGTGTGTGTATGTATGATCAGAGCATGGAATTCTTCGCGTTTCCACGATTTTCCGCGGTACAGGGCCTTGCTTTTCGCGGAAATCTTGTAAGTTTCCGCGGAAAAACAATCTGTATGGAGGTGTGACAGCTAACCGATTTTTTTCTTGTTTTGATCCAGTGAATCTCTAAACAGGTTGCCGATCTCAAAAAGCGCGATTCACACTGCTGTAGCTGGGTAGCTTTAGTTGTCAAAGATGGCGGAGAGGAGAATTGTGAATCGTGGTGAGGTTTTCGTGGATGACACTGCTAGAAATGGGGGGAGGTGGGCTTGGTTAGAAGTAAATGTCGGAGAAGAACTGCTTTCATTTTGCACATTAGAAAGCTACAGCTGTTGAGTACTTTCAGAAAAAAGACCCAAAGAAGGATCCAGTGTGCCCCAGGCAATATGCCTACGGTCACAGCCTGGAGAGCAATGAGGAGAGAAAGGAGAAAAACCGGGCGACAAAGAGCAAGAAAGCAGAAGAGCTCAACGTTACACTTAAAAACCCACAAAAAAGAAGCAGAGTTCATTGCTCTTAGTTTTCAAGTAAACTGGAATTCACATGTATAAACTGTATATTGTTAAAATGCTCTTTATTTTATTTATGAATAAATTCATTAAAATGTATTTCCAGTCAAGTTTAATCAAATTATTTTGAACTCTATACAACCTTTTTTATAATTCGGTGACCAGAGAAGGAAAAATCCTTGTTTTCACCTGTATAATCAGATCTTATTTTTTAAAAAGATAATAAATAGTTTTAGTAAAAAAAAAAAATTTTTAAGGAAAAAAAAGGGCAAAATTTTTATGGGGTTAAACTGCCAAGTTTCTCTCTAAAATGCACCAGATTGCACAGATTGTAATATATATTTTAAATATTTTCCGGAGGGAACATGCCCCTGGCCCCCCTAGGGGGGGGGGGGGGGGGTGATTTCCTCTTTTTTTAATAGGGGTAATTCCATGCTCTGATGATATTCATAAACTATCACTTTTAAAAGTAGTAACTCACAATTTAAAGTATTATGTCAGTAATAACTCTCGTATAGAAAAGATGTAAATCTGAAGTCAAGTCTGGCTGTTGGTCAACGGGTTAGCCCATAGGAGTGAATAATGGCTGTATGTTATGACTTTGAAATATGAATAACTACATTTTTTAAAATATTGATCAGGGTGTGCTGCAAGTCGATGCTGTTAGACTTACAAAAGTGGTACAAGGATCTACAGCCTGTCTTGAGTGTCCTCATGCCCACAGACCATGCATGGGTATGTAATACAAGATATATAATTATGTTGTATGTAACATTGATGTGGACGTTTCAGTAGAGACTATACAGCCATCTTCATGATGAAATAGATTTAGTAGAAACTGTGTCACTTTCCCCACCTAGAGCTGGGTACCGTGGGTCAAAGTCGTACCGGTACTACCGCGGTATTTTTAGGTCGTATCAGTATTTCGTACCGGTATACCGCGATTTTAAGTGTTACAATCAAATGGGATATGGCACTGACAGTAGTGACTGACGCAAAAGAAAGATTGTGATACACTTCAAAACAGTTTCAAAGAACCACATTTCCATGGAAACTGAAGCTTTATTTTTGCTTGAACGCCTTCAAAACAAATTATAATATGTAGCCAGGCTGGGCTACAAAGAATTTCTGATCATTACGATACTTAGGCCTCACTCTGTTCTCTGTTATGTTTAAACTAGCTGTATGCAATAATTTGATATATACTTGTCAGATCCCTTAAAGCAGATAATCGTTAGATGCAGCGTTAAATTCTCGATTAGAATATACTTTATTTGTGATTTATGTAGCAGTTTTAAAGGAGAGCGTGATGTTTAGAATAGCGCGATGCCTATCACGGTGATAAAGACACCGCACTGTTGTATGCTAAGCAGCAGTTTAGGCTTACTGCTAACCGGCCGCCTCAGCCCTTCCCGCCTTGTAGATTAACACATGATAAGAACATAATTGTCGATGATGGCGATAGCAAGGATTTTCCACTGTAACACCTTCAATGTGATATTTTTCGATGCCTTAGATAGTTCATTCTCTAATAATATATACTTAAATTAAATACTAATTTTATAGGGACATACATCGGAAGAGAAACAGAGGAAAAGTTGTAAGAAGAGGTTAGATGTACATTATTGTTGTTGTGTTAGGTGATTTCTAGTTTAGTCCATCATAGTCGGAACCCAAAATAGTAACCATGTCATATTGTATATCATTGGAAAGGGGAGATGTTGTTCTTTCTTTGTCATTATTATTATTATTTATAATTTTATTAAATTAAAGAGTTGTTATGAGTTTAGAGTTTTGAAATGCTTAAGAGCAGCAGCCAACTCCCTCTTAAATTGCGTATTTTTTTTATTTCGTAGCAGATAGGTCCGATATTATTATATCAGTAGAAAGGTCGTATTTCCACGTTTCCGCAAATATATAATTTGTATAGTATTCGTTAGCGTTTCAAGCCTTATATGTAAAATAAAGATTAACAACTAAAACAAATTACCGCGAGAGCCGAACATTCTGTGGCGCACAACACGCATTAAACATCGGGTTCAGTATGGCCTGTGAGCCCACATAAAAGCGCGGACGTGCAAAGATTTCGAGACACACACAGGGAGAGCAAGAGGCACAACACAGCACAACGGAGCACAGGGCACAACGCAGCAGATAAGGGTTGTTCGACTCGAGCATTGCCTGTTGCGCTCTCTTAGTATGATGCACTTCGAGAAAACTTTCAACGGTCATCAACGAACTGGCGTTGGGGAGAGAGAGAGAGAGAATGTGTGAGAATTCTTCATCACCCTAGCCTCCATCACGTTATCGACTCGAGCATTGCCTGTTGCGCTCTCTTAGTTTGATGCACTTCGAGAAAACTTTCAACGGTCATCAACGAACTGGCGTTGGGGAGAGAGAGAGAGAGAGAATGAGTGAGAATTCTTCATCACCCTAGCCTCCATCACTTTATCTTCTTCTCTCCAAAACTCCAACATCCAACACCACTACAAATAAATCAATGTTTAGAACATCAGCAAATTTTAAACCACAAAATTAAAATAAAACAACATTCAACGGGAAAGGTCTTTAAGAACTTTAAGAGTTCAGAAGGATTGGTGCCTGATACCATGCTCAAACATGTGGATAAGATGCTGTCCTGATAAGTTCTTCTTCAAGAACAGCTGCCTATCCATGTGTTTGGGCTTTAGGCTCGCTCTCTGGGCGGATAAGATGTCACCCATTGTTGCATTATGTGTTGTCGAGATTTCCCAGTAAACCGGACCTTGGACATCCACACCGGTATACCGTACCGTCGCGTTTCCGAACCTGAATACAGTTATGTTTCGGTAAAACCGTCCAGCCTTATCGCCTCCAGGATGGAGGTGATAAGTTTGTTACTGATGGACAACGCTAAGAGACAACATCATCATAGGAACCTAGAATGTCAGGACCCTAACTGAGGAGGAAAAATTAGAAAAACTGGCCCACGAGCTGAACCACTATCGATGGAACATTTTAGATATTAGCGAACTGAGCTGAAAAGGCCTAGGTGAAACAACCACCGACAAAGGCCACAAACTTTATTTCAGCGGGAAGGATGACAGGCACGAACACGGCGTTGGATTCTTGGTCCATAAAGATATTCTAGCCACTGTCATGGGTTGCCGCCCAGTCTCCAGTAGACTCATAACCATCCATCTGAAAGCAGCCCTTTTCAACATCACCATCATCTAGACCTATGCCCCAACATCAGACTATGATGACAGCAAAGTTGAGGTTTTCTATGAAGATCTGCAGGCTGTATTTGACCAAGTGCCGAAGAAGGCGACTAGAATGCCAAGGTTGGCCAAGATGCGTACCACAACTAGAGAGACACATGTGGACCCCACTGCAACAACGAGACAAATGACAGAGGTCTGAGAATCTTGGAGTTTGTCGGATACAACAATCTGATACTGGCAAACACGCTTGGTCTTCACAAAAAATCCAGACGATGGACTTGGCACAGTCCCAGTGGAAAGCATCACAACCAGATTAACTACATCATGGTCAAGAAACGCTTCAGATCAAGAGTCAACATTTGCAGGACATGCACTTTTCCAGGAGCAGACATGGCCACGATCTCGTTATGTCATTCCACGGGGGAGGAGGTGGGTGGGGACTGGGTAGACGATCAGTGCCAGGAAATAGAGAACAGTCTGAACAAGAATAACAGTAAGAAGGCCTACCAGACTGAAGCGGCTGACAAGTGTTAAACAGCCCAAGATCTCCACGAGCCAAAGCAAGTCTGGCATATGCATTACAGAAGAACAAAAAATCTTGGATAGATGGTCAGAATACTGCTCTGAACTTTACAACCACCCACCAAACGGAGACCCATCAGTTCTAGCATGTCTCCAGAACAGAGAAGAAGAAGAAATCCTTCCAATTCTTTGAGAAGAAGTTGAGACAGCAGTGAAATCGCTGAAGAAGGGGAAGTCAGCAGGAGTGGGAGTGGACAACATACCCGCCGAAATGTTTTGAGCAGGAGGAGAAGCGATTATTGATGCCCTAACCATTATCTGTAACAAGATCTGGCAGAGTGGGGAGTCCTACACATTGACCCAGTCGCTTGTCATCACTCTTCCAAATAAGGGTAACCTTCAGGAGTGTGAAAATTACCACACCATCAGCCTGATCAGCCATCCCAGCAAGATCGTACTGAAAATAATACTCAACAGGTTTAAACCCCAAGCTGAACAAATCATAGCTGAAGAACAAACAGGATTCAAGGCAGGGCGAAGTACCACTGAACATATTTTAAACCTCAGAATAATCTGCGAGAAACACCTCCAGCACCAACTTCTATATCATGTGTTTGTAGACTTCAAGAAAGTGTTTGACCGAAGAGTGGCATGCAGCTTTTTGAGCAACCATGAAGAGTGTACAACATCAGCCCTAACATTATTGAACTCGTCAAAAATCTGTATGACAAGGCTACCAGTGCAATCCTCCACAACAGCGCCATCGGGAACTGGTTCAGAACAACAATTGGCATGCGTCAAGGATGCATACTTTCTCCAATACTCTTCAACATCTTCTTAGAGTTAGAGCGCATCATGTCAGATGCCCTTGCAGATCACAAAGGTACAGTCAGCATAGGGGGAAGAGCAATCTCCAACCTCTGTTTTGCGGATGACATTGATAGATTGGCTGGAGAGGAACAAGAACTTGAACAGCTGGTACAGAGGCTTGACACCACCTCCAGAGCCTTTGGAATGGAAATAAGTGCAGAGAACACCAAAATGATGACCAACAACATCTATGGCATCAATGCGGACATCAAAGTCCAAACCCAATCCCTCAACACAGTGCATAGCTTCAAATATTTACGAGCCGTTGTATCATACAATGGGTCCCGACAGGAAGTCCTCTCCAGGATCGCAAAAACATATGCTGCCCTGACAAGATTGAAGCCCATTTAGAAAGACAGAACCATCAGTCTACACTCCAAGGTAAAGCTGCTGTGCTCCCTTGTCATCTCCATTTTTCTATTCGCTTGCAAAACATGGATCCTCACAGCAGACCTAATACGAAGAATACAATGCACGGAGATGAAGTGCTAAAGAAGACTTCCGGGCATTTCCTATACCCAGCACATCATCAATGACGAAGTCCGACAGACGATCACACAAGCCATTGGACAACACGATGACATGCTCACAGTGGTGAAGAAACTGAAACTCCGATTATATGACCACGTCACCAGAGCATCAGGCCTTGCAAAGACCATCCTACAAGGCACAGTGCAAGGAGGCAGAAGAAGATGGAGACAGAAAAAGAGGTGGGAGGACAACATTCGAGATTGGACTGGCTTGACACTGCCATGAGGGTTGCTGAGGACGGAGAAAGATGGAGCACTCTGGTTAAACAATTATCTTTGGTGCCCCAACAACTTTTGAGTTAATGGATAGGATAGGATGTCGCTTTTTCATTACCATCTCTGGCACAGAGTTCTCAGATGTTGAAAATTAGGATGGATATGTTTTAGTGCCTTTAAACTATTTCCTTTAATCTGCAATATTTGCAATAACATTTTGTGAAAAGTTCTCATTGGATTGTTATTTATCTAATTTGCAAGAGGCTGAGCAACAAACAGTAATCTTAATTGATTTACGTCGTTAAAATATTATACAATTGGTATTTGATAACTCAAGTGCAGCTGATAAAACTTGAAAATTTCAAGCTGCTTTTTGAAACCTGACAGTTTTGATGTAGTTACCAATCTTGTAAGGCAAAAAAAACACAAAAGGAAATGACTGGGAATGGCGTTCTTTGTGAAGTTCAGAAAGTCCATTCTTATTGTTGGAAATGTAAGTTGTTATTTTGCAGCTCCCAGCAGACTGTTCACTGCCAGAGGACCTTACTGTATGGTTATTTTGCAGCTCCCAGCAGGCTGTTCACTGCCAGAGGACCTTACTGTATGGTTATTTTGTAGCTCCCAGCAGGCTGTTCACTGCCAGAGGACCTTACTGTATGGTTATTTTACAGCTCCCAGCAGACTGTTCACTGCCAGAGGACCTTACTGTATGGTTATTTTACAGCTCCCAGCAGGCTGTTCACTGCCAGAGGACCTTACTGTATGGTTATTTTACAGCTCCCAGCAGGCTGTTCACTGCCAGAGGACCTTACTGTATGGTTATTTTGCAGCTCCCAGCAGACTGTTCACTGCCAGAGGACCTTACTGTATGGTTATTTTGTAGCTCCCAGCAGGCTGTTCACTGCCAGAGGACCTTACTGTATGGTTATTTTACAGCTCCCAGCAGGCTGTTCACTGCCAGAGGACCTTACTGTATGGTTATTTTACAGCTCCAGCAGGCTGTTCACTGCCAGAGGACCTTACTGTATGGCTATCACAAAACGATTTGTGCACAGGCTATGGCAGCTGGGAAAGGTGCGTTGAAATGATGATACATTAATGGTAACACTGAAGACACTCATCAGCCAATCACTTTACAATAAGGGCATCCCAGCTGGGGACGTTGTGGCTATACTCTACTTCATCGAACCCCGTTTTACAAAAATAAAATAGAATATAAACATCATTATACAATATTAACAAAGCACATACATATAAAATGCCTCCATTGCTAAATAATACCATAGAAAGCCCTGAGGACCATTTGGCTCAAAGCGTCCCAATATCCCAAGCTGACTTAACGATCCCATGCAAATGAAAATTTTGGAATTTTAAGAAAAAATGTATGATCTACAAGAAGATATGACCAAATAAACAGATAATTTTTTTTTTAAAAGAAGAATGACGAACAGAGGTAATTTAAAGCAAATTTTCACAAAGTGACTATAACAGAAAACAACGGGGGTTATCGTACAGGACTGCTGCTTGTTTAAATAGGTGCAAGGTTTTCATAGAAAAAATGGTTTTTTGATCAGAATGCTATCAGAAAATAAAGGTCATCCCATGTCACTGTTTTTTGTTTGTTTTTTTAATACGAAGAGTTTATTTGATAACAGATTGTATTTGGAGCTGAGGTCAGTTTTTAAGAAGACTAAAGATCAAAGTGGTACTAATTTGCAAACAGTGGCTGGGATAAAATATTGCAAGACCATGGAGCAGGTCAATTTTGTTTTAGACATCTTTAACAAGTTAGATCCATAGTTTTTTTATGTGGTTTTTTGATGAATGTAAAGGTCAGGTTTTTTTGATGGGTTTGCATAAGTGTCGTTGTTTAGTGTTGAGTGATAGTACGTTTTTATGTAGTGGTTTGCTGAGGTCAGTATTTGTTTTATGGTGATATAGTGTGGTACTAATTTGTTTTTATTAAGGTGTTTTGTTTGGGTATTTTCATTTTTTGTTAAATATTGCAAGATCCATAAGGAGCATTTGAGTTTATGGGCTTTGTTTTTTTATTTCATCTTTCAACAAGTTAGAAGTTTTTGTAGTGTTGTTGTTTATCTTGTGAAGTTTTTTAATTATCGTCCGTTAAAAAAATAAAGAAAATAAAAAGATAATGTTTGATTCAGTTGCAATAAGTTTGTGTTTTGCTTTTACAGGGATGTAGATGAAGTCGTGGAATTGCTGGCAGAATACGTGCAAGGGGGCGATAAAGAAAGCGAAGAAGGTAGTAATGGTGACAAATCCCTTGTTTCGGATCCAAGTGAAAGTCTGCAAGCAAACTCTGACCTAAACCAACAAGTACCTGATGATGAAGATTTTGGAGGTAAGGGACTGTCTCATCGTTTCAATCCTGGTGAAGCTATCAGCGAAAATTTGAAAAATAAAAGGCCATTAGAAAGCAATACTGATGGGTGCTGTGTATTCTTATAGTTAAGAATATCCCCCCTCTCCCCTCCCCCCTCTCTCTCTCTCTTTCCATTCTGCTGTCGATAAAAAGTGAAGAAAATGATATTGCTGCAAAAATAATTGTTAACGGTGTGCAACTGACTGTAGTGAGTTTCTGATCATTTAAAGTGTCTGTGCTTGTGTCAGTGTGCATGGAGAATGTATATGATTTACATGCATGCATATGCTTGTACATTGTGTGCGTGAAACAGTTTTTGTGTGCACCTGTGTGTTTGTTTAATTGACTTGAACCCCCTTCTCCTTTTTTTTTTCCCAGAACCAGCCACGCTCAGTGATGTTGACATGATTGAAAGTTCAGGTAACCAACACTTTGTATTATAGGCAGTGTTTCTGTATTTGAGGTGAACTGTGAGTGGATCCCATGTATTTGTTTGTGTTCTATATATCACGGCCCGTACATCATGTGTAACATTAATATGTCCTCATACCTAAATCGCCCGCCAGAAATACTGTGGTTCTAGTTTATTATAACAAACTATTGAGCTCAAACTGATATTCCAGGTAGTGGTATCATCTAATACGTAATAATGACATACTGCAGTATTATGTACTGTACAAGTGCTGACATGATGTATGATTATTTAAATTGTTTATTTTTTAACATTAAACTATTGTGCATATTGTTTGAAAACATGCTACGGTTATACATTATATATTGGGAATTGGTTGCTTAGTTCGTCGATAGTTATTTGTTTTTGCATTTGTAAGGTTGCAGACTTGTACATTTCCCAGCAGTACTAACTTTTTATACAGTCTGAACTCAATCACCATTCATAAAATCCCCTCATAGGGTCCCATTCAGAAATTCTTAACTGAACCCCAGACATTGTAATCTGATAAACGTTTTTTTCTTCTGGTCTTTGGACTGATTTCTCTTTAGGAAAATGCGTTGTATAAATATCATGCTTTTGTTTACAGATAACGACTTGTCCTTGGAAGATATTAGACAGAGAGTCAGCACGTCACAAACCCTCAGGGATCTGCAGCTGTCAGTGAGGCAGTATGGGAAAAGGTTTCCAGACCACATTACCACCAAGAGACGCAAGAAGTTCACCAATTATTTGGACAGGCTGCAGGTCAAGGTAGAGGAAATGGAGGTCAAGGGCCAACAAACAGCGTTGCACAAGTTGCTAGCCAAGGGTCGCGGTAAACTTTTGAAGCTTATGAAAGCTGTTGATGACAAAGGCAGTGGCACCAGAGAAACTGTAAATGGTACTAGTAGAGCAAGCAGTTTGACAGCAACTCAAGCCAAAGGAAAAAATAAGCTTATAACACAGCAGCAGCAAAATGACCTCCAGCCCTCTCCTCAGGCAGCAAATAAAAGCAAGGGGAACAAGAAACGGGCAGCTAAGGGAACGCAAAGTCTACCCGCTTGTGGCGTTTCTAAAGACCAACAGAGAATACCAGAAGACATGATTGTGAAGAAGAAGAAGAAGAAACGAAAACTTTCAGAAGCTAGGAACGCGGATGTACATGAGAGCAAGAAGAGAAAGAGAACTGCGGATGTGGATGGTGTCCCTAATTCTACCAGTAGTTTCACCAGCTTGGTATCGGAGGCTGATTTTCAACAGATTTCAGGCCATGCCAGACTTACAAAGAAGAAAAATGGTGCTGTGCTCAAGAACAAGAAAGGAAAGAAAGCCAAAGGCAAAAATATCAGTGACACTACTAGTACTAACGTCAAGAAACAACTTCCCAACACTGTTTCCAAACAGGCTGCTCACAAACAGAAGAAAAAGGCAAAACCCCAAAAATACATGATGCAGTTCTATTGAGATTCTTTCATTTATAAACAGACTTACCATAGCAAATAAAATCTTACTTAGATAATAAAAGTTGATAAATGTTACCCTAACAAATTGATCAAACACATTCTCCTTATTCATCTGAGAGTGATTGATAATACAATGTTCAGAGAAGATAATAAAAAAGGCAAAACCTCTAAAACCAATGAAGATGTACCAGTGGCTTAATTTTTAAAAAATTAAAATAATATAGGAAGAAATTGACATTTTGTTTTTGTTAAAATAATAGAGAAAGAAACTGATAGAGAAGCCAGAATGTTGCAGCAAAGAAGAAGCAGAAAATGAAGATAAGTAACTGTGATATTAATTTTGTCACTTGTACAGCATGTTGATCATTTAACTCTTTCCCTGCCAGGCATGTTTCCACGTTTGTGCCAGACATTTCTCTGGCACCGGAAAGAAAGTTCAGTACCTTAGGCATTCAAGCTACTGTTCTTTCAATAATAGTTGTTAAATAGACATATTTCATATCAAATTAAAGGTAAAAGAGTGAAGAATAAGAAAAAAAACCACAAAAATGTTAATTTGATTATGTTATTGAAATATGTGTTTTGAAAGCATGTTGATCTTTTTGAAATGATAAAATAAAATAAAAATATTTCTACATACCACAGTGATAAAACAAATCTGGAGGAATAATTCCAATCACTGAATCAGCTTCACACACCAGAAAGAAAATTTATTTAGGATCAAAATACACTTTACAGTTTGAAATTATATTGATTATTAGCACAGAGTTTGACACACTGTCGATTGTGCCCATCACTATGCTTAGTAAAATGCACAATAAACACTCTAAAAATGAATCCATTTGAAGAAAAAACGCGCCTGTCGATCGAGAACGAAAGTAGAAAGAGTTATCTCTCTTTGGTTAAAATAAAACTTGGATTGGACTGCGCAAAAAAATGGAACGAAACGGTATACTGAAATCGACGAAATATACATGGCGGCTCAGATCGACGATATGTCGTCGATTGGCAGGGAAAGAGTTAAGTTTAGTTCTTCAAAATGTAATGTCTTCACCATAGGATAAGAGTATAAACCGAGGTCTAGTCTGTGTCACATACATTCCATAATAACGGACTTTAAAGATCCTGACACTCATGTCCAAGACGGATGAGTGCCGGTAACAAGAACACACCCAGCATGCACCTAGGTTCTTCTCCCCCATCCCTGGATGCCTAGGATTGTGCTCAGTTGTCTGGAGCGTTTTTACGGTGCGCCCAAAGGCTGAAAGTTGGCGCCTCGGGCGGCTTGAGTTAGATCCTGTATCGGCCAGCACCTTGAGCAGCTCTTGAGCTGGAAAAGCGCTATATAAGAACTATTAAATAATAAATAATAAAATAAATAAATAGTGATATTAGACAAAATATTATAATATTAGTTTCAAGACCATCATTTGTATAACTACATAAACAAAGTGTGATGTTTTATGCAACAGAGCGTGATTAATGTTATTGCAATTTGCATGATGTGGCTTTCTGTTGCTTGTTTTCCTGCATTGATAACAAAGTATAAAATATTTTTTTTATAAAAAGAAATAAATATTGATTTAAAAATTTTTTTTTTTTTAATAAATAATTACTGGTTTATTGATAATGTGAATTGAAAGTTGCTAATGACTAATGTGAAATGCAAAATAAAAGTAAGTTTTCATAAAAATAATGTGTCAAATATTTCGATTAATTCAAATAAAATTAAACAGAATACAATAATTCTGTCCCAATATGTTTTATTGCAGAAAAAAATATGTGTCACTTAAATCAGACTTATTATTTTGGTAAAAGACCAAATATATTACAAACAAAAATATTGTTTTAGCCTTTATTAGCCGTATCTCTTTCAAGTTAAAATTATACATGTACAGTCAATAAAAATAAGAATGCATAATCATTCTGTCAATGTATGTGCAACAATTGCAGTTGCAATGCTTAGAAAATTGGCACATACACTGATACAGTCAATAAAAGTGCTACAATACATACTGTCAATGCATAATGTCAATTTATATCAACTGAGGTGCTTTAGAAAAGGGCAATGACCACATTGCAAAAACATTCTGTAGTATAGTGTGTTTTTTTAAAAAGAATGTAAATCCTTCATAATCCACAAATGAATATAACTTATAATAAATATCCATCAAGAAATAATGAATATTTTATCCATTTATTTTTTAGGATTGGAAGATTCAATAGATCATGATTAAGATGAATATTATGATAATGATAGCTATACTGCAGGTATACATGAAATGCCAAATCCTCTGTAACAGAGACAATATGCACAGTTACCGAGTTTGATTCAGGAATTTCTCATCAATATGATAAAAGCTAAATATAAATTGTTGGTATCTCGCGAACAATACATGTATCCAATTAGTAGTAGCCTGATTTTTGTTCTGTTTATACAGCTGAGCCCAAGGCAATTCATTTAGCTCTGATTTATCAGCCCAAAAGATTCTCATTTTTAATCATGTCTGATTCACAGTTACCGAGTTTGATTCAGGAATTCAGGAATTTCTCATCAATATGATAAAAGCTAAATATAAATTGTTGGTATCTCGCGAACAATACATGTATTAAATTAGTAGTAGCCTGATTTTTGTTCTGTTTATACAGCTGAGCTCAAGGCAATTCATTTAGCTCTGATTTATCAGCCCAAAAGATTCTCATTTTTAATCATGTCTGATTCACTGTCAGCACTTCAGTCTCTTTCCACGAGAAAGATATCACACCCTTTTCAGGCAGAGATCCATGATCTCCACACACAACTTGTTTCTGAGGGTAAAATTATAGTTTTTATGTGGGTACTTACTCACATGGGCATCCACGGCACTATTGCAGTGGACAAAGTGGCTAAAGAAGCTCTACATCTTGGTTTTCCTTCTGAGGTTTTCCAGTTTGTTCCATACTCTGACCTGCAGCTCTTATTGTAAAAGGCTCTGGCAGAATGAATGGTCTAATCAAATCAATAACAAATTATCTCAAATTCCTCCAGATCTGTCTGCTTCTTTACCTAACTTTGCATCCACTCGCAAAGAATAAATTGTTTTGGCTCGCCTTCATATTGGGCATACTTATGTCACCCATAGATTCCTTTTGAAAGGAGAACCACCATGGTGCTTTGCATGTGACAAATTCTTTTTCGCCAGCCATTTTATGTCTGAATGAGCTGATCTGGTTGATGACG
Source organism: Oncomelania hupensis (assembly GCA_036898135.1). Taxonomy (NCBI): domain Eukaryota; kingdom Metazoa; phylum Mollusca; class Gastropoda; order Littorinimorpha; family Pomatiopsidae; genus Oncomelania; species Oncomelania hupensis. Next base: position 2,399,459 of record CM072513.1, on the reverse strand, counting down.
GAGAAAGATATTTTGGTTCAATACCTTTAAATGAGATTTTTAAAATTTGCAAAGGTCAAAACCTGTTTACATTTTTACGTGAGGCTGGTTTATTGTATCTCATATAGGTCATATCATGGTGTTTGTATACTTGGTTACATGTCATCAGTAATGCTAGTTTTATGTCCATCTTTTATCATATTTTAATGTTAGCATTCTAGTCTGTTTTTGAATAGTTCTGTGTGGTCCTGATTCAGCTCCTAACTGTCCGCTGGACTCTATAATGATTTAATATCTTAAGTAGGTGTAGCATCCATTTAATGGTTTTTAAAAGATAAACTTCTCCGAATAAAACTTGTAGTTACACAAACTGGGTGTGCAAAGGGAGGGAAACAAAGAAAAACATGCTAGGTTAGTGTTAGTGTTCAGCAAGGTAATATTTCACTTTGCCCTCTACAGGCATTTTGTCAATCTATTCATTACACAGACACTAAATATTTCACTTATATGCAGGGATCAGTTTACTAGCGCGCCCTGCGTCATTGACGCATAAAAATTAAAAATGACCCATCTACAATTCTTGCCAGGGGCCGAATGGCGCTTCGATTTTTGGTACCACTGCGCCACCACAATAACAGTGCACTGTATTGGAGGCGACAAACGTGCTTTTAAGGTGGTGAACTGAAGAATTTCAACTTCACAGCTGCTGTAGGGAGGTGGTGTGCTGAAAAGCGACGAGCTACATTCTCTTCAAAAGCACAGTAAACTGATCCCTGTTCTGGTTAGTGTTTTGTTGGTAAACATGCTTCACAACACATGCACACTCACAATAATCTATTTTGTTTTAATTTCTGTAATAATATCTCCAGGTTATCTTTTACATGTACGTAAATTACTGCTGAAATCATGGCCCATTGAAATTTGATCTGAGGGGCCCAATGGCCCATAGCTTTTTTGTGAGGCTGAACCCTGTATATGTTACAGAAAGAACCCGTAACCAGGGATAACGCGTATTCCCTGGACAATTTAGTGAAAACGTGTAATCCCTGTTTCAATCGGAGATTACACGTATTCACTAAAATATTCAGTGATTACGCGTAATCCCTGGAAAATGGTCCCAGTGATTACGTGTATTCCCCGATGCTCATATAGGCCTAAAGTGTCGTTGTGATTGTTTTTCCATAGATATTGGACATTTTAGTAAATATTGTACATTCTCATTCACACAGTAAGTCATTCATGATGCACACAATGCAAACAAAGAAGGCATGTTACAAAATACAGATTTTAATATTAAAAGTTAAAGAAAACATATCATCTCTCACATAAAATTATAAAACTTAAAATATCTTTTAAAAATCTTCATTAAAACGTATTCTTTGGTAGCTTGAAAGTTGAGAGAACTCTCTGAGACAATAATATTCAGATTGTTACTTGTAACAAGAATGAAGGCTTGGTTTACAATGCCTTTAGCACGTTTTGGAGCCAGTATATTTGTTAGTTACACAAGCAGTTAAATTCAACAAACTAGGCTATATCTTTTACATACATCTTTCTGGCGGTTGAACAAAGAAGACTCTGATACTAAAACCATTGACATTTTACTTGTTGCAACAATTGAGGCTACTATGGCAGCGTGAGTTGCACTAAAGCTTGGCCTTAAAGCATTTACAACGCTTAGTCTGACACTTTTTGGGGCCAGAACAGTTGCATCTTGTGAAGCCTTGCCCACCTGAAGCTGACAGAGAAATTACTGCTGAGCGCAGTGAAACTGTTCTGTCAGTATTCATGTCTTCAGAGTTTAGAAGGCGCTGAGGACACAAATCAAATTGATTCCTAGAGTACAAACCACTGAGAACACCAGCTTTTACAGCTATTCTGTATTGATCAGTGTCTTCTCGTCTTTCCACAATAACACCTAGAATGTTCCTCGCATTGCCTCTCCCTCGATCAACCACGGAACTGGCACAGCAGCGTTGTCTCCTGGTATGCCAGCTTGCAGAACTACTCGGCTTCTCTTCACCATCCTTTCTGCTTGAGAAGTTTGGGCATTAGCTGCCTCGCGACAGCGTTTTTTGATCTCTTTGATTTTTTCAAGGAAGAGGAAGATTAGGGAACCAAGTGGAGCTTTAGCCTAAACAGTAAACACTTTTGCAAAACTGAATCTATTCAATTTTTACATTTCCTCATGTCTGTCAGTTAGCAAAACAGGATTAGAACTTGTTCATGGCACATACAAAATTAACCCTATTTAGGAAATTAATTTGATGTAGCCTATGTTCTAGAAACTGAGTTGGCTCTCACTGTAGCAATTCATAATGCTTAGAGAAGAGAAAGAATGAAGAAACAAGTAGAACTTTGGCTTAAACACTTTTGAAAACTGAACCTATTCAGTTACATTTACTCATGTCTTTGTCATGTTGCACAACAGGATTAGAACTTGTTCATAACACATACAAAATGAACCCTATTTAGGAAATTAATTTTTAATAATGTTGTGGAAATTGAGTTGGCTCTTACTATGCCAATGTATAATGACTAAGTTCATAGATGGAAATTACGTGAATTCACTAAATTTTAAAATTTTTAACAGTAAAAACACGTAAAAGTATGGGCTTTTTTTCAGAGATTACGCGTAATCCCTGGAAATTTTAGGGAATACTTGTAATCCCTGATTGAAGCAGAGATTACACGTATTCACTAAAATGTTCAGGGATTACGCGTAATCCCTGGTTACGGGTTCTTTCTGTAACATATATATATAATTTTTTTCAGACTAAAATGACTTTGATAATGCACAAAGAACCACAACACATCTAGATAAACAGAAACCACCATCAACTACTGAATTTATTCATCAAAATATTAAAGCTAAACATAGATAAATTAAAAGTCAAAACTTGCTGACTTCTGCTTTTGTAAGATCTAGGTCCATGAATATAATACTAAAGGAATTGCAACCATGATTACTTTTAGTTAACCATCATAGCATACTGTACAGCATAGCATGGCACAGGCTATGTCTTTATGACGTCACTGACCCAAGACTCCTTGTTACCTTCTTAATTTTTCCTATGAATACTGAAAATTATATTTTTATTTTTAAAATCAATTTACCCAGATCTGGTAAACAGGGCTGAAACTTCCTTCACTGAAAGTAAACTGTCAGTCACCAGCTGTAAGCTATTTATAGCCACGCCAGCAGACCATGCGTGCAAAACTCGTGCACAGCCAGCGTCTTGGATCTGGCTACAAGCAGTTCAGCCAGCGATAAGGGACAGCACAAGGGTTATTTTTAGCCATTGCCTGAAAGTACCGCTTATGAACAGCCGAGTTAAGTCAAGTCAAGAAATCATTATTTACAAAAAAAGACAGTGAAAAAACATAATCGGCAGTGTAAAACCATAAAACGGTAAACATTTATGTGGAGTTTGTTAATTTATAAAATTCAAGAAGACTAGGTCCCACACTTTACGGAGACAGTTTTAAAAAAAATTTATCACAGTAATAGACCATGCTCGAAAATATGAAGGGAAACAACTTTGGCCGGCTTGCCAGGATGCTGCGCCCAGAATTGTTCTACGTTGGGCGGACATTCTTTGTAAACGAACAACAGTTTCTCGTATATAATTTCTGCTCTGTCCTCCATCAAACCTCCCAGATCAACCGAAAGGTCGATTTCAGTTGCAATCCTGGCTAGCTCTGCTAATTCAGCCTTGCATTGCGCTGCCGCCACCACCACCCTTTCCCAAAGGAAAGCTTAATACATAATAATACAGGATGCTATATACGCGCCTTTTCCCAAATCAATCAGGCTCAAAGCGCGGCGATCTATACCAACATACACGCTCACCTGTCTCATCCACCCTCACACACACCAAATACACATCCATCACTCAAACAAGTGGTGTAAAGGCAGGGAGATCGCTATTAGAAGACGGAAAGAAAATTGAAATTTTATTTTTGAATTTTTTATATTGACTGCGTCCTGTACCATTATTGAAGGGAGGGAGGAAACCGGAGTGCCCGGAGAAAACCCTCGGTGACCTCAATAGTCTCGTACCTAAGTCACAAACGTTCGCCCCTTGCGGGAATCGAACCCGCGACCTTCGGCATAGGAAACCGGCGACTTATCCACTGCGCCACGAGGCCACCCCACCCCACTAGCTTGCAGCTAGTTTGAGCTAGCTTTCATATTGTTGCTCAGATGATGTCTGCCCGGATTACTGTAGGTAACTAAAAACAAAACAAAAAGACAAGTTACCTCCCAGTTCCGAATAAGGCTTATTTTTAAAAAAACTGCAATTATTGATCATGATTATCTTGAAGATACCAGAACCGGAATATTAACCTCGAGAAACAAAATGATTCCATTTAATACTGTCTTGAATACTGTTTATGTATATTACTTGATAATAAAGTTAAACTCCTCAGATTTGTGTACTTTCATGCAAATCTCCAATATTAATAAATATCGTAAAAGCAAATCTGCTGCAACTCACTAAAACATTTGTTGATAAAACGAAACACAGTTTCTCGCCTATAATTTTTGCTCTGTCCTCCATGAAAACTTTTTTTTTTTTTTTTTTTTTGGGGGGTGGAAGGGGGGGGGGATCATAATGTAGTGTGTGTGTGTGTTTGCATTTGACTGTGGATGCCTGTGCACTGAGAGCAGATCATGAATCTGGTTTGAGCGCCATACAAATGTTATTATAATTATTCTTATTAAAATATATTATTTATGCTTTGGAAAAGGAGTAGACAAAACATTCTTTATCGTCGTGTCCATTGTCAGCTAGTGCAGAGACATTCCAGCTACAGGACTTAGGGGAGTGCATCTCTAGGAATGGCATACGGCTATCTGGATCCTCATCCGTCACTTGCAGATACAGCCCACCTTTCTGCAGCACTCTGTCCGCCTCTTGCAGCATCAAGTGTGCATTGGCAGCCCCATTTTCAGGGTCCTTCATCAAGGCATCCATCGTGCCTTTGTCAATGACCAGATGGAACAAGCTGTCCTTGTAAGGCAAGTAGCACACATTGCCACACACTCCACACATGCTGCTAAGGCGGTGACCAGGCTGAGTTGACTTTAGTGTTTTCAGCTGAAAGTTGACAGCCACTGGTGAGTAGTCTAGACAGTGAATCTCAACAGGGAAGGGTGTCCACTCATAGAATCGGAGTGGTACAACTGACAACCCACAACCCATGTCCAGTACACTTATAGGCACTTGGCGCTTGTGCATACTAACAAATGGCTCTTTGAAGTCTTTGTTGGCAGCAAAGTTGAGCAGGCCATAGCACACTAGGCTGGATGCCACATCATCTGACAGGAACCAGTCAAACATCCCCTCTCTCTCCTGCACTCTGTACCTGGCATCCCAGTAGTCACGCTTGCTCAGCTCCTCAAATCCTCCACCTTTTTGAAACAAAAATTAATATTGATCAACTAAAAACTCGAAAAAACTTGAAAAACTAAAAATATCCAGAAAAATCCAGTGGTATCTCGCTAAACTTGGGATCTAATACTAAACTAGCATCTGTCACAACTACGTCTACGGTGAGAAACGGCTTGGCGTGACATCATGATCATCAAGGGATTCATCAAGTTTCTTCACATCCCAAATAATATTGACAAAACGCAATTATGTAAATGTTTTGATTAGTTTCAATAATGACCGAGTCCACTCTGTCTCTGGCTGGCTATAAAACTAAAAGTATAATAAGATGGGGAACGACCATAGTTTGCATCAGCCGTCAGGATCTCTCTCTCTCTCTCTCTCTCTCTTTCTCTCTCTCTCTCCCCCTACTCTACCTACTTCTTTTTCTATGTTGTTGGCAGTCAACTTCAATCTGAGATGACCATTTACTAGGCCTATGTCACTTAGACATATCTAGGCAACAGTGATTATGCGACCCTTGAACAAGTTACAAGATGAACGAAGCCTTCGAAATGAAGCAGAGAAGGAGACCTCTTCTTCTTCTTCTTCCTGTAGACGACCAACATCAGTATTTTGATGATTTTGTCGCTTTTTGGGTGCTAAGACGCGCTTTGTATTTGAGGTATTTTAGGTCGGGTGTACTTTGAGGATACTGGAGGCTATGCATTGTTATTTAGATAATAATAGGAGAAGGGAAGGGTACAGGGTGATCGGGGGAGGGGGGGAATCAGTGACTGGGGGGTTGGGGTGGGTCAGGAAAGGGGGGGGGGATACGTGGGGAGTGAGGATAGGGGAGGAGAGGGTGCATGGAGTGTGGGAAGGAGCATCATGTTACAGGCAGGAGGTCAACCTGGACTTAAAGGTGTCCAGGGACTCTGCAGTGACGACATCGTCAGGCAGATTGTTCCAGTCAGGTATTGTTCTTGGGAAAAACGACATCTGCCTATACTGAGTTCTGCAGTGGGGGATGTCGTAGCAGCAGCTGTTATTCTTCCTGGTACTCAGCCTATTTTCTGATGGTTTGGGCAAGTAGTTGGAGTTGATGGATACTAGGCCATAGTGATATTTGTACATCATCTCTAGGCGGGCTCTGTGTCGTCGTTCTTGAAGAGAGGGCCAGTTGAGGGATTCCATGATGGTGTCTACACAGGATGAACGCCGATGTCGATCTGAGACCCATCTCGCTGCTCTGCGTTGTACTTTTTCGATGGCTAGAGTCTCGGTGACTGTGTGAGGGTCCCATACTGTTGCTGCGTATTCGAGGATTGGACGGACAAAGGCCTTGTACGCAGTTTCCTTTGCCTTCTTGTTGCCAATCCTGAGGTTGCGACGGAGGAAGCCTAGTGTCTTGTTTGCTTTATTAGTGATGTTGCTTACATGGTTTCCCCACTTCATGTCGTCCTGGATGTTGATGCCAAGGTACCTGGTAGAGCTGACATTTTCGAGTGTGTGGCCATGCAGTTTGTATGCCGGGGTGATCTTCTTCCTCTTTCTAGTGACGCTTAAGGTGGAGCACTTTTCTGGGTGGAACTGCATGGACCACTGTTCTTCCCAGGATGCAAGGGTGTTGAGGTCCTCCTGCAGTACTCTTTGGTCAGCTTCGGTTTTGGTGGTGTTGCTGCACATCGTGTCATCGGCGAATAGTCCGAATAGCCTAACTTAGTTAGCTAGCCTGACCTAGTTCTTTCCTTCGTGAAAGACAGAGAATGATCAATGCAATATACGATGCAAACCCTTTCTTACCTTCACCAGATGTTGAAAATATGCATTTTGGTGCAACATGACACCTGACAGTTGAAAGCAATGGAACCAGCCGTTGAGCCAATCTGTATGTAACTCCAGGCGCCGCCATGTTGTTATCATTCCTTCTCTAGAAGCTTTACTTCCCTTTAGTTGGTCGAACTCGTCAATGATTTGGGGTGTCTCAAGCAAAGTCCTGGGAGCAGATGAGGACATAATTATGAGGTGTGTGTGTGTGTGTGTGTGTTTGAGAGAGAGGGAGGGAGAGAGAGAGAGAGAGAGAGAGAGAGAGAGAGAGAGAGAGAGAGAGAGAGAGAGAGAATCAGTACTGTAGTGGCTACATACAGTTTTGGGGTGCAGATGGGATGCAGAGGATTACCAAACTTACACACACAAAAATTGTGTTTTTCTTTCATTTCATCTTTCTTTTTTTTCTTCTTTCTTTTTCTTTCATTTTGCTATTTCTCAATCTTTCTTCCTTATTATTCAACTTTTTAATATTTTTTTAAATAGCCTATTAATAATGTTTGTTCCTGCTTAGAAATGTAGGTGAGAGCAGTAGTTTTGATGCAATTAATTGTTACATTTTGATTATTCATGAAAGACTAACTTTACACTATATCTACACAATATTTCATAGCAATAAATCAAAGAATAATGTTGGTCAGACAATCCAATAATTTCAGATAATAGTTATTATAGCCAAGAACGTGCTTGCGTAGTAAACTTTCTTTGTCATTAGTTATCTTGAGCCGAATGTTTAGACCAGAGTTGTTCACGTTGCTGTTGGCAACCTAGCTTCCGAACTTAACCGTTTGCTTATTGCTCAATCAGTCAGTATAGGGGGTAGAGCAATCTTCAACCTCCGTTTTGCGGATGACATTGATGGATTGGCTGAAGAGGAAGAAGAATTTGAACAGCTGGTACAGTGGCTTAATTGTCACCACCTTCAGAGACTTTGGAATGGAAATATGTGCAGAGAAGACCAAAATGATGACCAACAACACCAACAGCATCAACACGGACATCAAAGTCCAAGGCCAATCCCTCAAAACGGTGTACAGCTTCAAATATTTAGGAGCAATTGTATTGGACAATGGGTTCCGACAGGAAGCCCTCTCCAGGACAGCACAAACAACCACTGCTCTGACAAGGATGAAGTCCATTTGGAAAAAGAGGACCATCAGCCCACACTCCAAGATTAGGTTGCTGCGCTCCCTTGTGTAAGCTACAGGCGTACTGCGAAGTTACTTCTTAAGACTTGTGTGAAAAACAGAAACTGAACTATTTGATGGCATGATATTCGATAAACTGATTTATCTGATCATGCTCGGAAATACGAGGGGAAATAACTTTGGCCGGCTTGCCAACATGTGGCGCCAGAGTGGTCTAACGTTCAGGCGGACATTCTTGGCAAACGAACAGTTTCTTGCCTACAATTTCTGCTCTGTCCTCCATGAAACCTTCCGGATCAACCGAAAGGTTGATTTCAGTTGCAATCCTAGCTAGCTCCGCTAGTTCGGCCTTGCACTGCCAGGCAACTACCCCCCCCCCTCCTTTCCCCAAAAAAGGCTCGCAGCTCGGGGTAGCTTCATAGTGCTTTGAGACGAGGTATCCGCTCGGATAACTAAACGAGCTACGTAACTTGCACAAGGGCGAATAACGCTCTTCATGAGGGAGGGTGTTTCCTGATTGCATGACGTTATACTATTAGACTACTAATAATTATGTAAAACTGCATATTGCGACAACCGATTTTTGTTGTTCACTACACGGCAAAATAGGGTAACCGTTATTAGTTTGCCCTTAAGTTTTAGTTCTTATGGACTGCCAGAAGATTCTGATAAAATAAATAAATAAATAAATAAATAAATAAATAAATAAATAAATAAATAAAATTACTGGTAGGCTTACAGATGTGTGCATTGTGAAATCAAAGCAACTTTATATTCTGCTTCTATTGGCTCTTAAAAACTGGACAAACGATTACTAGGTCTACAATCACTTTTGCAGTTTGCTAATTCAGGCCTAAATATAGTCGGTCATTCCTCATATATCCTGAACGCAAAGAGGTAAACTCTAATAAAATGTGATAGAAGTGGGCATGGAGGGTGATTGATATAAGATTACATCATCAGAGAGTAAAAGATCTAGGTCAGTCCAAGCAAGCCTACATCACTGGTCAATAGGCTAATTGGGTAACAAAACTACGCCAAGCTTTTCAAAATCTAGATTAATGCAGAATTTATTGAATATGATGTGTATGAACGCATACAAATGTGCTAGGGACAGAACCCTAATATCCTGAAGTTTTACCGCAATTTTGCTCAAAACATTAGAACTTCGGCCAATAAAGCCTTAATTAAAAGGGAAGTGTGTCGTTTACTTAAATGTGACTACAGAAGACTTTGCATAATTTACAGAAACTAATTTAATGATAACAGAGGTCGGGACACTGACCTGTGACGGGACGGTGCAGCCGTGCGACGGCCTACTAACGCCCACACCGGATAATTACAAATATCATGAAATACTTACACATATCATGGGTTAATTACAATTATCAAGGAATAATTACAATTATCATTGCAAATTACAAATATCCTCGCGTGATGATGTTTATTTTTTCCTTTTTGGCTCTCGCAATCCGCCTGGAAATGCGCCAAGTCTGTTTACGGTAACATAGGGGGAAAATGGGAGGGGGTGGGGTGGGAGGAGAGGGGGAGCATCATGCCTTGCAAATCCATCCTGCAAGGCACGTTGCAAGGAGGCAGAAGAAGAGGGAGACAGAAAAAAGGTGGAAAGACAACATTCGAGAATGGACTGGTTTGACACTGAGTGAAGCCATGAGGGCTGCGGAGAACAGAGAAAGATGGAGTACGCTAGTTAAATGATCATCTGTGGTGCCTCAACCGCTTTCGAGTTACGGGATAGGATAGGATAGGACAGAATAATTAAATCCTGAGGAAAATTAAATTTTGCTCTCCCAAAACCACTTAAGCAAACATGTCAAATTATGAAAATTCGTCAGATTTCGTAATATCACATTTAGTAATTAATTTTGTAGGCTTATATTACATTGGTCTACAAAATTGTTTTCTGTCTGTTTGTAACCCCTCTTCCCCCCTCGAATGTTGTCTTCCCACTTCTTTTTCTCTCTCCCTCTTCAGTTGCCTCCTTGCACCGTGCCTTGTAGGATGGTCTTTGCAGGGCCTGATGCTCTGGTGACGTGGCCATACCATCGGAGTTTCCGTTTCTTCACCACTGTGAGCAAGTTATCGTGTTGTCCAATAGTTTGTATTGTGTGATGGTCTTTCGATGATGTGCTGAGCCACAGGCGCTTGTATCTGGACACGCGAGCGCCTATGCCTGTGACGCGTCTCCCTTTGGTTATCTATAATACAAGGTCCCAAACCAGAGAAAAACCCCAAAACGTTGCCCGAGTCGAAAGTAAATAATATTCGGAGAAACGTAACGCCCAGATGCTGGATCGATCCCACACCTGTCAGGTGCCATTGGTTTCTGGCCTGTGGACAAGGCATGTTAGTCCCGCTTTAGACCATTTGGCCGCGACGCTCGTATTAAGTGTGGAAATTAAAAAAAATATACATATCTTGGTCTATATAATTGAAGTCACAGTTCTTATTTCTTTATTTCCACAGATTTCCAGCCCAGAACATGTTTCGGACACCACACCTGTGTTTAAAAGCAGACTAGTGACACCATAACAACATTGGATTAATAACTGCAGCCAGTGGATGAAACAGAGTGCAGTTGCCCAGACTTACATCAAGCTACTGGATTAAATAGCTTCACTTCACCAACAGACCGCTGAGTGATACAAAATGCACTAGGATTATTTAGTAGTACCCCCCCCCCCCCCCCCCCAATGTGTTTTTTATTATAATTTTTTTAAAAAGTATCACAATCTTTTTTTAACATGTTTTTATGTCACTTTTAAATGAAAAAACATTTGCTATCCCTCAACACCCTTCCTCCACCCCCCCTTCAGATCCCCCACTTCCTCTTACCTCCACTTCCGTATCTTGCTGAGTTTGGGCGAAGTTTATTATGTCGGACTTCCTTGTGCACATTGAGATGTTTATTAGATAGGGTTTGTTTAATAAAGTTTTAAGACTTAAAATTTCATTACTCTGTTCCTCAGTAATGAATCATTGTTGACAAATTGGTGAATTTTTTTATTTTTTATTTTTTTATTTTGACACTTTATTTTTATCAGGCAATTTTGGGCCGCTTCCCCAGAGGAAGGCATAGTCGCAGCCTGTGGCACGCCCAAACTTAATGTACCGAATATTAGTTGTGGCTTTGAAATTTTGCTGGGGAAGCAAACCGGTAGCATGTATAATAATGTATGTATAATACATAATATAATTTCGAAAATATAAAAAAAAAGTATTGCATGTTTATTAACAATGTAGTGTTGGAGTGGTATACATATTGTGATGAACAGTGTGTGGCAGTCACGTTATGCAGTGTCTCAGTATGCCCAATACTCCACGAGTTCTTCCTCTTCAACAAGAATGATATAAAAAGCTAAACATTTTGTTTTGTGACATTCTCTTTGTCTAAAGAAAAACCTAAATAATACTAAATAAAACATACAACTTTGTCATTGAATTTTATTTATCACAAGTTGTCATGCTTTGATGTTCCATGGTTGGTGTGATGGGCAGCTGCTATATCACTACAAAATATTGGTTTGACTCACTGAAAAATTCTGATAAAGTTCTGCTACAGTTTTGCTGTATTATCCCAATACTAGTGTAAAGAGAAAGGAAAAAAAGTGTTAAAATACATCAATAACTGATATTTTAATGAAAAAAAATCAATTAATATTATGAGATCCATTTATTAAATTATTTGAATTCATGTATTTAATTGCTTGTGATTTATTCTTCGCATACATATAATGAAAAAGGTCTGTGTAGCGCTGTTGACTAATTACACAGATTTTAGTTCAAAATTATTTAAAAATTTTTTTTATCTTTGAATAACACTAAAACAGTTTTGAGTAATGCATGTATGTGTATTTACTCATCCACTCCAAATAACAGTGGTGAAGGGGGAGAGGAGGTGGGGAAGAGTAAATATACATGTCATTGTGGGAGGAGAAGGTGAGAGGTAGGTCAGAACGAACCAAATGTCGGTCCGTCTGTCTGTTGGACACCAAATCTCAAGACCCAGTGAAACAGAATGTGACCAGATGTCATAGGAACATTACCTAGGTTAGTGGCATGCTCTCGTGCCATCATGTTCGCTCTACTGCAAAGTTTAAGATCACTACAGACCTTTTGTTACTAAACATGTTTTGCTCAATATCTCAAAAACTGCTAAGGCAATTTGGTTGAGTTTTGGTGTATAGATACTTCAATTTAAAAGCGTACTATTTGTCACGAAGAAAGGGATTTGGGGGAAGGGGGTAAGCTCTTAATCTCTAGCGCTGTGTTGTCTCCTTTGATAGACTAACGTGCGATGACATTCCAGAGATTAAAGCAAGGCCAAATTAATAAGTGGTAAATAGGGTAAAGACGAGGAGGAAAAGTAAATGTACTAGTTAAGAAATTCACAGTCAAAGGCCAGTCAGGGAAATTGCGATTTCTGTAACTATCTACTTTTAATAATTGAAAAGGGAGAGTCTAGGTCAAACTGTTCTATAGTGATTCATTGGCGTGGCGTCTCTAGTACTGAGTAGTCCGGTGATATTCGGGAAAGTCAATCTTATGGGTACTAGAGCTATCGTAGACTGATCACATCACAGGGTGAGAGAGTATCTGTATGGGGGCCAGAGTTTCTGTGATAATCTGGCGAGTGGGGGGTCTCTCAGGCTTAGGCACTTAGCTGTGGACTGCAGTGCGGCGATTTGTCCAGGATCCTCTGGATGGCTTGCCAGTGATGGTGCAAGCGTGGTTGGAAATATGCAGGTCAGTGGTCACGCGGGGATGACTCACGGATCACGAGTGCTAGTGGTGTTGTTGTGTTGTGGTACAGGCGTTGAACTTGGCTTACGTGGCTAGCCGGTTCAGAAATTGCGAAGTCCCAAATCACGCGTCTCATTGACCTCCCGGGTTGTTGGGGGCCTGCAGCGGGTCAGCGATTGGGAGATGATACCAGTCCGGGGCGATGCGTCCGGCACAGGAACCCGTCTGCAACGTGTACAGACGCTGTATCAGCTGGGGATAGGGATAATGCGAATTCCGGGCCTGTTGTACAGTCACCCTTCTCAGAATTCAAATTGGTGTGACCGGTCAAGAGTTGAATCAGTGCACATACCAACAGTCAAACAATGCTACTAGATTTACTGGGCCAAAGTGGGGGTTACTGGCAGCCACTAGTAAAAGTACATTCGGCGCATTTAGGATGGGGGTGGCAACAGGGCGAATGTTTATACATCGGGAGGCATGGGGGAAAGCAATAATAGGGGTACAGGACAAATGGGTTGTAGGTCTGGGCCGTACTTGGGATTCTAATCTATAGGGAGGGGGTAGCATGGCATGGGATATTTATACATGGGGCAACGGAGTATACAAGCATAAATTCAAACACGTCATGAGTTATGTACAAGGTAGAAAGTATGTGCAAGGGAGAAAACACAAGTCATAGCAATACATCAAGGCAAAATTATAAACATGGACATACATACTGACAGGACGCATGAACATGATGGCGAACGGCAGGTGATGGGGTTGCTATATGACAACGAGTAAATTCCCTCTCTTACCTTGGTTTAAGACGGGTGGAAGCACAAGGATACTGACGAAACTCAGAGGTCGCTCGGTGATGGCGGCGTGGATTCGAACAGGTTGTGACTTCGAGGCAGGGAAGTTGGCATCTGACACTAAGCCTTGGTCAGTAGCAGACTTTAAGGCGATCCTGGGGGCGGGGCTTAAGAGACTGTGCGAGCCTGCTAGGTAGTGATGGCTGGTCAAGGGGAATGATGGCTGGTTTGAAGCGATCGTCGCTGGCTGTGCGGGGTGGTCGAATGGTTGCAGCCGGGCCTCAGGGGTGCAATTGTCCGCCTCGTCACAGAGGCCCCCCCAAGGAAAAAGGCGAGGACGTAGGACTCGACGAAGGCGCGGCCAATCAGCTCTGAGGTCGGCTGCCGGGTGCGACGATGGGTTGTGATGATCCGGGTGATGCGGGGCGATGCAGGGTTCCGGGTACGGTAGCGGATGCCCAAGGCTGGGGTCCGCGGAGCTGCCGGGTTTCGGCTACGGTTAGTGGGCGGCGGCAGGAATGAAGGCTGGGGCGTCGGCCCTCAGGGGCGACTCGATGGAGTCGGTGGCGGGGTGACGGCTGAGGAAGTCTGCGCCGTGGTTGTCCTTTCCAGGGATGTGTTCCAGCTGGAAAGAGTATGCCTGGAGCAGCAGAGCCCACCTCATTAGCCGGGCGTTGAGCGATTTGGATGTCGCCAAGAAGGAAAGCGGCTGATGATCCACTTGGACTGTAAAGTGCGAACCGTAGAGATACAGTTGGAACTTCTGGACTGCCCAGACGAGGGCGAGACACTCCTTCTCCGAGGTGGCGTAGTTTTGTTCGGCCGGCTTGAGTTTCCGGCTGGCGTACGCGACGGGGAAGAGCGTCGGGGCGTCCGGGGAGTCCCGTTGGAGCAGAACGGCTCCGAGGCCTACGTCGCTGGCGTCTGTGCGCAGGACGAAGGGTTGTCCGTGGTTGGGGAGTCGTAGGACTGGCTGGGACGTCAGCTTGTCCTTGAGCTCCTGGAAGGCAGCTTCGCATTGCGGGGTCCAGATGACTCGGTCCGGTGCGGTTTTCCGGGTCAGGCTTGATAGTGGCGCGGCGATCCCGTTGTAGCCGGGTACAAACTTCTGATAGAAGCCACTCAGTCCCAGGAAGGACTGAACATCTTTCTTGGTCTTGGGGCGTGGCGCGTCTCGAAGGCGCTGGACGGTCTTTTCCAGAGGCCGGAGCTGTCCACGGCTGATGGTGTGGCCAAGAAATTCTAGCTCTTGATAGCCGAACTGGCATTTGGTCGGCCGGGCCGTAAGGCCAGCTTCTCTGAGGCGGCGCAAGAGTTGGCGCACCACTCGCAGGTGCTCCTCCCATGTCTCCGTTGCGACGAGTATGTCGTCCATAAAAGAGTGTATGAACGGACAGTGGAGGGGGTCCAACAGCTTCCGCATCATCGTGCTGAAAATACTTGGGGCGTTGTGCAGACCAAACGGCAGAACGTTGAATTCGTAGTGGCCGTCCATCGTGCTGAAGGCTAGGTACTGGCGGGATGAAGGGTGCACGGGAATCTGATAAAAGCCTTTGCTCAGATCCACCCTGGAGAAGTATCGGGCGGATTGTAGCTTTGCGAACAAGTCCGTGGGGTCGGATAGGGGTCCGGGCACGAACTGGGTTACAAGGTTCAACTGCCGGAAGTCGATACAGAGGCGATGTTCTCCGCTGGGCTTCCGTGATAGAACTATTCCTGCGCTGTAGGGGGAACGGGAGGGAGCGATGACTCCGGCTTGTAGCAGAGCCTCTACTTCCGTTCTTACTACTTGCTGCTGGGAAAGTGGGACGGGGTACGGTTTCTGGCGGACGGGAGTGGGGTCCGTCAGGGTTAGTCGGACTTCTTCTAGGTCCGTCCTCCCAGGAATGTCGGTGAGGACTTCCCTGTAATCTGCTACGATGGCGCGTAGTTGGCGTTGCTGGCCGGCGGGAAGTGAGGGGTCCAGAGAGACGTCCCGGAAGGATTCCTTCCCTTTTAGTGGAAATTCGGCGACGCCGGTCTCTGTGCCATCCACCTCGACGGCCAGCGCGACCGTGAGTAGTGAGTGGGAGTCTGGGGCGGGTGCAGGTTGCTCCAGGTACCGCTTGAGCAGATTGATGTGGTGGGTCCTGGGTTTTCCGCCTACCTCGATGCGGTAGGTGGTGCGCGAGAGCTTCTCGAGCACCGGGTAGGGTCCCTGCCAAGCTATGTCTAGCTTGTTCGTGCCGCTGGGGAGAAGCAGTAGGACTTGGTCTCCTACCTGTAGCTCTCGGTCCCGGGCGCGGCGGTTGTGGTAGCGGGCTTGTCGCTCTCTCGCCTTCTTCAGGTTGGCGGAGGCGGCTTTCCATGTTGCCTTGAGGGTTTCTTGTAGCTTCGTGACGTATTTTGTAGCGTCGACCGGTGCCTCGTCCAGTTTGGCGTCGGTCCAGCTACGTCGTAAGGCGGCTAGTGGTCCGGAAAGGGGTCTTCCGAAAAGCAGCGTGGAAGGCGTGTATCCGGTGGAGGTGTGCGGGGTCTCTCGATACGCGAAGAGCGCTGACGCGACGTATGTGTCCCACGCTTCCGGCTGTTCGTCGGCGATCTTGCGGATAATCGAGATAAGTGTCCCGTTTAGGCGCTCGACCTGTCCGTTGCTAGCGGGGTGGTAGGGTGGAGTCCGGATATGGCGGATGCGGAGTAGTTGAAAAACCTCCTGCATAAGTTTTCCGGTGAACTGGGACCCGTTGTCGGTCAGGATGTTGTCCGGGAATCCGACTCGAGTGAATATGGTGACGAGCGCGTCGGCGACTCGGGCGGCGTCGATCTTCGGTAGAGGAACGGCTTCGCACCACATCGAGCAGGCGTCGACGAGGGTTAGTAGGTACTGGTTCCGCTTCTTGGTCCGCGGGAGGGGTCCTACAATGTCAACAGCCACTCGCTGGAAGGGTGTTCCGACAACGACGGTGGGGCTAATGGTGACCGGGACGGTGTGATGGCGGGGCGAGTATCGTTGGCACTGGCTACAGGACTTGACGTAGCGCTTCACGTCATCGGTCATCCCGGGCCAGTGATACTGAGCGCTGATGCGTAGAGTGGTCGCTCCTATGCCCATATGTCCGCTTAGGGGCATGCTATGGCCAAGTTCCAGGACTTGGGGGCGAAGTGTCGCAGGCACGACTAGTTGAGTATGGTCGTCCTTCTGGCGGAAGAGGAGTCCGTCTTCGACGAAAAAGTCCCCGGACTTGGGTGGAGTGCGTGCGGCGGGAAGCTTTCCGTAGCACTTGCGGAGGGTGACGTCGCTTTCTTGGGCCTTCCGGATCTGTTCCGGCATCTGGTTGGGTATCGGGGGTGGAGTCGCGGCTGTTTTCGCCTGTGCGCGCGTCTGGACGGCGGCCATCGATTCCACAGGCTGGGGCGGCATCCCCAAGAAAACGTATCGGCATCCTAAAATTAAGTCGTACAGGGGCTGGTCCATTACTGCAGCTTGAATGGTCCCCGTTACGTATCGGCTGGTGACTTGGATCCGGGCTATAGGGAGCGTGGTGCTGGGTTGGGACGCGTCGGCCAACTTCAGGGTGATAGTCTCGCCGGTCAGGTCTTGTTCTCTGATGAGCGAGCGGCGGACGACGGCGTCGAAGGTAAGTCCAGTGTCGTAAAGACAGTGGGCTGGGCGATCGTTGACTGTCACTTGCTCGGTGACG
Organism: Oncomelania hupensis; assembly: GCA_036898135.1. Classification (NCBI taxonomy): domain Eukaryota; kingdom Metazoa; phylum Mollusca; class Gastropoda; order Littorinimorpha; family Pomatiopsidae; genus Oncomelania; species Oncomelania hupensis. Next base: position 2,381,883 of record CM072513.1, on the reverse strand, counting down.
GCCGGTCGATCGGCGGGAGTAGCGACGGGGGTGACAGGGGTCCCGTCGGGGGTAACTTGGCGTAGGGCTAGTACGGTACCTTGTTTGCGACGCTGGTCGCTGATGCGTCGAAAACATTTCTCCCGGGTGTGTCCTCTGCGTTGGCAGTAGCCGCAGTAGAGCTCTGTGCTCCGCTTCCCTGGCTCTGCTGTGAGGGTTGGGCGTCCTTTGGGCGGCGGTGGACGGTGGTTCGCCGGCGGGACTGGCCGGCGAGGCGGGTGGCGGGTATCTGGCGACGAGGGTGCGGGGGGGTCACGGCGAGGCTGTCTGTCGTCGGGATGGGCGGTGAGGTATCGATCCGCGACGATGATCAAGTCTTCAAGGCGAGCGGCGCCTTGTTCGGCGGCGAATGTCCGGAGTTCCGCCGGCATTGTGCCTCGGAGTTGCTCGGCGAGCATCAACTCTAGTAATCCGTCATAGGTCCTGGGTTCGTCCGTTTGCTCAATCCATTTATCCCGTAGCGTAGCTAGACGGTCGGCAAACTGCGTGAACTTCTCCCCTCTCTCTCTCCGGGAGTTCCGGAAACTCTTGCGATAGTGCTCACCTGAGAGCTCAAAGCCATGTAGTAGGGCTCTCTTGAGGGCGGGATAGTCTCCCTCCTCGGAAGTCGGTGTCTTGGCCAGAATCTCATAAGCCTTTCCCTTGAGGCCATGACTGAGCTTGCGATACCAGAACTGGGGGTCAAGACCGTTTTCTCTCGCGACTCGCTCGAATCGGGCGAGATAGACTTCAATTGTTTCGTCCCGTTCGACGAATGGGTCCAGGGGGAAGTTCATCCCCGGAATCGGCGGGGGGGGGTGCGGGTATTCCGGTGCTGGTGGCGAAGCTGGGGGCGATGAGCGAATAGTCTTCGCTAGCCGGCGATGCGATCCCTAAATCGCGGCGGTCGCGCTCAAGTTGGAGGAGTGCTTGGCGCCGTTCGAGCTCCCTGTCTTTTCTCTTCTCTTCGAGTGCCGCGACCCTCTCGTCCTCCTCCTTCTTCCTTGCGGCGGCCCTCTCCTCCTCTGCTATTCTCTCTTTCGCCTCCTCTCTCCTCCGCTGGGCGGCCCTCTCCTCCTCTGCAAGCTTCTCCTTCGCCTCCTCTCTCCTCCGCTGGGCGGCCCTCTCCTCCTCTGCAAGCTTCTCCTTCGCCTCCTCTCTCCTCCGCTCGGCGGCCCGTTCCTCAGCGGCGAGGCGCTCTTTCTCCTCCTCCTTCTTCAGTGCCGCTGCTCTTTCTTCCTCCTGCCTCTTCGCATCTCGCTCTTTGGCCCTCTCCTCCCTCTTCACCTTTTCCTCTGCCACGTCAGCCTCCACCGTTCGCCAAGACGTAGTCTTTGAGCTCGGTGCCGGCGAGCCCTAAGCTCTCGCCAATACTCTTGTACTTAAGAGCAAGCTCTCCCCGGTCGGCCATGGTAAGAGAGGCAACTTACCCTGCAAAAGGTCCTAACCGGATGAGGGGTGCACACGAGGGGTATACTGACGGAAAACAGGGGGGTGGGCTGGATGAGCTACGATGAAAACTGCAAAGGGGCGAATGCAACACAACCACAAAGACAAAATGCAATCAATCAAAAAATCACAAAAAATGAATGCAAGAAAAAAGCCTGTTGAGAGATCACCACTCGGGAAAACCAGTAAGGGACCTATGGGGCTATGCTAACTACTACTAGGGAAAGCCAGTAAGGGACCTATGGGGCTATGCTAACTACCACTAGGGCTAGTGGGCTGGGTCCTATCTATACTGGGCTGGGGTGGAAATCTAGCTAAGTCCTAAGTCTAGTCAAGTTGGGATGGGAGCCTAAGTCTTCTCGTCTCGTCGGTTGGAGGGGGAAACCTAAGTCTTCTGGTCTCGTCGGGGTCGCCAAAATTAATGTCACGAAGAAAGGGATTTGGGGGAAGGGGGTAAGCTCTTAATCTCTAGCGCTGTGTTGTCTCCTTTGATAGACTAACGTGCGATGACATTCCAGAGATTAAAGCAAGGCCAAATTAATAAGTGGTAAATAGGGTAAAGACGAGGAGGAAAAGTAAATGTACTAGTTAAGAAATTCACAGTCAAAGGCCAGTCAGGGAAATTGCGATTTCTGTAACTATCTACTTTTAATAATTGAAAAGGGAGAGTCTAGGTCAAACTGTTCTATAGTGATTCATTGGCGTGGCGTCTCTAGTACTGAGTAGTCCGGTGATATTCGGGAAAGTCAATCTTATGGGTACTAGAGCTATCGTAGACTGATCACATCACAGGGTGAGAGAGTATCTGTATGGGGGCCAGAGTTTCTGTGATAATCTGGCGAGTGGGGGGTCTCTCAGGCTTAGGACTTAGCTGTGGACTGCAGTGCGGCGATTTGTCCAGGATCCTCTGGATGGCTTGCCAGTGATGGTGCAAGCGTGGTTGGAAATATGCAGGTCAGTGGTCACGCGGGGATGACTCACGGATCACGAGTGCTAGTGGTGTTGTTGTGTTGTGGTACAGGCGTTGAACTTGGCTTACGTGGCTAGCCGGTTCAGAAATTGCGAAGTCCCAAATCACGCGTCTCATTGACCTCCCGGGTTGTTGGGGGCCTGCAGCGGGTCAGCGATTGGGAGATGATACCAGTCCGGGGCGATGCGTCCGGCACAGGAACCCGTCTGCAACGTGTACAGACGCTGTATCAGCTGGGGATAGGGATAATGCGAATTCCGGGCCTGTTGTACAGTCACCCTTCTCAGAATTCAAATTGGTGTGACCGGTCAAGAGTTGAATCAGTGCACATACCAACAGTCAAACAATGCTACTAGATTTACTGGGCCAAAGTGGGGGTTACTGGCAGCCACTAGTAAAAGTACATTCGGCGCATTTAGGATGGGGGTGGCAACAGGGCGAATGTTTATACATCGGGAGGCATGGGGGAAAGCAATAATAGGGGTACAGGACAAATGGGTTGTAGGTCTGGGCCGTACTTGGGATTCTAATCTATAGGGAGGGGGTAGCATGGCATGGGATATTTATACATGGGGCAACGGAGTATACAAGCATAAATTCAAACACGTCATGAGTTATGTACAAGGTAGAAAGTATGTGCAAGGGAGAAAACACAAGTCATAGCAATACATCAAGGCAAAATTATAAACATGGACATACATACTGACAGGACGCATGAACATGATGGCGAACGGCAGGTGATGGGGTTGCTATATGACAACGAGTAAATTCCCTCTCTTACCTTGGTTTAAGACGGGTGGAAGCACAAGGATACTGACGAAACTCAGAGGTCGCTCGGTGATGGCGGCGTGGATTCGAACAGGTTGTGACTTCGAGGCAGGGAAGTTGGCATCTGACACTAAGCCTTGGTCAGTAGCAGACTTTAAGGCGATCCTGGGGGCGGGGCTTAAGAGACTGTGCGAGCCTGCTAGGTAGTGATGGCTGGTCAAGGGGAATGATGGCTGGTTTGAAGCGATCGTCGCTGGCTGTGCGGGGTGGTCGAATGGTTGCAGCCGGGCCTCAGGGGTGCAATTGTCCGCCTCGTCACACTATTAGTTTTTCTTCTTATTTCTTTTAATATTTTTGATTTAATGGATTGTATATTGATTGATTTATTTTTTTTTTACATCTTTTTCTTATAAACCATGTAATTTATTGCTTTTTTGAAAATATTCATATTGCATCTTAAATTTGTAAACATCATTTTTATTTTTACTGTGAGCATAATTCAATTGCATTTAACTTTATTATTAGATGTCTTACCATTATTAAAAGTGTACATTTTTCTGTTTCGACGATGCATGTGCATTTTATATTTTACTGTGTTATTATCTGTGCTATTATTTATTTGCATGTTTATACTATAATGTATGTAAAGACTTTTAAAAAATTGTTTAATTATATGCTATATTTATTTTTATGTCTATATGGTAATGTCTTCTTAAAAAAAAGTGCTTTTTTTCTTGTTAAGGTGAGCGCACATTTGTTTGTAATTGTGGTGTGAGTGCTTAGGGCAAATTGTCAGTTTGAATTTGCACTTTATAAAATACATTATTACATGTATTATTATTATTATTATTATTATTATTATTATTATTATTATTATTATTATTATTATTATTATTATTATTACTATTATTATTATCATTTTTATTATCAGGGGCCACCCTTCAGTAGGAGCAATGTTGTCCGTCATTTGCTCGGTCTATTGCTCTAAATTTCTCTTTTTTAATTCAAACACACCTTTTGCCTGATCTCAAGATTAATTTTATTGTGCATATACATTATCTGTTTGTTTATAATTTAATGTCTTTCAAAAATGTATTCTTTTTTCGTAAAACGCATGTGAGTGTGAATGCGTGTGAGAGCTTAGAGCAAACTATCAGTTTTAATAAATTATTACTTTTATTATTACACATTATCGGAAAGAGCTGTATAGTTATATTGACTGATATACAGATTTTCGTAGAAACTTTTTTGTTTCTTTTACATTTAAGGAAATAATACTAAAAACAATGTACAGATATGTGTATATGTGTATTTTCTCATTCGCTCTAAATAACGGAAGTGGGGCAAAAGTACGTAAATATAATAAATATACGTATAAGTGGATAGTAGATGATGCATCGTGTTATTATTTGATGTGCCAACACTTCTTTCAACTTCTCTCTCCATATTGTCCCTTTTATTAATACTCTCTCTTTTGCCTGTAACTGTTGTGATTACCTAGCTTGCATTCATCATATTAACTGGAAACTGCACACAACCAACACCATATGATCGTTTACATCATATCTTACGCACCTTTAAAATCATTCTATAATCTTATGAATCATTATGTATAGCGCACATATCTCACACACACAAAAAAAATGATTCAATGTGAGGAATAACATGTAAGGTGCTGGGAAAATACCAAATGAATAAGTAAATAGTTGAATAAAGCTAAACACACAAATACAACAGACTTTCCCACAATCTCCTGTCAGAGATAAAAATGGTTCTAGCGGTGGTGGGGATTAATTAACCACACAAAAGTCTCAAAGGGAATGAACAGCAGCTGATTGCTCGTTTATAACGCAGCTGAATGCTTAGTGGTTGATCTTGTCACGCATGTACATCCTACATTGGTTTAAACTGCTAAACTGTGTAGATCTAGTGCAGTGGGCTATTTTTCATTCATCGTCGTCATTTTTATTCAAGCTCTAAAATAGCAACATCAGTGGTGTTTTCACGTATGCTACATCTTAATCTTTCTCTTGTTATGAAGCACTTCAAAGAAAAAACAAATCTTTGCTGTATCCCGAAAGCGAAAGTGAACGCACAACCAACAGAAGTTGACAGTTCATGCTAAACCCAAAACCGGTTACTACCGACGGAAGTTATCGTTTCGTTAAGAGAATCCAACTTCCGTGAAGTGATTGCAGAAAAGGTCGTTTTTTTGGACAATTTTACTGAAATGTAACGGGTTTGAAAATAGACAGAGCATAGTTCTTATTTTTTTTGTTTGCGTGAATCACTGCTGAAATGAATGAGTTGCCTTCTTTGGGGTGAACTCTTCGAGTTTGTTCATATAAATTTGAAAACTGCGATGACCCGCAAGTTTCGCTTGGTTCTGTTTGGGACCTTGTTATAGATAACCAAAGGGAGACGCGTCACAGGAATAGGCGCTCGCGTGTCCAGATACAAGCGCCTATGTGCTGAGCATAAGAAATGACGCATATTCGCTACATTTATCACCAAAGAAATGGAGAACAATTATAATTCTATTTGTTTGGTTGATCCAAAGTTTTCTTTTTTCGATTTATATTAATTTTAATTATTATTTTACAATATAGTTCTATAGATGATGGCTTGCTAGGCTGTTTTTATTTTAATTTAAAAATAATAACGTAGAGAAAACAGACATTCAAGAGACGAGATGTGTTGGAAGACTTTAACCAAAGAGCTTATTACGGAAAGAGGGAGAACTTCCATTATGTCCTATACAAAAATGCGAGACGCTCTCACGGATTATTTCCCTTTGCTCGGGCTGGCTATATTTCATCATCTGCTATATGAATGATCTGTGCGTGGTAACATATTGAGCCTATGCTATTGCAAAGGAACATTTTTATGGCAACGTTTGCAAAAAACAAACTTTTAACCATCATTATTATTAACATTCCGCTACTGCTGTCTTTTTTTTTTTTTTTTTTTTGTTTATGTTTACTTATTGACATTTATTAGGTGCTTTTATGCTGCTTATGTGTGTATGTCATAGGTTCGTTTTCTGCCCTGGAATTTATTATTTTTTAATCAACGACAGATATTTTAAAATTAAAATATGCATGACAGACTGTTTCATTTATCCGAAACTGTGTAAATCCGTAATCGTGAGAGAGAGAGAGAGAGAAAGAGAGAGAGAGAGAGAGAGAGGGGGGGGGGGTTTGGGGGAAGAGAGAGCTCTGTCCTTCAATCAATTACTCACAATAAAGCACAATAACAAAATGTTTCACTAATAGTGTGAATTTAATTTATATCAGGTGTACCCCTACCCCCCAACCCTCTCACCTCCCACATCACTGGCTTAATAACATCAGTCACTTCATGGAAAATAATTAATTAATCAGACAGAACAATCAAAACCTAGACTACAACATTCCACGCAATATAGATCTAATGCGCAGAAATTCACAGATCAGAACAAGGACTGAGTTTCTACATTACAGTTTTTTTTCCGTTTACACTCAAACGAAAAGGGATTACAACAGATCAAGGACCATTTTTGTGCCTAGGTAAGGGGTTATCTTGCACAGTATTTGATCACGAGGAGAAAACAGACTTAGTCTAATTTAACTTGTTAACATAAACGAAGCCAACCTGCCAATCTGACAACATCTACTTTTGAAATGTAAGCACAAATATAATAGTCAAACAACCTAGAAACAACGTAAACAGTGAGCGACCTTTTGAACGTAAACTGTCAGCAAGCAAACAGTTTTTGTTTTAGCACATAGAATTGATATAACATGAATCACTGAAGCCTCTCCCCGATTGTTTTAACAACACTGCAGTGGTCTTGGTTTAGGCCTATATAAACACACAAAAAAGAAGTTTTTCGATTGCAATTTACCTTTCTTTGTCTCTTGGGAACTTGAAAAAGAACTTGCCATCACAACTTTTCTTGTATCTGGCATTACGGCAATTGATGGCTGTGCAAAAGTCACCGCCCTGTCAGGGCCGAACCTGGGAAAAGTTGAGGGGGATGGGGGGGGGGGGGGGGGGGGTTACAGATTCAGCGAAGGCGCGAAGCGCCGAGCCTTCTAGGGGGGTCCAAATTTTTTTTCAAGGATGCAAAATGGTGCAATCTGAACCTTGAAAAAGCCATTTATGATGGTCTGGGACTTTGAGCTTTTTAAACAAATTGAACTGACAAACTCTGGGGTACAAAAATAATCATCTGCCCGTCCCTTAAAGTTAAAAAAACCAAAAAAAAAAAAACCACACACGAACATTTATTTATCAGCAGAGATGTTTTGTATACTATTATTATTCACTACATTTTGTTGATCGTTAACAGTATAAAGCTTTACCTTGTAATTTATGAACATCACCGCCCTGCTTTCACTTTCAGTCTTGCTGAACTAGGTTCCTCGGCATTAGTACCATTTGTGAATTGTATCTTCTGGCAAAACAGTTCACTGCCTCTTTGAAGTCAATATCAACATCCCTGTGCACTTTCAGTAAAGCAAGTCCATTGAGTCTATGTTGCCCCATTGTAGAGCGCAGGTAGTTTTTCAGGTTGTGCAACTGACTGTTTGAACGCTCACACTCGGCAGTAGTGACAGGCAGGGTGCAAAGGTTCTTTAGCATGATGAACAGGTTGGGATAAAAATCCCTGTCACAATGTTTCAGTGCTTCTGATGCCGTGGATGGGATGATAGCTGTCGCATTCTCAGCAGCACTTCGCCATTTGCAAACCCACCTTTGGTATTCTGCATCAAGGGTAGCGTTGTCTGGTAGATCAGACTCCCACAACATTGCCAGTGTCTTCACCCCTTTTGGAACCTGCATGAAACCATCCTGGTTGTCTATTAAAGTGCTTGGCACCAGACAGAGACCATCAACTGCTAGGTCAGCATTTTTGAACCTCGAGTCCAATTCGATTGACAGGTGTTCCAAGAAAGGAATGGCAATGCTAATCTTGAAATATTCTTCTGGAGTGGCCGCAGGTTGGTTGTCACGGAGAGTCTGTCGGGATGCTTGACGAGGAACAATAACATCAGTTGTCAAAGCATTCGCCATTTTGCTGACTTCACCGAACCAGGCACCAAACGCTGTGTCGACATCTCTTCTAATAGAAGACATGCAGTTACTGACCGCTTTGATTTCCCTGTAGGCATCGACAACATCTTTTGTCCTTTTCTGCAGCTTCACTGTCAAGGGTTTTAAGTAACGCAAACAATTGCGGACGGCAACGAATGCAACGAGGAAAGGTGTGGAGAAAGCCAGTTGCCTTGGTCAGTGTCTCACTGTCCCAATTGTCACTGTCTTCACACATTTGTCCCAAACAGTCGTGAACAACCAGAAAGAGGAATGTATAAACCTCCAGTGCTTTATGTATTTGTACCCATCTTGTTCTGCACAGATCAACAAGCTTTGTTTTTGTCGTGTCAGGCTGAGATGATTCGATGGTATCTTCAAGTTTTCTTTGTCTCTTAGGAGAGTTTGAGAAAAACAGTGACAGTTCCCTCAGTGCTCCCATCATGTTCTTCACTGCAGGCAAGCCGCATGCTTTTACAATGCAGAGACTCAAGCTATGGGAAGCACAGTGTCTCAGGTAACAGAATGTAGTTACTTGTGATAAAAGAATCAGTGGTTGAAATTGAGTAGAGTGGAAGAGGATTTATTTTTTTTATAGTGCCTAGGGGAGAGGGTTGAAATTTCTCCCCGGATTTACTTATGATTGTAACGTAGCCCCCCCCCCCCCCAAAAAAAAAAAAAAAAAAAAAAAAAAAACCAAGAAAAAAAAAACAAGAGGTACATAGTCAGGCCACTCGGCCACAACGCTCGCATATAATAAGCCTCTGAACGTCGATTGTTATTCAGCATATGCCTGTAAACATTGGCCTATAATAAGCAATGATTCGTGATTATGTAAGAATAGGTTGGCATGTATAATCATGCTTCGTGTGTGTGTTTTTGAAAATGTGCACTTTTGCCAGAATGAAATCAGGCACCGCAAATTAAATGAAATTGAAAGGTTGAAGAACTTCTGCAGATAATTTCATGTAAAACATGGGGAACGCAATTAGCTCAATGGTGTACGCAGTGTAGATCTACTCCAATGTCAGGCGATAACACTGCAGCCTGTACAGACAGTGATTCAAACCCAGGCATTATCCCTAAATAAACCGAAAGTAGGTCAATGAGAGTTGCTTCCCATGAAGTGCGGTACAAAATACATGTTGACAGCTATTTAGGAAGTACTCCTAAAAAAATTACCCTGAGACATTGTTCGGATGACACTGAGGTCTAGTCTACGCACATCGCATAGACTTTTAAAGATCCTGACGCTCATGTTCTAGAGGGGTGAGTGCCGGCTACACAAATACACCCAGCACGCATCAGGTCCCTTCTCCTCATCCCTGTTCGTGCTTATGACTATGCGCCCAAAGGTTGCAAGTGGGCGCCTCGGGCACCTTCAGTGAGATCTTGTATCGATCAGCGCCTTGAGCCTTCAGCTGGGAAAGCGCTATATAAGAACAATTGAATAAATAACTAAAACAACAGGAGCATTACACGCTGAAAGTGGATCCTCTATAGCAGAGCGGTTATATCGAGCCCTGCACACCCATCGGAGAGCTTTCATTCCGATTTAAATAAGGTGGATTCATAAACTCTATGATACTATAGTATAAAACGTTTGGAAAGAAAGACCTCGGGATCGCTCTAATTGTAAATGTAGTCTAAAGAGGTTGCCCTTTACACAAGGATTTTCCTCTTTTAGGGCGAACTAGACTATTATTAATTTACTTACGAGAATCGGAAAGGGCACAATTTTGGAGGACACAGCGTAGATGTACGACTTGTGTTGAATTAAAAATGGTATCCAGTGAACCGGATGTCATATCCTGAAAAAAAAGCATAAATAGTATGGTGTGTTTGTTGCTGTTGTTGTTGTTTTAAATAAGGCATTCACTTCACTCTTACAGTTTGGCTAATCCCTGAATTTCATACTGCTTTTGGTTTATAACTCCTGAAGAAGGTTTTTAGCAAAATAGGTGTATAGAGAATATTGTATTGTGGTGTGTTTCGAGTGTGCTTTGAGCTTTCTGTCTCGCTTTACTCCTTCGGATGAGAGTATAAACCGAGGTCTAGTCTGTGTCGCATACATTCCATCATAACGGACTTTAAAGATCCTGACGCTCATGTCCTAGACGGGTGAGTGCCGGTGACAAGAAAACACCCAGCATGCACCTAGGTCCTTCTCCCCCCATCCCTGGCTGCCCAGGATTTTGCTCAGTTGTCCGGGCGTCAGACCATGCGCCCAAAGGCTGCGGGTGGGCGTCTCGGGCGGCTTGAGTTAGATTCTGTATCGGCCAGCGCCTTGAGCAGCTCTTGAGCTGGAAAAGCGCTATATAAGAACGATTAAATTTCATTACCTACTACTAGCCTGTTTACTTTACACACAGGACAGCGCTGCGCCTAAATTCCGGGGAGGAGTTTTGTATGTTTGATTTTTTGTGTGTGGGATTGTTTGAGGAAGGGAGGTCAGAGAGAAGAGTGGGGTGGATGGGTGGGGGTAGGGCGGGTGGGGGGAGGGCGGGTGGGTGGGTTTGTAGAAAGAGAGAGAGGGGAGGGGGGGAATGCGCGGTAGAATCTCGTAATTCTCTATAAAAGAACGATTAAATAATAATAATAATAATAATAATAATAATAATAATAATAATAATAATAATAATAATAATAATAATAATAATAATAATAATAATAAACAATTGTGTTTTCGCGTGTATGCTTGTTTACGCTTTCTGTATGGTACATTAAAAAAGGGTCCAAGTGCACGGAACATGTAAGCTATTTACGGAAATTAATTTACGTATACATAAAGAAATTAGCGACAATGTAATATTGATTCTGTACAGGATGTTTCGAAGGGAGACAAGAAAAACTGTACTTGATTGAAAGTTCCGACAAGAAGTCCTCTCCAGGATCGCACACACAACTGCTGCCCTGGCAAGGTTGAAGCCCATTTGGAAAGACAGAACCATCAGTCTACATTCCAAGATAAGGCTGCTGCGCTCCCTTGTCATCTCTATACGCTTGCGAAACATGGACCCTCACAGCAATCTACAACGAAGGATACAAAGTATGGAGATGAGGTGCTACAGAAGACTTCTGTGCATTTCCTATATACCCAGCACTTCACCAACGACGAAGTCCGACAGACCATCACCAAGCCATTGGACAACACGATGACCTGCTCACAGTGGTGAAGAACGGACACTCCGATTGTACGGCCGCGTCACCATAGCATCAGGCCTTGCAAAGATTATCCTGCAAAGGCACGTTGCAAGGAGTTAGAAGAAGAGGGAGACCGAAAAAGAGGTGTGAGGACAACATTCGAGAATGGACTGGCTTGATACTGAACGAAGCCATGAGGGTTGCTGAGGACAGAGAAGGACGGAGTACGCTGGTTAAACGATCATCTGTGGTGCCCCAACGACCTCAGAGTTACGGGATAGGATAGGATAGGATTGAAAGTCAATCTAACTTAGGTACGAGGCTATGCATGTCATCAAGGGTTTTCTTCGGGCTCTTCGGTTTGTCCCTACCGCTCAATAATGGTAATGGATGCAGCCAATCTCAAATTTCCCAAATAAAATTTGATTTATTTCTGCCTTCTAATAGCGATCTCCCTGCCTTTGCACCACATGTTTGAATGATAAATGCGTGTTTGTTGCGTAGGCATATGTTAGAGTGTGTGAAACATGTGAGTGTGAATGTTTATAGAGATCGCCGCGCTTTTGAGCCCGATTGGCAATATGGGGAAAAGCGCGTATAAGCTTATAGCATACATTATTATTATTATTATTATTATTATTATTATTATTATTATTATTATTATTATTATTATTAATATGATGATGATGATGATGATGATGATGATGATGATGATGATGATGATGATGATTATTATTATTACTATTACTACTACTACTACTACTACTACTACTACTACTACTACTACTACTACTACTACTCCTCTATTCACGACTGCAGAATTTCACTAATGCGAACTTACAGGCGGTAACCTCTCGTCACAGCAAAACAGATTTGTGCAGACCTGCCTACCTTATGCATTACTCATCAGTAGTCTTCCCTGTGAATTTCAGTAATTTTGCATTTTCCTTCAGTAATTCTAAAGACATGAGGAAACGCGGTGTTTCTGAATAACCAAGGTATGAATAAATTCACGCACGTTTACTACTTAAAAAGCACACAAAACAGTTTTTAAAACAAAAAAGGATAGCAAAAAGAAGGAAACAATATCAAACAGATTTTAAAATGATTAATTAGTATCATGAGAGACCATGGCATGCAACAAAAGATAAACCTGCACATCCCTGACCCGTTTGTGATGAAGGATAACTGTTCCACAGGAGTTTTATTTACATTACCGACTCGAATGTAATTTTCATGATAAAGATGTGTAATTCACATGAATAGGCACTACACATAAATTAATTCAAAGTTTGCCTTTTTTTTTTTTAAAGTTTCATCAGCTGTCAAAAGAAGGACTTGTTACTGTGAATACGTTTACTTTACCAATAACAATAGCACATTGTGAGGTTCATTTAATTACAGTTCAAATCGACCACACTGGAAAGACTGTACCCTGTACAAATTTTGCAGTTTTTTTTTAAAACTTTATATTGTGCCAGCTGCGTGGAGTAGGCATATTTGAGATGGTCCAGCTCTTCGTGCCTGACATATCTGGTGTCTTCGTGGCAAGATTTGGGGACCAGCCGCTTACAATCGTTTGCTACTCCATGCCCAACTGAGAAGTCAGAGTCGCCCACAGAACAGTACAGTATAATTCTGGGCCACGTTTTTTGAAGCCACAAGACAAGGCCAAGTCCTCGTGTAATCCGAACGAAATACTTGCAACTGCAGCTTTTTCTTCTTCTTCTGTACTTGAGCAATCTCTACACACTCAGATTCTTCTGATTCGTGGTCTGTCTCATGTAAACGTGCAACTTTAGCGCGATTAGAACTTTCTCCTTTTTTTTTTTTTTTTTTTAAAAATTAAATTTGTGTTTCCGGACACATTAACTTTCTCCACTCGCCATTTTCACTCAAGACCAGCGCGACAATCTAAGCTTGTAACGTTCGAGCATGTTCATTGGTTCACGACGTCCAATCGCAACTCTCGAAACACTTGCTCTCATGCAAGGGCGGTCACTCTATCGGCTTCTGGGCGTAGCAGACAACAATTTAACAAGTTTACACGGCTCTAAAAATTGCGTAGTTTTTCGATCGTTTTTTCCGTAATTTTGCATAAAATTTCGTACTCCCGTATTAGAAGGTAAAATTCCGTAAAATTACGGAAGATTACGGAAGGGTAGGCAGGTCTGTTTGTGACTTGACAGGCCCCGACATAATTTTAAAAGGAAGGAAATAGTCTACCTTAAATATGCATCAGACCGGTTATAATGGGCCAAGTTGACGAAAATAACTGTTACACTCGATATGATGTTGGTGTTTTCCTATCAGTACCTGATTCAGCCCCAATGCTGAAATCCTGATAAGGTATAACTCAGATTCATTTATCCACGCAGCCTGCTCACTCATCAACAAGTCTGGAGTCGATGTATGAAGTTTTCCACTTTTATTCAGCACACATCAACAACTGCATACAATCGCTTTTCACTCTCAAATTTTACTTTCCAACTCACTATCAACAATCTCCCTCAAAAACAGTGCGGTACCTAAATATATAACCTCTCTCTCTCTCTTCCCGAACAATTTATAGAACACGGTAGACTAGAATGACGCACTACAGCCAATCAAATAAAAGATCGTCATCGCTGACTTACGTCATACATATTTCTTCTCCTTCCGGGAACGTTCTCATACTTCGATATTTATCGGGAAGTTTCCATCGATAGTAAATACTGAAATCTAGAGAATTCTCCAATAATATCGACTAACGAAAATTATCAATGTTATACAAAACCTCTCCTAACAACAATGCAAACTCAAATCAAAGGTAAATAAACTCCATTATTGAATACTTTGCAAAACGAAACGATTAGATCTATCGTGCGCTTTTCAGACATACTACCATTCGCGTTTCAACGTAACATAACCCCCCCCCCACTCAAGAAGAAATTTACCTAATTTCTTTCAACAACGTTGAAACGTAATGCACAAATAAAGTCTTAATTCTGGACTTTCTGAATACTGTCATTGTTCACAGTTCATTCTCACAGAGTCAAAGTTTCTCATCTGCAAGTCTTTCTGGATACTGTCAATGTTCACAGTTCATTCACACAAGGTCAATGTTTCTCATCTGCAAGTCTGTTTAGATATTGCCAATGTTCTCAGTTCGTCCACACAGTCAATGTTCTTTACTCACACACTCTGCTGAGAAAGTCCGCACCAACATTGTCTGATCCTTTAATAGATTCTACTCGCATGTTAAAGTTCTGCAAGTACATAGCCCATCTCATGATGCGACTGTTCACAAACTTGGCAGAGTTGAAGTAGGTTAGCGGCTTGTGATCAGTCTGTAGCACGAACTTCACTCCTTGTAGGTATAGTTCGAACTTCCGGATTCCCCATATGATGGCAAGGCACTCTTTCTCCGAGTAATTTTTCTCAGCCCTGGACAGCTTCTTGCTGGCGTAACTGACCGGAAATAGTTTCCCTTCGTGTTCTTGCATCAGTATGGCGCCGATGCCTTCGTCCGCTGCGTCTGTTCTCAAGACGAATTCCTTGGAAGTGTCAGGCAGTCGTAGCACCGGATCCTTCGAAAGGAGATCGCGCACAGTCTGGTATGCCTTCTCCTGAGACGGTCCCCACTGCACTTGGTTTGGACAGCCTTTCCGCACCAGGTCCGACAAGGGTGCTGTGATGGCTGAGTAGTTCGGTACGAACTCTCTATAATACCCAGCCAATCCTAGGAAAGATCGCACCTGCTTCTTTGTTTTGGGACGTGGAGCGTTCAGAATCTTGGTGACTTTTTCTAGCAAAAGCCCCTTTTGTCCTTCTTTCAGCGAATGGCCGATAAAGTCTACGTTGTCAGTCCCCAGAATGCACTTACTGGGTCTCACGGTCAGGTTAGCTTCTGTTAGACGGTGAAACAGCTCCCTCAAGGTCTGCAGATGCTCTTCCCAAGTGTGGGTATGGACTAGCAGGTCGTCCCAGTAACACACGACGTTGTCCATCCCTTTGAGCATCTTCCTCATTCCTCTCTTCAGGGTAGCTCCGCTGTTGACCATGCCAAAGGGCATCCTTAGGCACTCGTACGTCCCATCAGGAGTTATGAAAGCAGTCTTTGGTATGTCCTGTTGACGCACGGGGACTTGCCAATAACCCTTGCTGAGGTCAATCTTTGAGAAGATTCTACTCCCCGATAGTTGGCGGAAGAGGTCTGCGGCAGTAGGCATCGGCTCAGGGTCGAAGACGGTGATCTTATTAACCTTCCTGTAGTCGATGCATACTCTGTTGCTCCCGTCCTTCTTCTTCACGACCACAACAGGGGACGCGTAGGGGAACTGGACTCCCTGATGATGCCCATCTTCAGCATTTCATCGATATCTTCCTTCAAGGATTCACGGGCCTTGAAAGGGATCGGGAAGGGTTTTGATCGAACGGGAATATTTGAAGTGAGGTGGACTTCATGTTCGACCAAAGTCGTAGAGCCTGGGACATCACTGAAGCTATGGGGAAACTCGCCCATAAGGTCCTTGAGCTCCAACTTTTGACCTTCCGTCAAGCTCGGTCCTAGCTTAACATCATCGATGCCTTCTTTGCTGTGGAAGTCTCCCAGTTCCAACAGTTCCTCGCTGTCAAAGCTGTTGTCGATCTCAGCTGCTGTTGCTGCATGCTGTTACACTCGGTTTGATGTTGGTGTTTTTCTATCAGTATCTGATTCAGCCCCGATGCTTGAATTCCTGATAGTTGTGTAACTCAGATTCGTTTATCCACGCAGCCTGCTCAAACAGCATACAAGTCACAAAGTCGACGTATGAAGTTTTCCACTTTTATTCAGCACACATCAACAACTGCATACAATCACCTTTTCACTCTCCACTTTTTGCTTTCCAATTCACTATCAACAACTACTCTCTCTAACCACACACAGGGCATCCATTTTTTTTTCTCATTCCAGATGACGACAGGTCGTTCTAGAAATGACGCATTACAACCAACCAATCAGAATTAAAGATCGTCATCACTGACTTACGTCATACATCTCTCTTCCTGTCAAAAGAATGTTCTCCATTATCTACGTCCATCAAGAAACTTCGATTGATAGTAAACAAACGGATCCAGAAAATTCTCCAACAATATCGACCAACGAAAATTATCAACGTTATACAAAGCCTCTCCTAACAACCATGCAAACTCAAATCAAAGGTAAATAAACTCCATTATCGAATACTTTGCAAAACGAAACGATTAGATCTATCGTGCGCGTTTCAGATATACTACCATTGGCGTTTCAACGTAACATAACCCCCCCACTCAAGAAGAAATTTACCCAATTTCTTTCAACAACGTTGAAACGTAATACACAAACAAAGTACAGAATTAAGACTTATTTCAGCCTGTCTGAACACTGTCAATGTTCTCAGCTCATTCACATAGAGTCAATGTTTCTCATCTGCAAGTCTTTCTGGATACTGTCAATGTTCACAGTTTATCTACACAGTCAATGTTTTTCATCTTCAAGCCTGTCTAGATATTACCGATGTTCTTAGTTCACCAACACAGTCAATGTTCTTTCATTCGCAAGGAAACGACGCCCTCGTCAGTTGCGGTCGTCATCGGCCCAGGGTCAAAGACGATGATCACGTGGGCTTCCCTGGAATCAGTGCGTCCTCCGTTGTCTCCTTCTTCCATCGGATGTCCGACGCAGTCGACGTTGTCAGCTCCCAGAATGCATTTGCTGGATCTCACGGTCAGGTTGGCTTCTGCGGGACGGTGGAACAGCTCCCTCAAGGTCTGCAGATGCTCCTTCCAGGTCTGGGTGTGGACTTCATGTTCGACCAAAGTCGTAGAGCCTGGGACATCATTGAAGCTGTGGGGAAATTCGCCCATAAGGTCCTTGAGCTCCATCTTTTGACCTTCCGTCAAGCTTGGTCCTAGCTTAACATCATCGATGCCTTCTTTGCTGTGGAAGTCTCCCAGTTCCAACAGTTCTTCGCTGTCAAAGCTGTCGTCGGTCACAGCTGCTGTGGCTGCGTGCACAGTCTCTGATGGCCTTTCCACGTACAGCTTAAGGAGGTTGGCGTGGTATATCTTGGAATGCTGGCCGACCTTCACCTTGTAGTCGTTGATTCCCACCACGGTCTCCACTTCGTACGGGCCTTTCCACTGCATCAGCAACTTATTATGATCAGTAGGTAACAGCACCAGCACTTTGTTGCCAGGTTTAAACTTCCTGTTCACAGCCCTACGGTCATAGTAGTGCTTTCCACAGTCCTGGGACTTCTTCAGGTTTTCTCTGGCTATCTCGAGAGTCTGCTCCAGCTTCTCCCGTAGCTCAAACACGTACTGGTAGCTGTTCTTCACCTCTGGGGTGTCTACTTCTTTCGTCCACAGTTCTTTCAGGATGTGCATCGGCCCTCGGATGGTTCTTCCGTACAGCAGCTCGAACGGAGAAAAGCCGGTGGACTCCTGCGGTACTTCTCTGTAGGCGAAAAGTAAGGCGTTGATGTAGCGATGCCATTGTCTGGGCTGCTCGCTGCACAGTTTCTTCAGGGTGGACTTCAACGTAGCATTGAACTTTTCGACAAGCCCGTTGCACATTGGATGGTAGGGTGTCGTAGTTAAATGCCAGATGCTCAGCAGTCTGTTGACCTCCTTCATGCAGTCAGAGACGAACTGCGTCCCGAGGTCTGTCAGAATTTCTTCAGGCACTCCAAGTCTACTGAACATGTCCACCAGTGCCTCTGCTACAGTTTCAGTGTCAATCTTCTTCAGAGGGACTGCTTCTGGGTACCGAGTCGCATAGTCCACTAAAGTCAGTACCCATCGATGACCTTCTTCACTCGGAGGTCTTATTTCGCCGATTAAGTCTAAGGCCACCCTCTTGAAAGGTCGGTCGATCAAAGGCATTCTCTGCATTGGCACTTTAGGGACCCTTCCTCGAGGTATGGTCTTCTGGCAAATGTCACATGATCGGCAGAAACGGCTGACGTCCGCATGAAGTCCTGGCCAGTAGAACACCGCCTGGATTCTATCCGACGTCTTCTTGATACCTAGGTGACCTCCCATGATTGAGTCATGAGCTACTTCCATCACTCGGCGCCTTAGGGGTAACGGTACCAAGACTTGACGTAGTGGTTTACCTCCGTTGACCCTCGGGTGCTGGAAGATTCGATACAGGATCTTGGCCTTCACCTCAAAATAGACCGTGCCACTGCCCTTGGCCACGTGGTCTTGGCGGTTCCTGTACTTGTTTAAAGTGCTATCAGCTTCCTGGAGCTGGATCAGCTTATCTCTGTCCACGATGGCAGCTTTGGAGTTGTCGGCGACCTTCAGTGGCGTAGACGTCTTGTCTCTCTTGGCCTGGGCCCTGGTTGTAACAGCACCGACGATCTCTGGTCTGCAGGGCTGAGCCGGAGTAACCACATTGTCCCATAGCAACTCTGTAAGGTCTCCATCGGGAAACGGCAACGGATCCTCCTCCGCAACTTCGACGCGTTGGGTTGAGGCAGGACTCCACTCTGGATCGGGGTCGTCGGGTCGTCTTGCGCCGTCGATATTCCCGATCATCATATCATACAGCGGCTTCTTCAGGCAAACCGCTTCGACTTCGCCTATGTAGAAAGGGGTGTTGACATGAATCTTCGCAACTGGCGCTCTCACACATTTGCTGTCGGCCATAAGTGTCCATTTTGAATCGCCAGTGAACTGTTCTTTAGCGATTAGGTCTTCTCTGACGATGACCCCACTGCAGCCAGAGTCTCTTAAAACAGTCACTTCATGATTTCCGACGCGTCCCTTGGAAACTGGCATGTTCTGGACGGTCACAGCTGCGCTGGCGACGACGGGGATGGATTTTCCGTTGGCAAGGAGAAGTTGGCCATCGGTCATGCACTCTTGCACGTCGGCAGGAGTAGCTGTGCGCTCGGTCTCGCTCGGAAGAATGACGCTCCCGCCGCACACCTGATGGTCAGATCTACTGTTTTGCCGTTGATTGGAGAACCGCCTCTGCCGGTTGCCCGCCGCTGCATTGTCCGTACTGCCCCGCTGTCCGCTACTTTTGTTTTGAGGACAGTTAGCCGCCCTGTGGTCTGTAGCGTTGCAGGTGAAACAGCCTCTTGAATGCCCTTCCCTGGGAGGAGGCATGGAGTCCGTCTGTTTCTGGCTCGTCTGGCTCCCCTGGATCTGGTTCACATGGTTTCCAGTCTTCTGAAAATGTTTCGTCGCGCTGGGTGGCCCCAGGGTTTTCCCATGAGCGATGAGATATCTTTCAGCAGCCTCAGTCACATCTTTAAGCGCCTGCAGCTTTTGTTCTTCTAAGTGGGTCGCTAGGTCCTTGTGACAGGCATTGATAAATTGTTCCTTCACGATCAGATCATGGAGACTGTCGTAAGACTTCCTTTCGCCTGATAACTCCACCCACTTGTGTAGATATGACGACAGGCGCTCCTCAAACTGCTTTGGCGTCTCGTCTGACTTAGGCCGGCATTCACGGAAGCGTTTACGGTAGCCCTTCTCCGTAAAGTTGTAGCACTGCAATAGTGCCTCTTTCAAGACGTCGTAGTCTTTAGCGTCATCGTCCGACAATCTGGTGTAGACGTCGAGTGCTTGCCCCGTCAGAAGTGCACTTAGTCGAATCGCCCAGTCTTGAGGTTGCCAGTTAGAGCTTTTGGCAAACCTTTCAAATCTCGCCAAATAACTGTCGATCTGGTCCTTCCCGTCGACAAACGCTGGCAATTTTGGAGCCTTGTTGTCGCTGATGACTTGTGGCGCATGCTGATTGTTTTGAATACGCGCCAACTCTAGCTGGTACTGACGATCAGCTTCTCTTTCCTCACGCCTGCGCTCATCTTCTCTTTCTTGCCGCTGCTGTTCAATTTCCAGACGCTTCAGTTCAAATTCTCTTTCTTCGCGCCGTCGCTGTTCCTCTAATTCTCTTTCTTCACGGCGACGCTGCTCTTCTTTTTCTAGACGCTTCTCTTCTAATTCTCTTTCTTGTATTCTCTCCTGGGACTTGACGTACTCCGTCAGCTGTTTGCCTTTGAGATTCAGTGCAATCCCTTTCTGCCAGAAGTCAGCCATCTTGATGCTTTTCTGGAAAGTTCTTTTCTGGAATGTTCTTTTTCTGGAAAGTTCTTTTTCTAGAAAGTTCTTGACTGCGCTGTACCTTTCTAGACTGTTCTAGAACAGCACATTTTCTGCAGTAGCGCTGATGGTTGCCACTAGTCGCTTTCGCTGACGCAGGCCCCGCTTTCCTCGTCGTATGCGACGCTGCACCACGCTGGTGTTGATGTACACGCTCCTGTGCTGAAGTAGACGCGACGTCCGCTCGTCGCTCCCTCTAATACTGGCGATGTAACTCCGAGACTGTCCCTCGACGTAGTCTTACGGCAGCCACGTAGTCCTGATCTGTTGTTCGCTCACGAAGCAACTCTTCAGCGACTACACGCCCTTGCAGTCAACCCGAATCTATCGGATGTAGTCCCAGTATGTTGGCCCCTCTCGACGCAACTTGTTGGCGGCTACCCTCGATGACTGCCTCTCGTAACGTTGACTCGCTTGTTGTAGCAGTTGAACCCTTGGCTATGGCGTGAATCGCGGCTTGACCCCCAAAATGTTACACTCGGTTTGATGTTGGTGTTTTTCTATCAGTATCTGATTCAGCCCCGATGCTTGAATTCCTGATAGTTGTGTAACTCAGATTCGTTTATCCACGCAGCCTGCTCAAACAGCATACAAGTCACAAAGTCGACGTATGAAGTTTTCCACTTTTATTCAGCACACATCAACAACTGCATACAATCACCTTTTCACTCTCCACTTTTTGCTTTCCAATTCACTATCAACAACTACTCTCTCTAACCACACACAGGGCATCCATTTTATAATTTTTTTTCTCATTCGAGATGACGACAGGTCGTTCTAGAAATGACGCATTACAACCAACCAATCAGAATTAAAGATCGTCATCACTGACTTACGTCATACATCTCTCTTCCTGTCAAATGTGTTTCATGAGGATAGTGAACTTGAGTTGCCTACAGGAAATACAGGGGTCCCTAAAATTAATACTTTTTTGCATTTTGATAGCAATGATACTGTGGGAAATAATAAATTTAAAGATGAACTCGGTTTGGGTTTTGATTATGATAATATTGACGCTATAGTAACACCTGATGTTTACATTGTTGTTGATAATACTTCCGCCTTTGATCCTGTTTTGGATGTTGATCAATTTGAAGAAATTGTTAATAACAATGTTTATATTAATGCCAATACAGTTACTACTGTGGAGAATGACTTAATGATTGACTTACCTGTCAGTACATTTGATTCTTTGTTTTGTACACCTATAGGCGTTACTGTTGCTTCAGCGAATTCTGACTCTAATGTTGCTGATGTCTTCGAAGGTCCTGATGATGTTTGTGAATCATGTGGTTTGTTGCATTCTGTTATCATTTGTGGAGATGATAATGATGTCTGTAACCTTGATGATAATGAATGTAATGATGGTGTTGCTAACGTTGTAAATGTTGGTGATAATTTTGACCGGGATAGTTGCATTCCGAGTAAGGTTAGTGGTGACCTGGGTTTACATGCTATTTCCAATCTCTGTGATATTGATTGTTCTGATGTCAGTCACAATAACAATGATGCTGATAATAATATTGATAATAATGATAGTCATAATTCTACAGATAATGAAAATGATGATATTAGTGCTAATGATGAGGGTGATAATAATAACAATTATAATGATGATCTAAATGATGATGATATAAATGATAACGCCAACCCCAGTGTAACCTTCAGCGGAAACCTAAGTTATGCCAGTTTCTCACTCTCTTCTTTGCGCTTCCTTTCTTTGAATGTTGGTGGTTTGATATCAAAGCTGAAGTTCCCAGATTTAGAGAATCAGATAAGGAGTGCTGATATTATTTGTTTGTCAGAAACCAAACTTGATAACTTTGACAATATAGCAATTGATGGGTATTCTGTCTTTATGAAGAATAGGAAGGCTTTTAAAAGGAAATCAGGTGGCATTGCTCTTTTAGTTAAAAATGAGTTGTTAGATTATATTAAAGTTGTAGAACATCAATCTTGTAAGGAAAGTATACAAACTGGCTTTGATAAATATTATCGCTTGGTACAGCACTCGGTTTCAGATGATGGTTTATTCTTTGAATTATCTATTCCTCGTAATAATGTACTCCAGACATGTTTATGTGTAGTGGTTTATATATATTCCCCCTGAAAATTCAGTTTATGTGAACAGGAACGCTTTTCAAGAACTGGCTGATACTCTGACTAACTGGAATGACGATTGTAATGTAGTTATGTTGGGTGACTTCAATGCTAGGACGGGTACAGTTAGTGACTTTGTAGAAGATGAACAAGAAGTGGGTAATTTTATTGCCAGTACTGCCGATTTAATTGATGTTTACGGTATCCAGAAAGTTAGGGTATCCCAGGACAGTAATGTAAACAATTTTGGCAACTCTCTCATAGATTTCTGTATCACACAGAACTTATTGATCGTCAATGGTAGAGCCGGCGATGATGCTAGTGTAGGTAGACCTACTTGCAAAGGTGTTAGCGTAGTTGATTATGTGGTTGCCTCCCCTGCCATGTTTACCCACGTTGCTAGGTTTGCCGTTGGCGACTTTGATGAGTGTCTCTCGGATGTCCATAGCCCTTTATTTTTTACATTAGCCTTTAATGATCTTTTGTTTGAAGATAATCCCTTAGTGAGTGATCTTAATATCCATTCTGTTAATAAACCTTTCAAGCCAATATGGAAAAAGAATCTCAGAATGTTTTCATAGACAGCATTGATGATGAGCGTGTTCAAGATGTAAGGCTTACGCTGGAGCATCTCTTACACAGTGGGCAGGATATAGCCCAAGTCGATGGTAATAACATTAACAAAGAAATTGCTGATATTTTATTGTCTGCTGCCAGCAATGCCGACATGCTAAGAAACATCAGCAATAACAGGGCGAAGAAGAAGAAGAAGAAAAAAATGCCGTGGTTTGATGGCGAATGTAGGCTGAAAAGGAAAGTTTTTCGTAACGCTAAACGAAAGCATGCCCGTGTTCACGATCAGAATTCGGGGGAATTGAGGAAACAAGCGTACAAAGCATACAAAAGCACTGTTTGTAGGAAGTTTAATGCACATAGAAGAAATATGCATGCCAGTTTACGTACAATGAAGTGTAGAGATGCTAAAGCATATTGGAAGTTTTTGAATGAGCGCTCGAATAATGAACCACCTAATGTATCTATGCCTACACACGATGACTTTGTTAATTATTTTGAAGAGCTTGGTAACATCCCTGAGAATGAAATTCTACATCCTACAGACCCCCTTGACACCGAAACACACGTATTTGATAATAATAGTTTAAATGCTGATATTACACAAGAGGAGGTGTTAAAATCTATTAGAAAATTAAAAAATAACAAAGCTTATTGATTATATTCTGAATGAGTTCTTAAAGGCTTCTTCTCCAAAGTTGTTAAATACTATCACAATGTTGTTTAATCTTGTTTTAAGCAGTGGTAAAATTCCAGATGAGTGGTCAGTTGGCATAATTTGCCCGTTGTATAAAGGTAAAGGGGATAGGTTAAATGTAGATAATTATAGAGGTATAACGGTGCTTAGCTGTATGGGTAAACTTTTCACCAGCGTAATTAATGACAGGATTAACCTATTTCTAGACTCAAATAATTTGTTAGGCAATGAACAAGCAGGTTTTAGGAAAGGATATTCAACCAGTGACCACGTTTTTACTCTTTATTGTTGACATTTATTTGCAGCAAAGGAAAAAATTGTTTTGTACATTTATTGATTAAAAAAAAGCATTTGACAATGTACAGCGTAGTATGCTTTGGGAGAAGCTAATGAAAACTGGTATTACTGGAAAAGTTTTGACAGTGATTAAAGATATGTACCAAAAAGCCAAGTCATGTGTTAGAACCCATGATGGTCTGTCATCTACTTTTTTTACGTGTAACGCTGGAGTGAGGCAAGGAGAAAATCTGTCACCTGTATTATTTTCTTTGTTTTTGAATGATTTAAGGTCTTTCCTTGCAGAACATATCGACGGGTTATCATTGCCACATAATTTGGCGAATGGCTTCGGCTTTTCTGATGTTGAACAGTATTTTCATTTGTTTTTGTTACTCTATGCTGATGATACTGTCATTTTATCAGAGTCTGCTGAAGACATGCAGAAGGCCTTAGATATTTTAGATCTATACTGTACAAAATTTGGATTGTGTTTAAATATTGCAAAAACGAAAGTGATGATTTTTTCCCGCGGTAAAGTTAGAAGGTTGCCTGTTTTTAAGTTTAAAAATGTAATTCTTGAAATTGTTTGGGAATATAAATATCTGGGTACCCTTTTTCAATATAATAACAAATTTCTAAAAATATCAGATCCATGAGTGTATCAGCTGAACGTGCTATGTTTGCGCTTTTAAAAAAATGTAGGAAACTGGATTTGCCGCTTGATATTCAGTTAGATCTTTTTGATAAATGTGTAAAACCGATTTTATTGTATAACTGCGAGGTATGGGCCCATGAAAAAATGATAATATGTGATCGATTACAACTAAAATTTTTGAAATTGATTCTTAATGTTAAAACTAGTACGCCGACCTGTATGGTTTTAGGTGAAGTGGGCTGTTTTCCTGTTTCCTTAGATGCTAAATGCAGGCTACTCTGTTTCTGGTATAAACTTTGTATTGATTGTTGCAATGATTCTGCTAGAATGTCAGTACTTATGTTCCGACTATGCTCTTTGTTACACTCGGTTTGATGTTGGTGTTTTCTATCAGTATCTGATTCAGCCCCGATGCTTGAATTCCTGATAGGGTGTAACTCAGATTCGTTTATTCACACAGCCCGTCCAAACAGCATACAAGTCACAAAGTCGACGTATGAAGTTTTCCACTTTTATTCAGCACACATCAACAACTGCATACAATTCTCAATTCAACTCAACAACTTTCACAGCAACTTTCCAAATCACTATCAACAACTTTACTCTCTCTCAACAGCAATTCGGCACACGATTAAATAACCTCTCTCTTTTCTGGAACAATTTGGTATACTGTAGAAATGACGTACTGCCACCAATCGAACTAAAGATCGTCATCACTGGCTTACGTCATTACACATTTCTTCTCCTTCCGGATCGTTCCTTCAAATTTCTACAATTATCCCGAATCTTCGATCGATAGTAAACAAGCCGATCCAGAAGACTCTACAACAATATCGACTAACGAAAATTATCAACGTTATACAAAGCCTCTCCTAACAACAATGCAAACTCAAATCAAAGGTAAATAAACTCCATTATTGAATACTTTGCAAATCGAAACGATTAGATCTATCGTACACGCTTCAGCCATACTATCATTCGCGTTTCAACGTAACATAACCCCCCACTCAAGAAGAAATTTACCTAATTTCTTTCAACAACGTTGAAACGTAATGCACAAACAAAGTACAGAGTTAAAACTTATTTCAGACTGTCTCATTTACTGTCAATGTTCTCAGTTCATTCACACAGAGTCAATGTTTCTCATCTGCAAATCTTTCTGGATACTGTCAATGTTCACAGATCATTTACCCAGTCAACGTTTTTCATTTTCAAGTCTGTCATTATCAATATTCTTAGTTCGTCCACACAGTCAATGTTATTTCGTTCGCAAGGAATCGACGTCCTCGTCAGTTGCGGTCGTCATCGGCCCAGGGTCAAAGACGGTGATCTCGTGGGCTTTCCTGGAGTCAGTGCGTCCTCCGTTGTCTCCTTCTTCCATTGGATGTCCGACGCAGTCGACGTTGTCAGCTCCCAGGATGCACTTGCTGGGTCTCACGATCAGGTTGGCTTCTGCGGGACGGTGGAACAGCTCCCTCAAGGTCTGCAGATGCTCCTTCCAGGTCTGGGTGTGGACTTCATGTTCGACCAAAGTCGTAGAGCCTGGGACATCATTGAAGTTATGGGGAAACTCGCCCATAAGGTCCTTGAGTTCCATCTTTTGACCTTCCGTCAAGCTTGGTCCTAGCTTAACATCATCGATGCCTTCTTTGCTGTGGAAGTCTCCCAGTTCCAACAGTTCTTCGCTGTCAAAGCTGTCGTCGGTCACAGCTGCTGTGGCTGCGTGCACAGTCTCCGATGGCCTTTCCACGTACAGCTTAAGGAGGTTGGCGTGGTATATCTTGGAATGCTGGCCGACCTTCACCTTGTAGTCGTTGATCCCCACCACGGTCTCCACTTCGTACGGGCCTTTCCACTGCATCAGCAACTTATTGTGATCAGTAGGTAGCAGCACCAGCACTTTGTTGCCAGGTTTGAACTTCCTGTTCACAGCCCTACGATCATAGTAGTGCTTTCCACAGTCCTGGGACTTCTTCAGGTTTTCTCTCTATCTCGAGAGTCTGCTCCAGCTTCTCCCGTAGCTCAAATACGTACTGGTAACTGTTCTTCACCTCTGGGGTGTCCACTTCCTTCGTCCACAGTTCTTTCAGGATGTGCATCGGCCCTCTGATGGTTCTTCCGTACAGCAGCTCGAACGGAGAAAAGCCGGTGGACTCCTGCGGTACTTCTCTGTAGGCGAAAAGTAAGGCGTTGATATAGCGATGCCATTGTCTGGGCTGCTCGCTGCACAGTTTCTTCAGGGTGGACTTCAGCGTAGCATTGAACTTCTCGACAAGCCCGTTGCACATCGGATGGTAGGGTGTCGTAGTCAAATGCCGGATGCTCAGCAGTCTGTTGACCTCCTTCATACAGTCAGAGACGAACTGTGTCCCGAGGTCTGTCAGAATTTCTTCAGGCACTCCAAGCCTACTGAACATGTCCACCAGTGCCTCTGCTACAGTTTCAGTGTCAATCTTCTTCAGTGGCACTGCTTCTGGGTACCGAGTCCATAGTCTACTAAAGTCAGTACCCATCGATGACCTTCTTCACTCGGAGGTCGTATTTCGCCGATTAAGTCTAAGGCCACCCTCTTGAAAGGTCGGTCGATCAAAGGCATTCTCTGCATTGGCACTTTAGGGACCCTTCCTCGAGGTATGGTCTTCTGGCAAATGTCACATGATCGACAGAAACGGCTGACGTCCGCATGAAGTCCTGGCCAGTAGAACACCGCCTGGATTCTGTCTGACGTCTTCTTGATGCCCAGGTGACCTCCCATGATTGAGTCATGCGCTACTTCCATCACCTGGCGCCTTAGGGGTAATGGTACCAATACTTGACGTAGTGGTTTCCCTCCGTTGACCCTCGGGTGCTGGAAGATTCGATACAGGATCTTGGCCTTCACCTCAAAATAGACCGTGCCACTGCGTTTGGTCACGTGATCTTGGCGGTTCCTGTACTTGTTTAAAGTACTATCAGCTTCCTGGAGCTGGATCAGCTTATCTCTGTCCACGATGGCAGCTTTGGAGTTGTCGGCGACCTTTAGGGGCGTAGACACCTTGTCTCTCTTGGCCTGGGCCCTGGTAGTAACAGCACCGACGATCTCTGGTCGGCAGGGCTGAGCCGGAGTAACCACATTGTCCCGTAGCAGCTCTGTAAGGTCTCCATCGGGAAATGGCAATGGATCCTCCTCCACAACTTCGACGCGTTGGGTTGAGGCAGGACTCCACTCTGGATCGGGGTCGTCGGGTCGTCTCGCGCCGTCGATATTCCCGATCATCAAATCATACAGCGGCTTCTTCAGGCAAACCGCTTCGACTTCGCCTATGTAGAAAGGGGTGTTGACATGAATTTTTGCAACTGGCGCTTTCACACATTTGCTGTCGGCCATGAGTGTCCATTTTGAATCGCCAGTGAACTGTTCTTTAGCGATTAGGTCTTCTCTGACGATGACCCCACTGCAGCCAGAGTCTCTTAAAACAGTCACTTCATGATTTCCGACGCGTCCCTTCGAAACTGGCATGTTCTGGACGGTCACAGCTGCGCTGGCGACGACGGGGATGGATTTTCCGTTGGCAAGGAGAAGTTGGCCATCGGTCATGCACTCTTGCACGTCGGCAGGAGTAGCTGTGCGCTTGGTCTCACTCGGAAGAATGACGCTCCCGCCGCACACCTGATGGTCAGATCTACTGTTTTGCCGTTGATTGGAGAACCGCCTCTGCCGGTTGCCCGCCGCTGCATTGTCCGTACTGCCCCGCTGTCCGCTACTTTTGTTTTGAGGACAGTTAGCCGCTCTGTGGTCTGTAGCGTTGCAGGTGAAACAGCCTCTTGAATGCCCTTCCCTGGGAGGTGGCGTGGAGTCAGTGTGTCTCTGGCTCGTCTGGCTCCCCTGGATCTGGTTCACATGGTTTCCAGTCTTCTGAAAATGTTTCGTCGCGCCGGGTGGCCCCAGGGTCTTCCCATGAGCGATGAGATATCTTTCAGCAGCCTCAGTCACATCTTTAAGCGTCTGAGCTTTTGTTCTTCTAAGTGGGTCGCTAGGTCCTTGTGACAGGCATTGAGAAATTGTTCCTTCACGATCAGGTCATGGAGACTGTCGTAAGACTTCGTTTCGCCTGATAACTCCACCCACTTGTGTAGATATGACGACAGGCGCTCCACAAACTGCTTTGGCGTCTCGTCTGACTTAGGCCGGCATTCACGGAAGCGTTTACGGTAGCCCTTCTCTGTAAAGTTGTAGCACTGCAACAGGGCCTCTTTCAAGACGTCGTAGTTTTTGGCGTCATCGTTCGACAGTCTGGTGTAAACTTCGAGAGCTTGCCCCGTCAGAAGTGCACTCAGTCGAATTGCCCAGTCTTGAGGTTGCCAGTTAGAGCTTTCAGCGAACCTTTCGAATCTCGCCAGATAACTGTCAATCTGGTCCTTCCCGTCGACGAAAGCTGGCAATTTTGGAGCCGTGTTGTCACTGATAACTTGTGGCGCATGCTGCTGTTGCTGGATGCGCGCCAACTCTAGTTGGAACTGACGATCAGCTTCTCTTTCCTCACGCCTGCGCTCATCTTCTCTTTCTTGCCGCTGCTGTTCAATTTCCAGACGCTTCAGTTCAAATTCTCTTTCTTCACAGCGACGCTGCTCTTCTACTTCTAGACGCTTCTGTTCTAGTTCTATTTCTTTTTCTAGACGCTTCTCTTCCAATTCTCTTTCTCGTGTTCTCTCCTGAGACTTGACGTACTCCGTCAGCTGCTTGCCTTTTAGATTCAGTTCAACCCCTTTCTGCCAGAAGTCAGCCATCTTGATGCTTCTGGAAAGTTCTTTTCTAGAAAGTTCTTTTCTGGAAAGTTCTTTTCTGGAAGGTTCTTCTTCTAGAAAGTTCTTGACTGTAGAGTTCTTCTTTTTTTTTTTTTTTCTGGAAAGTTCTTGACTGTGCTGTACCTTTCTAGACTGTTCTAGAACAGCACGCTTTCTGCAGTAGCGCTGATGCTTGTCACTAGTCGCCTTCGCTGACGCAGGCCCCCGCTGTCCTCGTCGTATGCGACGCTGCACCACGCTGGTGTTGATGTATACGCTCCTGTGCTGAAGTAGACGCGACGTCCGCTCGACGCTCGCTGTAACACTGGCGATGTAGCTCCGAGACTGTCCCTTGACGTAGTCTTGCGGCAGCCACGTAGTCCCGACTTGTTGTTCGCTCACGAAGCAACTCTTCAGCGACTACACGCCCTTGCAGTCAACCCGAACCTATCGGATGTAGTCCCAGTATGTTGGCCCCTCTCGACGCAACTCGTTGGCGGCTACCCTCGATGACTGCTTCTCGTAACGTTGACTCGCTTGTTGTAGCAGTTGAACCCTTGGCTATGGCGTGAATCGCGGCTTGACCCCCAAAATGTTACACTCAGTTTGATGTTGGTGTTTTCTATCAGTATCTGATTCAGCCCCGATGCTTGAATTCCTGATAGGGTGTAACTCAGATTCGTTTATTCACACAGCCCGTCCAAACAGCATACAAGTCACAAAGTCGACGTATGAAGTTTTCCACTTTTATTCAGCACACATCAACAACTGCATACAATTCTCAATTCAACTCAACAACTTTCACAGCAACTTTCCAAATCACTATCAACAACTTTACTCTCTCTCAACAGCAATTCGGCACACGATTAAATAACCTCTCTCTTTTCTGGAACAATTTGGTATACTGTAGAAATGACGTACTGCCACCAATCGAACTAAAGATCGTCATCACTGGCTTACGTCATTACACATTTCTTCTCCTTCCGGATCGTTCCTTCAAATTTCTACAATTATCCCGAATCTTCGATCGATAGTAAACAAGCCGATCCAGAAGACTCTACAACAATATCGACTAACGAAAATTATCAACGTTATACAAAGCCTCTCCTAACAACAATGCAAACTCAAATCAAAGGTAAATAAACTCCATTATTGAATACTTTGCAAATCGAAACGATTAGATCTATCGTACACGCTTCAGCCATACTATCATTCGCGTTTCAACGTAACACTCTTATTTATTTTTTAATTCTGAGTATAAACTCTCCTGGCTATGTACTGTTCGCTCTCTGCTAAATGATCTTGGTCTGTCTTTCATTTGGTTAAACGGCTGTAAATACTCTTTGAATTGTTTTAAGACCATGGTCAAACAACGCTTGAAAGACCAGTTCTTGCAAACCTGGCATCAGGATGTATTCGCTCATAATGCTTGTATTACTTATAGAATTTTTAAGAGTACGTTCTGTTTCGAAGATTATTTAGTTTCCTTGTCACCTCTATCGAGAAGAAACTTATTAAAATTTAGGCTCAGCTGTCACAAACTGCCAATTCAATCACTTAGATATTTGAATATTAAGAGAGAAGATAGAATGTGTACTCTGTGTGATCTGGATGAACTAGGTGATGAATTTCATTATTTGTTTAGATGTACATATTCTGTGTTGGTTGTTAACAGACTTTCTTTAATACCTCAATACTTCAGGAATCACCCGAATGCCTATAAGTTAAATCAGTTATTGAACTCTAAATCTAAACGCAGATTGTCTGATTTGAGCCGTTTTATAGGGATTATTTTTTCACTTTTCCAATAGTGACGCACAGTTCTCTTTTAATTTTATGTCAAACTTCTATTTTCTTGTTTGGAAGAATATTGAATCAAAGAGCAGGTTGCTAAATTTAAGCCGCTTTATTGCAGTTTTAGTTATGTCACTATTTATATATTGTGCATTCCCTTTTGTCTTATTTTGTGAACCATGCAATGCTGTACATTTTTCTTTCCATGGTGACCCAACATAAAACTTAAAACGGTGTATGACTTTTCAGAGGTTTATCTTGTGATGCCTATGGAGCAGTTTTTTTTTTTGTGCCATTCATTGTCTTTTAATGTAATTCCCCATCCCCCCTTTTCCCCTTTTTTGGCTAAAATGCCCCCTGGGCTATGAGCCTTGTTTCATGCTTTAATTATATGGGATTTTGCTAATAAAAGGACAAAGTTCCAAAGTTCAAAAGAATGTTCTCCATTATCTACGTCCAATAAGAAACTTCGATTGATAGTAAACAAACGGATCCAGAAAATTCTCCAACAATATCGACCAACGAAAATTATCAACGTTATACAAAGCCTCTCCTAACAGCCATGCAAACTCAAATCAAAGGTAAATAAACTCCATTATCGAATACTTTGCAAAACGAAACGATTAGATCTATCGTGCGCGTTTCAGATATACTACCATTGGCGTTTCAACGTAACACATGCACAGTCTCTGATGGCCTTTCCACGTACAGCTTAAGGAGGTTGGCGTGGTATATCTTGGAATGCTGGCCGATCTTCACCTTATAGTCGTTGATCCCCACCACGGTCTCCACTTCGTACGGGCCTTTCCACTGCATCAGCAATTTATTGTGATCAGTAGGTAGCAGCACCAGCACTTTGTTGCCAGGTTTGAACTTCCTGTTCACAGCCCTACGATCGTAGTAGTGCTTTCCACAGTCCTGGGACTTCTTCAGGTTTTCTCTAGCTATCTCGAGAGTCTGCTCCAGCTTCTCTCGTAGCTCAAACACGTACTGGTAACTGTTCTTCACCTCTGGGGTGTCCACTTCCTTCGTCCACAGTTCTTTCAGGATGTGCATCGGCCCTCGGATGGTTCTTCCGTACAGCAGCTCGAACGGAGAGAAGCCGTTGGACTCCTGCGGTACTTCTCTGTAGGCGAAAAGTAAGGCGTTGATGTAGCGATGCCATTGTCTGGGCTGCTCGCTGCACAGTTTCTTCAGGGTGGACTTCAGCGTAGCATTGAACTTTTTGACAAGCCCGTTGCACATTGGATGGTAGGGTGTCGTAGTCAGATGCCGGATGCTCAGCAGTCTGTTGACCTCCTTCATGCAGTCAGAGACGAACTACGTCCCGAGGTCTGTCAGAATTTCTTCAGGCACTCCAAGTCTACTGAACATGCCCACCAGCGCCTCTGCAACAGTTTCAGTGTCAATCTTCTTCAGAGGCACTGCTTCTGGGTACCGAGTTGCATAGTCCACTAAAGTCAGTACCCACCGATGACCTTCTTCACTCGGAGGTCTCATTTCGCCGATTAAGTCTAAGGCCACCCTCTTGAAAGGTCGGTCGATCAGAGGCATCCTCTGCATAGGCACTTTCGGGACCCTTCCTCGAGGTATGGTCTTCTGGCAAATGTCACATGATCGGCAGAAACGGCTGACGTCCGCATGAAGTCCTGGCCAGAACAGTGCCTGGATTCTGTCTGACGTCTTCTTGATGCCTAGGTGACCTCCCATGATTGAGTCATGTGCTACTTCCATCACTTGGCGCCTTAGGGGTAACGGTACCAAGACTTGACGTAGTAGTTTACCTCCGTTGACCCTCGGGTGCTGGAAGATTCTGTACAGGATCTTGGCCTTCACCTCGAAATAGACCGTGCCACTGCCCTTGGTCACGTGGTCTTGGCGGTTCCTGTACTTGTTTAAAGTGCTGTCAGCTTCCTAGAGCTGGATCAGCTTATCTCTGTCCACGATGGCAGCTTTGGAGTTGTCGGCGACCTTCAGTGGCGTAGACGTATTGTCTCTCTTGGCCTGGGCCCTGGTAGTAACAGCACCGACGATCTCTGGTCGGCAGGGCTGAGCCAGAGTAGCCACATTGTCCCGTAGCAGCTCTGCAAGGTCTCCATCGGGAAATGGCAATGGATCCTCCTCCGCAACTTCGACGCGTTGGGTCGAGGCAGGACTCCACTCTGGATCGGGGTCGTCGGGTCGTCTTGCGCCGTCGATATTCCCGATCATCAAATCGTATAGCGGCTTCTTCAGGCAAACCGCTTCTACTTCGCCTATGTAGAAAGGGGTGCTGACTTGAATCTTTGCAACTGGCGCTCTCACACATTTGCTGTCGGCCATAAGTGTCCATTTAAAGTCGCCAGTGAACTGTTCTTTAGCGATTAGGTCTTCTTTGACGATGACCCCACTGCAGCCAGAGTCTCTTAGAACAGTCACTTCGTGATTTCCGACGCGTCCCTTGGAAACGGGCATGTTCTGTACGGTCACATCTGCGCTGGCGACGACGGGGATGGATTTTCCGTTGGCAAGGAGAAGTTGGCCATCGGTTATGTACTCTTGCACGTCCGCGGGAGTAGCTGCGCGCTCGGTCTCACTCGGAAGAATGACGCTCCCGCCGCACACTTGATGGTCAGATCTACTGGTTTGCCGTTGGTTGGAGAACCGCCTTTGCCGGTTGTCCGTACTGCTCCGCTGTCCGCTACTTTTGTTTTGAGGACAATTAGCCGCCCTGTGGTCTGTAGCGTTGCAGGTGAAACAGCCTCTTGAATGCCCTTCCCTGGGAGGAGGCGTGGAGTCCGTCTGTTTCTGGCTCGTCTGGCTCCCCTGGATCTGGTTCACATGGTTTCCAGTCTTCTGAAAATGTTTCGTCGCGCTGGGTGGCCCCAGGGTCTTCCCATGAGCGATGAGATATCTTTCAGCAGCCTCAGTCACATCTTTAAGCGTCTGCAGCTTTTGTACTTCTAAGTGGGTCGCTAGGTCCTTGTGACAGGCATTGAGAAATTGTTCCTTCACGATCAGGTCATGGAGACTGTCGTAAGACTTCCTTTCGCCTGATAATTCCACCCACTTGTGTAGATATGACGACAGGCGCTCCACAAACTGCTTTGGCGTCTCGTCTGACTTAGGCCGGCATTCACGGAAGCGTTTACGGTAGCCCTTCTCTGTAAAGTTGTAGCACTGCAATAGGGCCTCTTTTAAGACGTCGTAGTCTTTAGCGTCATCGTCCGACAATCTGGTGTAGACGTCGAGTGCTTGCCCCGTCAGAAGTGCACTTAGTCTAATCGCCCAGTCTTGAGGTTGCCAGTTAGAGCTTTTGGCAAACCTTTCAAATCTCGCCAAATAACTGTCGATCTGGTCCTTCCCGTCGACAAACGCTGGCAATTTTGGAGCTTTGTTGTCACTGATAACTTGTGGCGCATGCTGATTGTTTTGGATACGCGCCAACTCTAGCTGGTACTGACGATCAGCTTCTCTTTCCTCACGCCTGCGCTCATCTTTTCTTTCTTGCCGCTGCTGTTCAATTTCCAGACGCTTCAGTTCAAATTCTCTTTCTTCGCGCCGTCGCTGTTCCTCTAATTCTCTTTCTTCACGGCGACGCTGCTCTTCTTTTTCTAGACGCTTCTCTTCTAATTCTCTTTCTTGTATTCTCTCCTGTGATTTGACGTACTCCGTCAGCTGTTTGCCTTTGAGATTCAGTGCAATCCCTTTCTGCCAGAAGTCGGCCATCTTGATGCTTCTGGAAAGTTCTTTTCTGGAATGTTCTAGACTGTGCTGTACCTTTCTAGACTGTTCTAGAACAGCACGCTTTCTGCAGTAGCGCTGATGCTTGCAACTAGTCGCTTTCGCTGACGCAGGCCCCGCTGTCCTCGTCGTATGCGACGCTGCACCACGCTGGTGTTGATGTACACGCTCCTGTGCTGAAGTAGACGCGACGTCCGCTCGTCGCTCCCTGTAAAACTGGCGATGTAGCTCCGAGACTGTCCCTCGACGTAGTCTTACGGTAGCCACGTTGTCCCGATCTGTTGTTCGCTCACGAAGCAACTCTTCAGCGACTACACGCCCTTGCAGTCAACCCGAATCTATCGGTCTATCTATCAGTATGTTGGCCCCTCCCGACGCAACTCGTTGGCGGCTACCCTCGATGACTGCCTCTCGTAACGTTGACTCGCTTGTTGTGGCAGTTGAACCCTTGGCTATGGCGTGAATCGCGTGAATCTTGACCCCCAAAATGTTACACTCGATATGATGTTGGTGTTTTCCTATCAGTATCTGATTCAGCCCCAATGCTGAAATCCTGATAAGGTGTAACTCAGATTCGTTTATCCACGCAGCCTGCTCACTCATCAACAAGTCTGGAGTCGACGTATGAAGTTTTCCACTTTTATTCAGCACACATCAACAACTGCATACAATCGCTTTTCACTCTCAAATTTTACTTTCCAACTCACTATCAACAATCTCCTTCAAAAACAGTGCGGTACCTAAATATATAACCTCTCTCTCTCTCTTCCCGAACAATTTAGAACACGGTAGACTAGAATGACGCACTACAGCCAATCAAATAAAAGATCGTCATCGCTGACTTACGTCATACATATTTCTTCTCCTTCCGGGAATGTTCTCATACTTCGATATTTATCGGGAAGTTTCCATCGATAGTAAATACTGAAATCTAGAGAATTCTCCAATAATATCGACTAACGAAAATTATCAACGTTATACAAAACCTCTCCTAACAACAATGCAAACTCAAATCAAAGGTAAATAAACTCCATTATTGAATACTTTGGAAAACGAAACGATTAGATCTATCGTGCGCGTTTCAGACATACTACCATTCGCGTTTCAACGTAACAATAACCCACGGCGGAATTTCACAAAGATTTTGCCCAACTGCAAAGACGAAAGAGCATGCAACTCTGTTACACTGTTGTTGTTTTTTTTATCAGAAGTTGATTCAGCCTCAATGCTTGAATCCTGATAAGTATAACTCAGATTCGTTTATCCACGCAACCTGTTCACTCAGCAACAAGGCAGGAGTCGTCGTATGAAGTTTTCCAACTTTATTCAGCGTACATCTGCAACCGCATACAATCGCTCAATCGCTTTTTTTTCACTTTGACTTCTTTTCAGACACAGTGCATCACCTATATCGTTTTTCTATAATCGAGAGAATATATTCGAACATTCCAGCGTGACGCAATATCAGCCAAACCGAATAAAATTCGTCACCAGAACTATGCACTGACTTACGTCATATAACTTTATTTAGGTTAGAAGAATCTCGTAGCTACCACTAAATTTATCTACAGTCTTCGATCGACAGCAAACAAGCAATTCTAGAAGATTCTCCAATAATATCGACCAACGAAAACCATCAACATTATACTAAGCTTCTTCTATACGAAGCTTCTTCTAACAACAACGCAAAATCAAATCAAAGGTAAATAGACTCTGTAATTGCATGCTTTGCAAAACAAAATGATCGGATCTATCGTGCGTGTCTCAAACGTAACAAACTCCTATAATGAAGATAGCACATTTGCAAGTCTTTCCTTTTTCCGTCTGGTCGTACATCTTCAAGTGACATATGAAGAGGAACCAGGATCTAATTTTTTTTATCAACACATAATTAATTAACTGTTTATATATGCATGTAGGTCAAGCTAGTATAATATAAAACCTGGAAATTGTAGGTTTTACATCTTTTAAGACAAGTGAGTCTGTGTTGTTGGTGCTTAGAGTCTTTTGAGGAGCTGGCGTTAAAGACAAAAAGAACGACACGTCTGATTTTCGCTATAAAGCCAGAACACAGAAATTTACTGTTGCCCACAAATTTCATGATGGACTTCAAACTCCTCTTGTGTGTCGTATTTCTAGCGGTAAGTGTACAACATGTCTTCATTTTTAAGGTAGACCATTTTCCCACCGTCAATTGTAGCTTATTTATCTAATTGTTACCTGTCACATGCTCATCACGTTGAATTGTATCTCTCTATACATGGTCAGCGTATATAATATAAGCTCGCTTATTGCGTATTCTGTAAACTGTTGTTTGTTTGCCATATGTTTTCATGTGTTTAAAAATCCGAAGAAGCTTTCGTCATTAGTAGCGTACTGTAAAGGCTTATTTCACCATAAATAAATTGATATAGTTGGTTGATGATTTTCTCTTTTATTATCTTTTTTAAAAATAAATTTTAAGCATCTGTGCACAGTGTATTTGTTTTTCATTTCCTTTTATATAATTGTAAAAAGGTTTATTGATGTAAAGACGGTAAAGTAACTTGTGGTATTTTTAAGTCCTTGGAAAAGAAACGTGTTAAATGTAACTATCTTCCGCAGAAGCCTGTAATAAAATACGTTAAATGTAACTATCTTACATATAAGCTTTTAATGAAACACGTTACAGGGGCGGATCAGTTAGTTTGTTTGTTTGTTTGTTTGTTTTTTTTTTTTTTTTTTTTTTTTTTTTTTTTTTGGGGGGGGGGGGGGGGGGTCCAAAATTCTATTAAAGGGACTTATTCGGTAAATGTTAATGATGGTCAAGAAACGCCTCAGATCAAGCAAGACACGCACTTTTCCAGGAGCAGACATCGGAAGTGACCACAATCTTGTGATGATGTCTTTCCGGCTTCACTTGAAGAGAGTAAACACAGCAAAGTGCACTAGACTGAAGTTCGACCTGGACAAACTGCAAGACCCGGAGGTGACAGAAATATTGCAGGCCAAAATTGGAGGGCAATTTGCACCACTGCTCATTTTGGGAGCTGGTGAAGTAGATGTCAACACCATGACCACTACCTTCAACTTAGCTGTGACAGATTCCGCCACGGAGATCCTTGGAAAGCACCGGTCAAAGAAGAAGCTGTGGACCACACCTGAACTTTTGGACCTGTGTGATAAACGAAGAGAGATGAAAAAGAAAAGGAACACCTGACAGGGAGCTGATGCCTACCGAAAAATCAACAATGACATCCGAAAAGGCATGCACACAGCAAAGGAGAACTGGATAGAAGCTCAATGCCAGGAAATAGAGAACAGTCTGAACAAGAGCAACAGCAAGAAGGCCTACCAGACTGTGAAGCCGCTGACAAGTGTTAAACAGCCCAAGGTCTCCACGATCCAAAGCAAGTGGCTTATGTCTTACAGAAGAACAAGAAGTTTTGGACAGATGGACAGAGTACTGCTCTGACCTTTACAACCACAAACCAAACGGAGACCCATCAGTTCTAGTATGTCCAGAGAACAGAGAAGAAGAAGAAATTCTCCGAGAAGAAGTTGAGGCAGCAGTGCAATCGCTGAAGAAGGGGAAGTCAGCGGGAGTGGACAACATACCCGCGGAACTGCTTCAAGCAGTAGGAGAGGCGATGATCGACGCACTCACCATTATGTGTAAAAAGATGTGGCAGAGTGGCCTACACCATGGAACCAGTCGCTTGTCATCACTCTTCCCAAAAAAAGGTAACCTCCAGGAACCTGAAAATAATACTCAACGGGTTGAAACCCCAAGCTGAACAAATCATAGTCGAAGAGCAAGCAGGATTTAGGGCAGGGCGAAGTACCACTGAACAGACTTTCAACCTCAGAATAATCTGTGAGAAATACCTACAGCACCAACAACATCTATATCATGTGTTCGTAGACATCAAAAAGGCGTTTGACCGAGTCTGGCATGCAGCTCTGTGGGCAACCATGAGAGTGTACAACATCAGCCCTAAAATTAGTTGAAGTCATCAAAAGCCTGTATGACAAGGCTACCAGTGCAGTCCTCCACAACAGCGCCATCGAAAACTGGTTCAGAACAACAATCTGTGTGCGTCCGGGATGCCTACTCTCTCCAACACTCTTCAACATCTTCCTAGAGCGCATCATGTCAGATGCCCTTGCAGACCACGAAGGCACAGTCAGCATAGGGGGAAGAGCAATCTCCAACCTTCGTTTTGTTTGGTATGACATTGATGGATTGGCTGGAGAGGAACAAGAACTTGAACGGCTAATACAGAGGCTTGACACCACCTCCAGAGCCTATTGAATGGAAATAAGTGCAGAGAAGACCGAAAAGATGACCAACAACACCCATGACATCAACACGGACATCAAAGTCCAATGCCAATCCCTCAACACAGTGCATAGCTTCAAATATTTAGGAGCCATTGTATCAGA
The DNA here is from genome assembly GCA_036898135.1 of Oncomelania hupensis. Classification (NCBI taxonomy): domain Eukaryota; kingdom Metazoa; phylum Mollusca; class Gastropoda; order Littorinimorpha; family Pomatiopsidae; genus Oncomelania; species Oncomelania hupensis. Next base: position 2,342,325 of record CM072513.1, on the reverse strand, counting down.
CAATGGGTCCCGACAGGAAGTCCTCTCCAGGATCGCACAAACAACTGCTGCCCTGGCGAGGTTGAAGCCAATTTGGAAAGACAGGACCATCAGTCTACATTCTAAGATAAGGTTGCTGCGCTCCCTTGTCATCTCCATCTTCCTATATGCTTGCGAAACATGGACCCTCACAGCAGATCTCCAACGAAGAATACAAAGCATGGAGATGAGGTGCTACAGAAGACTTCTGTGCATTTCCTATATACCCAGCACATCACCAACGACGAAGTCCGACAGACCATCACACAAGCCCATTGGACAACACGATGACCTGCTCACAGTGGTGAAAAAACGGAAACTCCGAGGGTATGGCCACGTCACCAGATCATCAGGTCTTGCAAAGACCATCCTGCAAGGCACAGTGCAAGAAGGTAGAAGAAGAGGGAGACCGAAAAAGAGGTGGAATGACAACATTCGAGACTGGACTGGTTTGACACTGAGCGAAACAATCAGGGTTGCTGAGGACAGGGAAAGATGGAGTACGTTGGTTAAACGATCATCTGTGGTGCCCCTACGACCTCTGAGTTATGGGATAGGATATGTTATTTACTTTTAAGATTAAATAATCAAAATAATAATTACCTCCTTTGCTCCCAAAATATGTCGGAGCTTTGCCACACCTTTCGAATCGGTGGGCTTCAACGACGGCGTTCGCGGCATTTTGAGGCGCTGTCGCGAGTCGGAATAAGCAAGCAAAGAGACGGAACTTTGACTATTTGTCTTTTTGCTAAAACATCAACGTAAGCCAGGGTTGCCCACACTATGACTTTTTCAGCATGCGAGGTACTTTTAAAATGACCAAGCCAAAATGATCTACCTACCACCAAAATGCAAAACAAGTATATAGTCATATAATAGGCGGAGGTCAATTTTTTTTTAATTGCTACGCAATCTACTCAGTCACACTGCCTTTGCGATGGACCGGTCGATCGCGATCGACGTATTGGGCACTCCTGTCGTAATCCATTATATTATCCATTAGGAATATCGTTAGAATATCCCCCCTATCCCCCCTTAAAAAGTAAAAAATAAAAAATAAATAAAAATAAAATAAATAAATAAATAAATAAATAGAATGTTGCCGAAGACGGGAAATATCAGCTTTGCTCTTTGTGGAGCACGAAAGACGGCGTTTGTCTGGAGATTGTTTAGAATGATTGCAATGATTGAACTTTTTTAGGGAGAAGATTGCGAGGGCTTGCATATTGTGGGAGTGGTCAAATACTCGTATTAAAAAAAAATAATAATAAAATAAATAAAATAAATAAATAAATAAATAAATACATAAATATATATATATACAGTATTTATTTATTTATTTTATGTTTATTTTTATTTATTTTTCTTTTTATAATTGTATTCTCTCTCTCTCTTTCTTTCCTTTTTCTTCTTTCTTTTCCTTTTTTTTTTTTGGGCTGGGTGGGGGGGGGGGGGTTCCGGAAACCCCGGAACCCCCCTCCCCTCGTCCGCCCCTGCGTTAAATGTAACCAATTTACGTCAAAGCTTTTAAGGAAACACGTTAAAATTAAATATTTTACGTATAAGCCTTTAAGAAAACGCGTTAAATGTATCTATCTTATTGGACTCATATAACGGTAGAACATACATTTTCTCAATGTGTAATCAACTGACTGAATGTAGACTAGTATAATTGAATATAATAATCGACACTCAAGCTAGTAGCTATTAATTTATTTTTTTTTAAATTTAATTAATTAATTAATTAATTAATTAATTAATTTTATTTATTTATTTTTTATTTATTCATTCGTTCGTTTATTTATTCAGTAATAATTTCGTTCATTCGTTAAATTCATTAATGTGTGCGTTAAGTTAATTATAATATTGTCTTTGCAGGTGGCAACCAGCCGTGGCGATGAGAGACCTTGTCGCAGGGGTAGACTGTGGCCAATATGAATGTTGTCTGTATCCTGGTACCTGTCGGCCTATGGCAGACCTCCGTGAGCGTATGTATCAGAGACGTTGAGATTAAATCTGGGAAAAAAAGAACTGAGTAATAGTCTGCCTAGGAATGCCTATCTTTTCTGAGCAATAGCCTATTAGGTTTGATGTTTGTGTGCATTACTTTGGCGAAAACTTGTTCCTCTCCAGCCAATCCATCAATGTCATCCGCAAAATGGAGGTTGGAGATTGCGATACCCCCTATGCTGATTGTGCCTTCTTAATCTGCAAGGGCATCTGACATGATGCGCTCTAGGAAGATGTTGAAGAGCGTTGGAGAGTGTAGGCATCCTTGACTCAAACCGATGGTTTTTATGAACCAGTTCCCGATGGTGCTGCAGTGGAGGACTGCACTGGTAGCCTTGTAATACAGGCTTTTGACGACTTCAATAATTTTAGGGCTGATGTTGTACACTTTCATGCCAGACTCGGTCAAACGCTTTCTTGAAGTCAACAAACACATGATATAGATGTTGCTGGTGCTGAAGTTATTTCTCGCAGATTATTCCGAGGTTGCAAATCTGTTCAGTGGTACTTCGCTATGCCCTGCATCATGCTTGTTCTTCAGCTATGATTTGTTCAGCTTGGGGTTTCAACCTGTTGAGTACTATTTTCTGGAGGACCTTGCTGAGATGGTTGATGAGGCTGTCCTATCCTATCCTATTCTATTCTATCCTATTCTATCCTATCCCGTAATCCTGAGGTCATTGGGGCACCACAGATGATCGTTTAACCAGCACACTCCACCTTTCATTCTTGACTGTTGTCCTCCAACCCCTGTTTCGGTCTTCCTCTTCTTCTACCTCCTTGCATTGTGCCTTGCAGGATGATCTTTGCAAGGCCTGATCTGGTGACATGGCCATACCATCGGAGTTTCCGTTTCTTCACCACTGTGAGCATGTCATCATGTTGTCCAGTGGCCTGTGTGATGGTCTGTCGGACTTCGTAATTGTTGATGTGCTGGGTATATGAAATGCCCAGAAGTCTTCTGTAGCACCTCATCTCCATGCTTTGTATTCTTCATTGTAGATCTGCTGTGAGAGTCCACGTTTCGCAAGCGTATAGGAAGACGAAGATGACAAGGGAGCGCTGCAGCCTTACTTTGGAATGTAGACTGGTGGTCTTATCTTTCCAAATGGGCTTCAAGTTTGCCAGGGCAGCAGTTGTTTGTACGATCCTGGTGTAACAGCAGAAATAGTGACGACAAAATGTAGTAAATTAGCTTAGCGCAAAATAGATAGCATCGATTAAAACTTGACGTTAATTCACCAGTTACCTAAAGAAAAGCCCACACATGTTAAATTAACTTCCTTCAGACAAGTCACACAGACAGACCTGACTAAACCAAGAAGTTTAACTAGCTTACTTGCCGAACTGACCAGAACGTTGTCTCCGTTAACTAGCTTACTCCACTATGACCACGGTCTCTGAAACACTAAGTAGCCTAGGCTCCGCTTATCGCGATTGAATCTATCCTACACTCTATCTCTGACACTCCAATTCAAGGATAATTATACGTGTCTGATAAATAGGGCAGGTGTGGGAAATATTCAAATAAAAAACGAATAATCCCGTATATGCGAGATTAACTAAAACGAGAGTTAAACGATTGGTCAGAAGACCCGGGGACCCCTGCATGTCCTTGGTGGCCCAACCATAGCTAGTCAGTCGAATACGAAACACGAAGCTGCGAATATGTTCATTATATATATATATATATATATATATATATATATATATATATATATATATATATATATATATATATATATATATATATATATATATATATATATATATATATATATATATATATATATATATATATATATATATATATATATATATATATATATATATACAGAAACAGATTATTGTTTCTGACACATTGTGCATGTGGATTGATGTATCTTAGCCTTAAGATTCGGATCGAATTGTGCATATGGGAACCTTGCAGGTGTCTGATGCTATGGACACTTTGCAGAGGAGACCGCACACTTATATCTAACGAGAATATTGTAGCCAGAGTTCTGACTTCTACAGGTCAGCTCTGGGACGGTTTGTGGGGACAAACGCATGACGCTTGCTCTCGTGGTACAGAAGGAGAACAACCAAGATTCTACCTCTCCACGTCCGAACCTCGCAGCTACACGACTCACCCGCTCAACCTGAGAGGCAAGACTTCTCAGAAGGACTCCATCACGCACCAAAGCACCGGAGTTAAGTCACCCACAAATGCAAACTGAGTTCTACCCTTGAGAAAATAGTCAACCACTTGAATATACTCGCGTAGCATAGGATGAAGAAGACCTGCTGACAAACTTTCCCAGCACATCGAACTCTATCGAAAATTATTTATTTACCTGTTTAATGAAGTACATGTAACAGTTGTGTTGAATATATAAACCAAGAAATTACCTACATACGACTGGTGTCATTCTATTTGTATTGTTATGTAGCTATTAGTTTTCTTCTCTCGAGACATAATAATCTAGTCTTTTGATTAGTAATCAGCGTTTCTCAAGTTGAGCCAAATGATACTAAAACCCCGAGAACAAATATAAATTTTATGTGACCAAGCACCGTGATCTGTCTCTCACATAGCTCTGGAATTCTGGTAAAAGAACGATCGATAGTGGTAGCCCAACGCCCTCTTTCAATAAGTCTTACCCCCTAGTAAGATAAACGTATCTTCCCCAGAATATCATCACACCTGGAGAGGACTTTCTGTCGGGATCCATTGTCTGATACAATGGCTCCTTAATATTTGAAATAATGCACTGTGTTGAGGGATTGGCCTTGGACTTTGATGTTCGTGTTGATGCCATTGGTGTTGATGGTCATCATTTTGGTCTTCTCTGCACTTATTTCTATTCCATAGGCTCTGGAGGTGGTGTCAATCCTCTGTACCAGCTGTTTAAGGTCTTGTTCTTCTCCAGCCAATCCATCAATGTCATCCGCAAAACAAACATTGGAGATTGCCCTACCCCCTATTATGACTGTACCTTCGTGATCTGCAGGGGCATCTGACATGATGCGCTCTAAGAAGATGTGGAAGAGCATTGGAGAGAGTAGGCATCCTTGACGCACACCGATTGTTGTTCCGAACAAGTGTCCAATGGCGCTGTTATGGAGTACTGCACTGGTATCCTTGTCATACAGGCTTTTGATGACTTCAATAATTTTAGGGCTGATGTTGTACACTCTCATGGTTGCCCACAGAGCTGCTTTCCAGACTCGATCAAACGCCTTTTTGAAGTCTACAAACACATGATATAGATGTTGTTGGTGCTGTTGGTATTTCTCGCAGATTATTCTGAGTTTGAAAATCTGTTCAGTGGTACTTCGCCCTGCCCTGAATCCTGCTTGTTCTTCAGCTATGATTTGTTCAGCTTGCGGTTTCAACCTGTTGAGTATTATTTTCAGGAGGACCTGAGATGGCTGATGAGGCTGATGGTGCGGTAATTTTCACACTCCGGAAGGTTACCTTTTTTGGGAAGAGTGATTATAAGCGACTGGGTCCATGGTGTAGGCCACTCCCCACTCTGCCAGATCTTGTTACAGATAATGGTGAGGGCGTCAATCATCCTTTCTCCTCCTGCTTGAAGCAGTTCCCCGGGTACGTTGTCGACTCCCGCTGACTTCCCTTTCTTCAGCGACTGCACTGCTGCCTCAACTTCTTCTCGAAGAATTGGGAGGATTTCTTCTTCTTCTCTGTTCTCTGGACATGCTAGAACTGATGGGTTTCCGTTTGGTGTGTAGTTGTAAAGGTCAGAGCAGTTCTCTGTCAATCTATCCAAGACTTCTTGTTCTTCTGTAAGGCATATGCCAGATTTGCTTTGGATCGTGTAGACCTTGGGTTGTTTAACACTTGTCAGCCGCTTCACAGTCTAATAGACCTTCTTGCTGTTGTTCTTGTTCAGACTGTTCTTAATTTCCTGGCATTGATCTTCTATCCAGTTCTCCTTTGCGGTGCGCATGCCTTTTCGGATGTCATTGTTGATTTTTTGGTAGGCATCAGCTTCATTTGAGGTGTCCTTTTTCTTTTTCATCTCTCTTCGTTTATCACAGAGGTCCAAAAGTTCAGGTGTGATCCAGGGCTTCTTCTTTGGCCGGTACTTGCAAAGGATCTCAGTGGCGGCGTCTGTCACAGCTGAGTTGAAGGTGGTGGTCATGGTGTTGACATCCACTTCACCAGCTCCGATAGCCCAATAGTCAACAACCAAAGAGGGGACACAATCACCACACCTCAACAAATCAGCTAAGTGCACAAGAAGAATTGCACACACACTGATCTAGAAGGACTGTGCGGTAGTCCACTCTCCTGAAAACGAACATTAGGCCAACCAGACCAAATAGCCCAATGATGAGACAGTAGCTAATATCAAGAACAGTAGCAGCATAGACCAATCACGGAGCGAACTACTAGAAGTGAATTTGGACATTTAAGTTAGTATAGTGTTTAGAGAATTATGTATAGAGTAGAGGAAATAAATGTGTGATATTTACTGTTAACAAGTGGCTGGACTACCTATGTTTCATAGCCGTGCGAGAGCTAGTGTGTCAGTGAATCTTTTACCATTTTCTCCCTATCTCTATAACCCTATTCGCACACAGAGGGGGCTAAACATATAAATGTATTAAGATTAGTCATATGGTGATTACACTAGCCGATCTCCGCAGACGAAAGACGAGTGGGTAATAGCATTCCATTGTGCAGAGCCCAGCAACAATAGACCCACCGTCACAATAACACGCAACCACATACTCATCCCAACACCCAAAAACACTCACTCAGAGCGCCTAAAAAAAAGGCCTCTCTAAAAAGATGCGTCTTCAAGTTGATTTTTAAAGACTCTAGTGAAGGACTGTGACGGACGGACCGAGGTAGCGAGTTCCAGGCCTAAACGGAGAAGAAACTGAAGGCTCGACCACCGTGTCTCACCATGTGATATTCTGATACTCAACAGGTTGAAACTCCAAGCTGAACAAATCACAGCTGAAGAACAAACAGGATTCGGGGTAGGGGAAGTGCCACTGAACAGATTTTTAACCTCGGAATAATCTGCGAGAAATACCTTTAGCACCAATATCTATAACATGTGTTTGTAGACTTCAAGGAAGCGTTTTACCGAGTCTGGCATGCAGCTCCGTGAGCAATCATGAGAGTGCACAACATCAGCCCTAACATTATTGAAGTCATCAAAAGCCTGTATTACAAGGCTACCAGTGCAGTCCTCCATAACAGCGCCATCGGGAACTGGTTCAGAACAACAATCGATGCGCGTCAAGGATGCCTACTCTGACAAACACTCTTTAACATCTTCCTAGAACGCATCATGTCAGATGCCCTTGCAGATCACGAAGACAAGTCAGCATAGGGCGTAGAGCAATCTCCAACCTCCGTTTTGCGGATGACATTGATGGATTGGCTGGAGAGGAACAAGAACTTAAACAGCTGATACAGAGGCTTGACACTAGTCCAATGGAATGAAAATAAGTGCAGAGAAGACCAAAATGATGACCAACAACACCAATGGCATCAGCATGGACATCAAAGTCCAAGGCCAATCTCTCAACACAGTGCATAGCTACAAATATTTAGGAGCCATTGTATCAGACAATGGGTCCCGACAGGAAGTCCTCTCCAGGATCGCACAAAACTGCTGCCCTGACAGGGCTGAAGCCTATTTGGAAAGACAGGACCACCAGTCTACATTCCAATGTAAGGCTGCAGCGCTCCCTTGTCATCTCCATCTTCCTATACGCTTGCGCATCCTGGACCCTCACAGCAGATCTACAACGAAGAATACAAAGCATGGAGTTGAGGTGCTACAGAAGACTTCTGGGCATTTCCTATACCCAGCACATCACCAACAACGAAGTCCGACAGGCCATCACACAAGCCATTGGACAACATGATGACCTGCACACCGTGGTGAAGAAACGTAAACTCCTATTTTATGGCCACGTCACCAGATCACCACGCCTGGCAAAACCAAGGAGGCAGAAGAAGAGGGAGACCGAAAAAGAGGTGGGAGGTCAACATTCGAGAATGGACTGGTTTGACACTGAACGAAGCCATGAGGGTTGCTGAGAACATAGAATAATGGGGTTCGCTGATTAAACGACCATCTGTGGTGTCCCAACGACCTTTGAGTTACGGGATAGGATAGGAAAGTTGGAGAAGAGGAGGGAGCTGGGCATGGCATGTTGGTGTACTTTATGGGAGCAGATGTGGGATGTAGTGAGAGAGGGGTAAATTGAGAAGCAAGTATTGTGTTTTACTTTGAAACGCGCACGATAGATCTAATCGTTTCGTTTTGCAAAGTATTCAATAATGGAGTTTATTTACCTTTGATTTGAGTTTGCATTGTTGTTAGAAGAAGCTTTGTATAACGTTGATAATTTGCGTTGGTCGATATTATTGGAGAATTCTCTGGAACTGCGTGTTTACTCTCGATAGAAATTTCCCGGTAAATGTCGAAGTAAGAGAACGTTCCGGGTATGTGTAGAGAGATGTATGACGTAAGTCAGTGATGACGATCTTTAATTCTGATTGGTTGTAATGCGTCATTTCTAGAACGTCCTGTCGTCATCTCGAATGAGAGAAAAAATTATAAAATGGATGCCCTGTGTGTGGGTAGGAGATTGTTGATAGTGAGTTGGAAAGTAAAAGGTTGAAAGTGCAAAGGTGATTGTATGCAGTTGTTGATGTGT
>CM072513.1:2273604-2331104 GCA_036898135.1 Oncomelania hupensis | reverse complement strand
GCAACTTTCCAAATCACTATCAACAACTTTACTATCTCTCAACAGCAACTCGGCACACGATTAAATAACCTCTCTCTTTTCTGGAACAATTTGGTACATGGTAGAAATGACGTACTGCCACCAATCGAACTAAAGATCGTCATCACTGACTTACGTCATTACACATTTCTTCTCCTTCCGGATCGTTCCTTCAAATTTCTACAATTATCCCGAATCTTCGATCGATAGTAAACAAGCCGATCCAGAAGATTCTACAACAATATCAACTAACGAAAATTATCAACGTTATACAAAGCCTCTCCTAACAACAATGCAAACTCAAATCAAAGGTAAATAAACTCCATTATTGAATACTTTGCAAATCGAAACGATTAGATCTATCGTACACGCTTCCGACATACTTTCGTTCGCGTTTCAACGTAACATAACCCCCCACTCAAGAAGAAATTTACCCAATTTCTTTCAACAACGTTGAAACGTAATGCACAAACAAAGTCCACAATTGAAACTAATTTAAGACTTTCTGAATACTGTAATTGCGCTCAGCTTATCTACACAGAATCAATGGTTTTCATCTTCAAGTCTATCTGGATATTGTCAATGTTCACAGTTCATCCACACAGTCAATGTTCTTTCGTTCGCAAGGAAACGACGCCCTCGTCAGTTGCGGTCGTCATCGGCCCAGGGTCAAAGACGATGATCACGTGGGCTTCCCTGGAATCAGTGCGTCCTCCGTTGTCTCCTTCTTCCATCGGATGTCCGACGCAGTCGACGTTGTCAGCTCCCAGGATGCATTTGCTGGGTCTCACGGTCAGGTTGGCTTCTGCGAGACGGTGGAACAGCTCCCTCAAAGTCTGCAGATGCTCCTTCCAGGTCTGGGTGTGGACTTCATGTTCGACCAAAGTCGTAGAGCCTGGGACATCACTGAAGCTATGGGAAAATTCGCCCATAAGGTCCTTGAGCTCCAACTTTTGACCTTCCGTCAAGCTCGGTCCTAGCTTAACATCATTGATGCCTTCTTTGCTATGGAAGTCTCCCAGTTCCAACAGTTCCTCGCTGTCAAAGCCGTTGTCGATCTCAGCTGCTGTTGCCACATGCACAGTCTCTGATGGCCTTTCCACGTACAGCTTAAGGAGGTTGGCGTGGTATATCTTGGAATGCTGGCCGACCTTCACCTTGTAGTCGTTGATCCCCACCACGGTCTCCACTTCGTACGGGCCTTTCCACTGCATCAGCAACTTATTATGATCGGTAGGTAGCAGCACCAGCACTTTGTTGCCAGGTTTAAACTTCCTGTTCACAGCCTTACGGTCATAGTAGTGCTTTCCACAGTCCTGGGACTTCTTCAGGTTTTCTCTGGCTATATCGAGAGTCTGCTCAAGCTTCTCCCGTAGCTCAAACACGTACTGGTAGCTGTTCTTCACCTCTGGGGTGTCTACTTCTTTCGTCCACAGTTCTTTTAGGATGTGCATCGGCCCTCGGATGGTTCTTCCGTACAGCAGCTCGAACGGAGAGAAGCCGGTGGACTCCTGCGGTACTTCTCTGTAGGCGAAAAGTAAGGCGTTGATGTAGCGATGCCATTGTCTGGGCTGCTCGCTGCACAGTTTCTTCAGGGTGGACTTCAGCGTAGCATTGAACTTTTCGACGAGCCCGTTGCACATCGGATGGTAGGGTGTCGTAGTTAAATGCCGGATGCTCAGCAGTCTGTTGACCTCCTTCATGCAGTCAGAGACGAACTGCGTCCCGAGGTCTGTCAGGATCTCTTCAGGCACTCCAAGTCTACTGAACATGTCCACTAGCGCCTCTGCAACAGTTTCAGTGTCAATCTTCTTCAGAGGCACTGCTTCTGGGTACCGAGTCGCATAGTCTACTAAAGTCAGTACCCATCGATGACCTTCTTCACTCGGAGGTCTTATTTCGCCGATTAAGTCTAAGGCCACCCTCTTGAAAGGTCGGTCGATCAGAGGCATCCTCTGCATAGGCACTTTCGGGACCCTTCCTCGAGGTATGGTCTTCTGGCAAATGTCACATGATCGGCAGAAGCGGCTGACGTCCGCATGAAGTCCTGGCCAGTAGAACACCGCCTGGATTCTGTCCGACGTCTTCTTGATGCCCAGGTGACCTCCCATGATTGAGTCATGCGCTACTTCCATCACCTGGCGCCTTAGGGGTAACGGTACCAATACCTGACGTAGTGGTTTCCCTCCGTTGACCCTCGGGTGCTGGAAGATTCGGTACAGGATCTTGGCCTTCACCTCAAAATAGACCGTACCACTGCCTTTGGTCACGTGGTCTTGGCGGTTCCTGTACTTGTTTAAAGTACTATCAGCTTCCTGGAGCTGGATAAGCTTATCTCTGTCCACGATGGCAGCTTTAGAGTTGTCGGCGACCTTCAGTGGCGTAGACGTCTTGTCTCTCTTGGCCTGGGCCCTGGTAGTAACAGCACCGACGATCTCTGGTCGGCAGGGCTGAGCCGGAGTAACCACATTGTCCCGTAGCAGCTCTGTAAGGTCTCCATCGGGAAATGGCAATGGATCCTCCTCCACAACTTCGACGCGTTGGGTTGAGGCAGGACTCCACTCTGGATCGGGGTCATCGGGTCGTCTCGCGCCGTCGATATCCCCGATCATCAAATCGTACAGCGGCTTCTTCAGACAAACCGCTTCGACTTCGCCTATGTAGAAAGGGGTGTTGACATGAATCTTCGCAACTGGCGCTCTCACACATTTGCTGTCGGCCATAAGTGTCCATTTTGAATCGCCAGTGAACTGTTCTTTAGCGATTAGGTCTTCTCTGACGATGACCCCACTGCAGCCAGAGTCTCTTAAAACAGTCACTTCATGATTTCCGACGCGTCCCTTGGAAACAGGCATGTTCTGTACGGTCACAGCTGCGCTGGCGACGACGGGGATGGATTTTCCGTTGGCAAGGAGAAGTTGGCCATCAGTCATGCACTCTTGCACGTCCGCAGGAGTAGCTGTGCGCTTGGTCTTACTCGGAAGAATGACGCTCCCGCCGCACACCTGATGGTCAGATCTACTGGTTTGCCGTTGATTGGAGAAACGTCTCTGTCGGTTGCCCGCCGCTGCGTTGTCCGTACTGCTCCGCTGTCCGCTACTTTTGTTTTGAGGACAGTTAGCCGCTCTGTGGTCTGTAGCGTTGCAGGTGAAACAGCCCCTTGAATGCCCTTCCCTGGGAGGAGGCGTGAAGTCCGTCTGTCTCTGGCTCCCTTGGATCTGGTTCCCATGGTTTCCAGTCTTCTGAAAATGTTTCGTCGCGCTGGGTACCCCCAGGGTTTTCCCATGAGCGATGAGATATCTTTCAGCAGCCTCAGTCACATCTTTAAGCGTCTGCAGCTTTTGTTCTTCTAAGTGGGTCGCTAAGTCCTTGTGACAGGCATTGAGAAATTGTTCCTTCACGATCAGGTCATGGAGACTGTCGTAAGACTTCGTTTCGCCTGATAACTCCATCCACTTGTGTAGATATGACGACAGGCGCTCCACAAACTGCTTTGGCGTCTCGTCTGACTTAGGCCGGCATTCACGGAAGCGTTTACGGTAGCCCTTCTCTGTAAAGTTGTAGCACTGCAACAGGGCCTTGTCACGTCCCCCGAGCGGGTTCAGTGACGTCAGCTCATAAAGCGAGTGAAAAGAATAAACTCAAACAAAATAAACTAACACAAAATGCCAGAGTACAAACACACACTCTTTTATTCAACAATCAACAAGCAGACACAGGACAAATGGGAACTAACCTTCCCCCAACCCCTAAATAGACCCCCGTCCCAATACTAACTAACAATTACCTCCCCTTGCAACACACCCCAAATAGAACTAAACAACAGCAGTTTCTTTACAAAGTGTATACAGCAAAATCAAAATCAACAAATCAATTCAAAATGCAAGTCTTCAAATAATAGGCAATGGCGTTGAATCAGAAACTATTAGCTAGGCAAAGCTGTGGCACAGAAGTAATGTCTCAATGTTCTTGTCAAGTAGCTCAGAGAGCTAACAGTCTCTTGCACAATAAGTGGATGATTCTTCTAACTAAATGGATATGTTTTTAGGTGCGTGTAATGTGAGTCTGTGTGTGCATGAATTAGGTATGAAAACCTCCTGGAAATGTGTTGCCTCGATACATAGGCAAAACCTGCTGCAGTGTAAGAAATCACCACAACACTACTCTGTTGTAGAAGCAAAGGTACATCCCAGGCTGGTTAGGACCCAGTCAGCGGCAACAACATCAACATCAGTACAGCACGACAGGCAACATCTAAGGCAACAGCGTGGGAAATAATGCGTAGAAATAAACACGTAGATGTAATAATCATCATCATCATCATCATCATCATCCCACACCTGTTGACATATACATAGTCTTAACAATATGCCCACCGAACAATAAATACTATATAATATAACATAACACGCCGTCCTCCGTCCGCCATCTTGACCTGTATAGTTATGAATATCATAATAATAATACAAGATACTATACACACATTTCAATAATATAAATCACCCTTTGATGCTAAATAATTCGCATCTTCTTTACACACCAATGTTTATATAAATATACATAATTATCGCAACCACACTACCATCTCACAGTCCTGATTCATTCCGCCCCCCTTCATCACCACCGTCACCCCCAACAATTATAGCACCTCACGATTACCTCCCTTCATCCATACTGTAAACATGCTTCCTTCATATTCATCACCCCGTCTTTCTTCAGTATACTACATTCTATCGCTCTCTCCATACATACACCCTCACTCTCCCCCTCTCTCCCTCTCTATATTCCCCATCGTCGCCTTTGATCCACTTCATAACAACAACAGCAACGACATTTCCCCCATCACATATACAATAAGAAAATCATAAGAAAATCATATAAAATCAACGAAATTCATTACACGTCCTAAAATACATCCCCTTCCCCACACTCATTACCACTCACACACGTACGCAGTTCTCGGAGCGCGCCACTAGAGAATTGAATGACAGGGTTTGCTTACCTTACAGGCCTCGGCTCGTGACGCCCTTTACCCCAACACCACAACACGACACAACACTGTCACAACACTGTCACAACACAATGGATTAGTCTTTTGAGAGTCTCTTTCTCTTGCTCTTGCACGTTATTTCACTGTCCAAATAACATTTATTCTGAGGATGAGGACACCTTAGCTCTGCTACAGACACTAAGTCTTGGTGGGTGTTCAATCGAGAACCACACGCACCTTAAGTATGGAACTCTACACTCACTGGCGAATGGCAGTTACCAACTTCCTTCGAATTCTAAACATCCTTATCCCGACGAGGGCATAAGACCTTGGGTGGCTATAAAACAATACACACACCCTTCCAACAGTACCCTACACTACGATGACCTCTGTCACAGGGTTGCTGCCTCGTTAGAATTCCTTCCTCACGCAATAGCATCTCAAACCACTCTGCCCTTCAAAATCTGCGCCGGCCACAAGCAAAACAGTCGAGCTCTCGTCAGTATACACGTTCTTTATTACGCGTACCCCTATTCGAAATTGGCCGACTCCCTGTCTTCTACGAATCGCACGGACTCTACGAAACTGCACTTTCATACGCAAAAGTAAATCGGTCACGCTATTCTATGTACAGCAGATATACGACGAAGTGTAACTTCGTAAAAAGTGTATCTCTCCCTACCATCTGAAAACTCGTGTCGTCACACAACCCCCCCCCCAGTTCTTAACACCTTGAAGAACCTTAACTACGACGCGAATTTCCAATGCCCCCTATGCTACCTACGGAGCGTTTCTGCTGAGGAAATCTGCTGGAACGTTGTCCTTCCCAGAAATGTGCTCCACAGACATTGAGAAAGGTTGCAGCTGAAGTGCCCATCTCATCAGTCGGCTGTTGGTGTTCTTCACTTGCTGTAAGTACTGCAGTGGCCTATGGTCAGTCTGCACTACGAAAGTACGTCCGTACAGGTATTGACTGAATTTCTGCACACCCCACACCAACGCTAGACACTCCTCTCAATGGTCGAATAGTTCCTCTCGGGTTTCGACAGTTTCTTGCTTGCACACGCAATAGGCTGTAGCCCCTGTCCCCTGTCCTGGCTCAAAATGGCCCCTACTCCGTCCTCCGACGCATCTGTCTGTAGCACAAACGGTAGGGTGAAGTCCGGCAGACAGCACACAGGGTCAGAGCACAGCTTCTCCTTCAGTGTGCAAAATGCAGCTTCGCATGCTTCGGTCCATTGTACCGCCCCTGGCTTGCCTCCCTTGGTCAGATCGTGTAGTGGTGAAGCAATCGCTGAAAAGTTGGGTACGAACCGCCTGTAGTATCCGGCTAAACCCAAAAATGAGCGCACTTGCCGCTTGGTCGTTGGTCGTGGTGCATCTCGGATCCTCTCCATCTTTGACACCTCAGGACGAATTTCTCCCTGTCCAACCACGTGCCCAAGATACTCTACTCCTCGGAAACCCAGGTAACACTTTGACGGTTTGGCGGATAGCTGCACCTCACGCAACCTAAGGAAAAGACGTGCCAAGCATTCCAGGTGTCTCTGCTTGGTAATGGTGGCTACCAACAAGTCGTCAACAAAATTGTCGATCTCCGACATTCCCAGGGGTGCTAATAACTTCCGCATCATGCGAGAAAAGACTGCTCCCGCCGTCTTCAGCCCAAATGGCATTACGGTCCACTGAAATTGTCCCTCTGGCGTTGTAAATGCCGTCTTCGCTTTATCTCCCTTGTTCATAGGCACTTGCCAGTAACCTTTGGTCAAGTCGATCTTGGTGAGATACTTGGCCCCTGACAGTTTGGAAAACAAGTAGTCGATGTTCGGCAATGGTTCCGCATCGAATACGACGTGCTTGTTTAACTTCCGGAAATCAACGCAGAAACGCATCGTGCCCTCCTTCTTCTTTACTAATACGATGGGCGAGCTGTATGGCGAACTGGCCCTCTCAATGACGCCCATCGCTAGCATCGCTTCCACTTCCTTCTTGATGGTCTCGTGATGCGAATGGGGAAGTGGGTACTGCCGCGTCCTCACTGGAATGTCGCTGTCCACACGTATTTCGCACACGTCCAGTGTAGTGCGTAGTGGCAAGTCGGTTAGGATATCCTCAAACTGCCACACCAGCTCCTGCAATTCTTCCCGTATTTCTGGGCAGTTGTCGTCCATCTTCACGTCGCGGGCGTCTCTGATGCTGTCAAGGTGATTACGGGAATATCCCCAAACACCGGCATAGTTTCCTCCTCCTCTACCCCCTCGTCGTCTACGACGATCGTGGCCACCGTCGCTCTGGTATGGAATTTCTTCAGGAGATTGGCGTGGTATAGTTTACTTTTCCCACGCATCCTGATCCGGTAGTCGCACTCTCCCACACGTTCGATCACCTCGTACGGTCCTCGCCATGCTAGCTGCAACTTGTTGTGTTTCTCTGGTAGCAGCAGCAACACTTGATCCCCCGCGTTGAACGAACGCCGTTTCGCCTTCTTATCGAAGTGCCGCTTCTGCTTGGCTGACGCGGTTCTGAGGTTTCCTTGTGCCAACTTACAGGTTTCCTCGATGCGATTACGCAAATCCACCACGTACTGGCTACTCAATTTCACCTCCTCCTCTTGTATCTCCTTGGTCCAGAGGTCTCGCAATACAGCCATCGGTCCCCGCACGGTCTTTCCATATAGGAGCTTGTCACGTCCCAACTGCCTCAACAGTGGTTCGACTTGCGTGCACTTCCACACGAGAAAATAACCCAACACCTAAATAAACTCTAAAAGACAAAACCAGAAGTAACAAGACAATTTCTTTATTTCACACACACATTCATACTCAAAATTAACTCCCTTTACCCCACTTCCCAACCAACCAACCCTCAATCCCACTAATATAACCCCAAACTAATACATAAACAATTCGCTCAAAATAATAATGATAATTAAATCAAAATGGAAAATGACTAACTGCAAATGTACAAGAGATTTATAATAATTATGGCTGAAACAGCTTACTGCCAACAAGGTAAATATACTTCCCAACCAACCAACCCTCAATCCCACTAATAAAACCCCAAACTAATACATAAACAATTCGCTCAAAATAATAATGATAATTAAATCAAAATGGAAAATGACTAACTGCAAATGTACAAGAGATTTATAATAATTATGGCTGAAACAGCTTACTGCCAACAGGGTAAATATACAGTAAGCAACTGCTTTAAATCTTTATAAATATTCAAACTTTGTTCCACTTAAACTTCAAATAGATACAACAAGTCTTTTATATTATATAAAATGAATGAGAAAATTTATCTTTTATGCAGAATAGAAGTTGTAAGAAATAATCTAAATTATTAATTAACTAATATCTGGCGAAATAATTCCCCAGACAAAACTATACAATCACAGGGTTACTTAATCTAGTAGGTAATATTATTCAACAACGTTTATCAATCAATTCAGATTAAATATATTTCAATGTGCTGTAATTTATAATTTATCACATGTAAAACAATTATCGTTCCTCACAACAGATTATCATTGGTTATAGTTATTTGTTGTGTGTGGTGGAGTGTGTGTGCGTGTGCTTTATAAACGAAATAAAGTTCCCTGGGGCGAATACCACAACCTTCGCAACCGAGGTTGACACACGGAAAACACGGCGTAATAGGCCGAGGCACACAAGCTTCACACCAGCAAGGTTTCAGCACACCATCAATGATCTGCTCTAGGGTTTTGGTGTTGAATTTGTTGGTACATCTACAACAATACATACAAGAATACGCAACCATTAATAATTATATTACACTATACTGCACAAGCACCCCGCTATCGGAATGGTTGTCTCCCTTTCACATCCTTACTCATCCTCCCTGTCATTACTTCTGTCATCACGTATATACATTCACAATCACCTCCTTTCTGTCATCTCTTCGCTACATAACAGCGAATTCTTTTATATCAATTTATAATTATTTAATTTATAATACATTTTAGAAAATTCTCTCTCTCTCTCTAGGTATTTATGCAGCAAACAGTATGAAACATAAAATAGAATTTAAGAAAACGTAATTAACTATTCATTCACACTGCATGCATAACCCAAACCCCCGAACGCTATGGCCAACTGAGAAATTGAGGTAAATAACTTACGGCTACCAGTGGATCCTCCGGCCTGTAGACAAAGACACACAAACGACGGGACAAACACACAGGCACAGATGGTTAGGCAAGGTGATTACACAGGCATAAGAAGTCCTAGACGGAGTCACAGGTCACCCGACGTTATACGTAGATAACTCAGATTTCACCGAGAATACACAGTAGGTATTCTAAACAGCTTAGAAAAGTTTTAGTTAAACAAACACTTCCAAAGTGTTCCCAAAACAATCCTCCTCTTCCGTTAATAGGCTCTTTTTCGTTGACGGTCTGATCTGTACGACCCACAGACAAAGTCACTAACTGGCACCTTGACCCAACTTGGATCTGTTGGTTCTAGCTACAAGAGCTATATGCAACTGTTACTGCTCCTATCAAAATATACAGTGCAAGGGGTTTTATACGATTAGCTAAGAATCTTCTAGAATATACTTGTTTTAATCATAATTCATTCCCTGCACCGTTCGCGATTAGAGCACGCATTTCACACATAGAATATCGCATGGCAGCAATTAATCTTCTCAATAACAAAATAGCCAACTATGCTGTTTTTCTAACATAGCGCGTTCCGCACGGGCGCAAAACATTCGCTACTTTTATTAATTATAAACCTAATTAATTTATTCTGATTCTCTCCCCTTGACTACCGTAACTTTTAACCTCTATGTACAGGCTGATGATTAAACTATATACATAGGCGCGCGACTGCAAACTGCGTAGCGTGACACAGCACCCCACCAAGACGAAAACTAACAGTTTTAGTTCTTAACAACCACGCTACTCAGTTCTGCTCAAGAAATCAGCTGGTACATTGTCTTTTCTTGAAATGCTTCCTACCATCAAATCGAAATCTGACTGCTTCGTCTTTCTTCTTTACTGCCACAATCGGCGAACTGACTGGTGAAACTGCCCGCTCGATCGCTCCCATGATCAACATAGTCCCAATCTCTACCCTGATGGTTTCTACCTTCGAATGAAGCAAAGGTTTTATAGGCCCCACAATATCAACTGCAACTCTCTGAAACGGTTCGTCGACTAGAGGTAGTTTCTGCAGCGGAACTTTTGCTACCCTACCCCTGGGAACTGTTTTCTGGCATTCGGGACATGATTCGCAGAAACGCCTGACATCCCCGCACATTCCTGGCCAATAGAACACCCCCCATATCCTCTCACGTGTCCTCTTTCCACCTAAGTGTCCGGCCATCGGAGGGTCGTGCGCCAGGCGCATCACCTCTCCTCTGAGCTTGCTAGGCACGACTAGCTGTGTTAGCTCTTCTTCTCCCTGATGGTGCACTCTATACAAAATACCCTTCTTTTTGCAGAAGCTAACCATCGCTTTGCCTGACTTGAGTTTCGTCCCTTGCTTCTCGCACTCTCTAGCTCTAGCTAAAGTGGGATCTTCTTCCTGCAACTTGGCCAACTGATCGGGCGTCACATCGAGTTGGAATGGCTTCGGAATCGGCAGTGCTTTCTCCTGCTTCCCTTCTGCCTTGGCCTGTGCCCTGGTCTGAACGGCGGCTATCGCACACTCTAACCCATCTACAGCCACGGGACTTCGATAGCCTCCCTTGAAGGTAACCCAGTTGCCTAGAATCACATCAGGTACAACTTGCTCGATGACGATCAATTCTACTGTACCCTTCACGAAAGCTGAGTCTACTTCTACGTACGCTGTAGGATACTTCCCTGACTTGACCTGATCAGCGAACATGACCTCGATCTCTCTACCGGTCATATCCTCAGGGTGCACCCACTTGGCTGCTACTGCCCCCACCTCGGCACCAGTATCTCTCAGAATCTTCACAGGCTGACCCCTGACTGTTCCCATGCTCCACGGGTTGTACGGCTGAATGGTACTAAAGCTAGTTTTAGTCGTTTCCGAGTGGATCGGTCCTGAATCCGGACTGACAGTGATACGTAGCAACTGTTTCGGACTACGGCACTCCTTCGCTACGTGACCTAGCTTCCCGCACCTGAAACACTTCACAGGACGTTTCTCCCCACTAGGTTCTCTCCTCTTATCCTCTTCACCCTTGTTGCCACTAGGACCACTCCTCGCTGCCCCTACAGGCTGACTGACAGCACGATTACCCCCCTTGTATGGCACGCTACCGAACACTGGCCTGTTACTCACTGTCCGTTTCGCATCTACATGTAACTGGGCAATCTCAGCTGCTTGCTCGCCGTTCTCAGGCTGCCTCTCCCTCACAAACAGCTCTAACTCAGGGTTCATCACTGACAACAACTGTTCAGTCAGAAAGACATCAAGCACTACGCCCGCATCATCTATATCTTTCTTAGCCAAAGAAAACCATCTCTTCACTAAGACTTGTACTCTACTCAAGTACTGCGGAAAAGTCTCTGTGCCTTCTTTCCTACTCCCCCTGAACTGCTTGCGGTAGTAGTCAGCATCTCTCCTAAAACGTTTCAGAAGAGCCCCCCTGACCACTTCGAAATCGACTATCTGCTCTGGAGTCAACTTCAGATAAGTCTCTCTTGCCTCCCCTGACAACAACGGTGACAACCTAGCCGACCACGTCTCTTCCCTCCATTTCTGAGTCCTAGCTATTTGCTCAAAGTGCTGAAGGTAGCTCTCAATATCCTCTTTACCATCAAATGGTTGGACCTTGATCCTGTAGCTATCAGCCTGAATTCTATCCCTCCTACGTTGGGCTTCTAGTTCTTTCTCTTGTTCCAACTGTTGCCTAAGCCTTTCTCTATCGTCTTCCCGGGCCTGCTCTCTAGCTGCGCGCTCTTCTTGCAATCGCAACTCGACATTACCCCGTTCAGATTCGATCTTCTTTTCTAAGAGCTTCAGTTCCCTAGCTTTATCTTTGCGCTCTTGCTCTAGCCTTCTTTCCATCAGGGCTAACTCTTCTGCTCTTCTTTTCTCTGCTAAGGCGAGCTCTTCTGCTCTCTCTTTACGTTCCCGTTCCATCTTCTTCTCTGCCAAAGCTAACTCTTCTGCTCTTCTCTTCTCTTCTCGTTCCATCTTCCTCTCGAGCCTGGCTGTTTCTTTCGCTAATCTAGCCGTTTCCTCTGCCAATCTAGCAGCCTCCTGCTCCCTCTTCGCCCCATCTACCACGAAACTGGCTAGACCTGCTCCCTTCAGCCCCATGCTAGCGCCTAGCTCCTTGTATCTAAGGTATACCTCCATGCCAACGCTACTTTTTCCTGCACCAGCCTTAACTGCAGTAGGAGTAAGATCAGCTGCCACGCGAGTACCATGAGCGAAAGGCGTACTCACTGTGGTTTCCTCGTCCATCGGTGCCTGACGCGAAGCGGCTGCGTCGGCCTCCGTGTACTGGTCCATCGCTCGCGCCTGCTCAGCTGCTCTCCGAGTCGCAGCCCTCGTCAGCATACAGTCGCGGACTAAGAATGAAAAATGGGAAAAAATGGGTGAATAACAATGAAACAAATAACGATTAACACATATACAAACAGTCGAACAAATGACAAGTAAACAGTAACAGGAGCCGGAGAAGTCCCTTATCGTCTAGGCCTCGACGACAAAGTTGTTTACCTCAACCCCCCGTTTGTGCACACACGCTCGGGGTGTGAACCCTTTTGCGCAGCGCAACCTCACTCCCGACCAACCACCCACTGGTCACTCATCCGACAAACAAGACGACAAAGAAACAAACACTGACTTCTGGTATCTAAACAAATAACAAATAACAATAAATCTACCCAAACTATTCCCCCCTAACCTATCCTAGATCTATCCCACCGCTGCCACCAAAATGTCACGTCCCAACTGCCTCAACAGTGGTTCGACTTGCGTGCACTTCCACACGAGAAAATAACCCAACACCTAAATAAACTCTAAAAGACAAAACCAGAAGTAACAAGACAATTTCTTTATTTCACACACACATTCATACTCAAAATTAACTCCCTTTACCCCACTTCCCAACCAACCAACCCTCAATCCCACTAATATAACCCCAAACTAATACATAAACAATTCGCTCAAAATAATAATGATAATTAAATCAAAATGGAAAATGACTAACTGCAAATGTACAAGAGATTTATAATAATTATGGCTGAAACAGCTTACTGCCAACAAGGTAAATATACTTCCCAACCAACCAACCCTCAATCCCACTAATAAAACCCCAAACTAATACATAAACAATTCGCTCAAAATAATAATGATAATTAAATCAAAATGGAAAATGACTAACTGCAAATGTACAAGAGATTTATAATAATTATGGCTGAAACAGCTTACTGCCAACAGGGTAAATATACAGTAAGCAACTGCTTTAAATCTTTATAAATATTCAAACTTTGTTCCACTTAAACTTCAAATAGATACAACAAGTCTTTTATATTATATAAAATGAATGAGAAAATTTATCTTTTATGCAGAATAGAAGTTGTAAGAAATAATCTAAATTATTAATTAACTAATATCTGGCGAAATAATTCCCCCAGACAAAACTATACAATCACAGGGTTACTTAATCTAGTAGGTAATATTATTCAACAACGTTTATCAATCAATTCAGATTAAATATATTTCAATGTGCTGTAATTTATAATTTATCACATGTAAAACAATTATCGTTCCTCACAACAGATTATCATTGGTTATAGTTATTTGTTGTGTGTGGTGGAGTGTGTGTGCGTGTGCTTTATAAACGAAATAAAGTTCCCTGGGCGAATACCACAACCTTCGCAACCGAGGTTGACACACGGAAAACACGGCGTAATAGGCCGAGGCACACAAGCTTCACACCAGCAAGGTTTCAGCACACCATCAATGATCTGCTCTAGGGTTTTGGTGTTGAATTTGTTGGTACATCTACAACAATACATACAAGAATACGCAACCATTAATAATTATATTACACTATACTGCACAAGCACCCCGCTATCGGAATGGTTGTCTCCCTTTCACATCCTTACTCATCCTCCCTGTCATTACTTCTGTCATCACGTATATACATTCACAATCACCTCCTTTCTGTCATCTCTTCGCTACATAACAGCGAATTCTTTTATATCAATTTATAATTATTTAATTTATAATACATTTTAGAAAATTCTCTCTCTCTCTCTAGGTATTTATGCAGCAAACAGTATGAAACATAAAATAGAATTTAAGAAAACGTAATTAACTATTCATTCACACTGCATGCATAACCCAAACCCCCGAACGCTATGGCCAACTGAGAAATTGAGGTAAATAACTTACGGCTACCAGTGGATCCTCCGGCCTGTAGACAAAGACACACAAACGACGGGACAAACACACAGGCACAGATGGTTAGGCAAGCTCGAAGGGAGAGAACCCTGTAGACTCCTGTGCTACTTCTCGGTATGCAAATAGTAGCGCTGGAATGTAGCGGTCCCACGCTGTAGGTTGCTCTGTGGCTAACTTCTTGAGCATGGACACTAGCGTCCCGTTGAATCGCTCAACCAGTCCGTTGCACTGTGGATGATACGGTGTGGTAGCTTTCCCATGGATCGACAGTAGTCTGTTCATCTCCCGCATGACTTCAGACATGAATTGCGTCCCTTGATCTGTCAAAATTTCCCTAGGAACGCCCACCCTCGACCAAATCTCCCACAGCGCTTCTGCCACCCTCTCTGCCTCTATGCCCTTGAGCGGTACGGCCTCGGGATAGCGTGTGGCATAGTCTACTACCACTAGGATGTACATGTTACCCCGATCTGACTTGGGTTTGATGGGTCCCACAATGTCTACCGCCACCCTCTGAAATGGCTCGTCCACCAGCGGAAGTTGCTGTAGTGGTACCTTCCTCACCCGTCCCCTCGGTACTACCTTCTGACATTCTGGACAACTGGCGCAATACCTCCGTACTTCGGCACACATTCCCGGCCAATAGAATGTTCCCCAGATCCGCTCCCTGGTACGTTTCCCTCCCAAATGCCCAGCCATGGGTGGATCATGAGCCAACTGAAGGATCCCCCCCTCAACTGTTTCGGGACTACCAGTTGCGTGACCTGGCTACCTCTCTTCGTGTGTACCCGGTACAACACCCCCTTCTTCTTGCGAAACTCAGCTGACGCCCTACCTGACGCTATCGCCCCTCCACTCTGTGCCAACGTTCTCGCCTTCGCGAGCGTCTCGTCGGTCTCTTGCATCCTGATCAACTCTGGGGTGCTAACGGAGATCTGGGATGGTTCGACCACTGCTAAGGGTACCTCCCTCTTCCTCTCGGCCTTCACCTGCGCCCGAGTCTGCACTGCTGCAGCCATTGCGCACTCACCTCCGAACAAGGAAACAGGACTCTTTTCCCCGCTATCAAACGTTACCCAGTTACCCAGGATGATATCGGGCCCGTCCTCGAAAACCACCAGCTCCACTCTTCCCCTGACCAGCGCACAATCCAACTCCACCCAAGCTGTAGGTAGCAGACCCACGTTCGATCGATTCGCCAAGCAAATCTCGACAGTCCGACCCGTCAAATCAGCTGGTTTGACTAACCTGCTCGCGACTGCCCCTATCTCCGCCCCCGTATCTCTCAACACTCGAACGTCCTGCCCGTTCGCCCTACCTTGGCCCCATGGATCATAAGGTTTGATTGCACACACGCTAGCCCGAGGTGCGGTCTCCGTGGAAATAGTCCGTCCCACTGTAACCTGGCCTACTGTCTGAGGTTTGACCTTGCAGTCCCTGACCACATGCTTCTCCGACCCACATCGGTAGCAACGACGTACCCCACTACCCCCTTCTGTCCTCCCTACCTTCTGACCCTGACTTCCCCGGTTGCTAGGTTGCTGAGGAGCTTCCGGTCGTCTGGGAAAACTGCGTCTCTGACTGGGTAGTACGGGTGCCGGTGCTGATGCTGCCCGCTTGGCATCTACCACGCGCTGCGCCAACTCTGCTGCGGCATGGCTAGTCTCAGGTAGATTCTCCCTCACGTAGATCTCTAGCTCGGTAGTCATAATGGAGAAAAGCTGCTCTCCAATGAAAGTGTCTAGTACCTGCCCTACGTCGGTGATGTCTTTGCCGGCGAGCGAAAACCACTTCTTCACTAACGACCCTAGCCTCACTACTAGCTGAGGAAACGTCTCTGCAGCTTCCTTCTTGGCCTCTCGAAACTGCCTACGATAGTAGTCGGCGTCCTTCCTGAAGCGTTTCAACAGCGCATTCCTCACAATGTCGAAATCCTGGGCTTGCTCAGGCGTCAGACGAAGGTACGTATCCCGGGCTTCCCCTTGTAACAAAGGCGCTAGCCTAACCGCCCATACCTCCCTCCTCCAACCCTGAATCTCTGCCACCCGTTCGAACATCTGGAGGTAGGCCTCCACATCCTCCCTCTCCTCCAAGGGTTTCAACTTGACTGAGTATGCTGCCCCTCTATCTCTAACCCTATTCTCCCTCTGATCAGCTCGGTCTTCATCTCTGGCTCTACGTTCCTCCTCTAGCCTCATCTCAAACATCCTCCTTTCCTCTTCCTTAGCCGCTCTTTCTTCCCTTTTCTCATCTTCTATCCTCTGTTCCAACCGACGTTGGTCTGCTTCCCTCTGACGCTGTTCTGCCTGCCTAGCTTCTCTTTCCGCGTCCAGTCTGGCCTCTAATCTAGCCTCCAACCGCCGACGGTCTTCCTCTCTTTCTCTCTTCTCTTCCTCCCGTTCCCTCCGTTCCTCTTCCCTTCTCTCTTCCTCCCGTTCCCTTCTCAACTCACTAACTACATAGTGTGCCAACGCTCCATCTCGGAAACCCAAGCTTTCCCCAACCTGCCTAAGCCTCTCACTATCACTGAGCGCGACCTCGACTTTGCTCTGTGCACCGGGCGATCTGGCATACATCTTAGGCATAGTGGTCTGAGTACTCACTGCGTAAGGTTCCTCCAACAACCCTGTCACAGAGCCGTCATCACGGAAGTCCTGCTCCTCCTGCTCGGCCTCCTCCTTACGAGTCCTAGCGTCGCGGCGCATCGCGGCTCGAGCATCCCGCGTAGCCATGTCGGAAAAGAAGGGAAGAACAGATGTTAGTATACACAAAACAAATAACACCTAACTAATACAAACACCTAACAGAATGAATACGCAACACAACAGTCACAGGAGCCGAGGAATCGTTCACCGTCGTACCCCTAAAGGCGAGCAAGTGAACCCTGCCACCCAATTCCCCGTTAATGCTGCACTCCGAGTGTGTTCCCTAGTGCAATACACCCACACTCCCGCCAACCGCCCGCTGCGTACCCTTTCACACAACAACTCAAGCACACAACATACACCTCTGGCAATACCCTAACAAAAAAAATGAGTTAATCCCACTTCTGACACCAAAATGTCACGTCCCCCGAGCGGGTTCAGTGACGTCAGCTCATAAAGCGAGTGAAAAGAATAAACTCAAACAAAATAAACTAACACAAAATGCCAGAGTACAAACACACACTCTTTTATTCAACAATCAACAAGCAGACACAGGACAAATGGGAACTAACCTTCCCCCAACCCCTAAATAGACCCCCGTCCCAATACTAACTAACAATTACCTCCCCTTGCAACACACCCCAAATAGAACTAAACAACAGCAGTTTCTTTACAAAGTGTATACAGCAAAATCAAAATCAACAAATCAATTCAAAATGCAAGTCTTCAAATAATAGGCAATGGCGTTGAATCAGAAACTATTAGCTAGGCAAAGCTGTGGCACAGAAGTAATGTCTCAATGTTCTTGTCAAGTAGCTCAGAGAGCTAACAGTCTCTTGCACAATAAGTGGATGATTCTTCTAACTAAATGGATATGTTTTTAGGTGCGTGTAATGTGAGTCTGTGTGTGCATGAATTAGGTATGAAAACCTCCTGGAAATGTGTTGCCTCGATACATAGGCAAAACCTGCTGCAGTGTAAGAAATCACCACAACACTACTCTGTTGTAGAAGCAAAGGTACATCCCAGGCTGGTTAGGACCCAGTCAGCGGCAACAACATCAACATCAGTACAGCACGACAGGCAACATCTAAGGCAACAGCGTGGAAATAATGCGTAGAAATAAACACGTAGATGTAATAATCATCATCATCCTCATCATCATCATCCCACACCTGTTGACATATACATAGTCTTAACAATATGCCCACCGAACAATAAATACTATATAATATAACATAACACGCCGTCCTCCGTCCGCCATCTTGACCTGTATAGTTATGAATATCATAATAATAATACAAGATACTATACACACATTTCAATAATATAAATCACCCTTTGATGCTAAATAATTCGCATCTTCTTTACACACCAATGTTTATATAAATATACATAATTATCGCAACCACACTACCATCTCACAGTCCTGATTCATTCCGCCCCCCTTCATCACCACCGTCACCCCCAACAATTATAGCACCTCACGATTACCTCCCTTCATCCATACTGTAAACATGCTTCCTTCATATTCATCACCCCGTCTTTCTTCAGTATACTACATTCTATCGCTCTCTCCATACATACACCCTCACTCTCCCCCTCTCTCCCTCTCTATATTCCCCATCGTCGCCTTTGATCCACTTCATAACAACAACAGCAACGACATTTCCCCCATCACATATACAATAAGAAAATCATAAGAAAATCATATAAAATCAACGAAATTCATTACACGTCCTAAAATACATCCCCTTCCCCACACTCATTACCACTCACACACGTACGCAGTTCTCGGAGCGCGCCACTAGAGAATTGAATGACAGGGTTTGCTTACCTTACAGGCCTCGGCTCGTGACGCCCTTTACCCCAACACCACAACACGACACAACACTGTCACAACACTGTCACAACACAATGGATTAGTCTTTTGAGAGTCTCTTTCTCTTGCTCTTGCACGTTATTTCACTGTCCAAATAACATTTATTCTGAGGATGAGGACACCTTAGCTCTGCTACAGACACTAAGTCTTGGTGGGTGTTCAATCGAGAACCACACGCACCTTAAGTATGGAACTCTACACTCACTGGCGAATGGCAGTTACCAACTTCCTTCGAATTCTAAACATCCTTATCCCGACGAGGGCATAAGACCTTGGGTGGCTATAAAACAATACACACACCCTTCCAACAGTACCCTACACTACGATGACCTCTGTCACAGGGTTGCTGCCTCGTTAGAATTCCTTCCTCACGCAATAGCATCTCAAACCACTCTGCCCTTCAAAATCTGCGCCGGCCACAAGCAAAACAGTCGAGCTCTCGTCAGTATACACGTTCTTTATTACGCGTACCCCTATTCGAAATTGGCCGACTCCCTGTCTTCTACGAATCGCACGGACTCTACGAAACTGCACTTTCATACGCAAAAGTAAATCGGTCACGCTATTCTATGTACAGCAGATATACGACGAAGTGTAACTTCGTAAAAAGTGTATCTCTCCCTACCATCTGAAAACTCGTGTCGTCACAGGCCTCTTTCAAGACGTCGTAGTTTTTGGCGTCATCGTTCGACAGTCTGGTGTAAACTTCGAGAGCTTGCCCCGTCAGAAGTGCACTCAGTCGAATTGCCCAGTCTTGAGGTTGCCAGTTAGAGCTTTCGGCGAACCTTTCGAATCTCGCCAGATAGCTGTCGATCTGGTCCTTCCCGTCGACGAAAGCTGGCAATTTAGGAGCCGTATGGTCGTTGGTGACTTGTGGCGCATGCTGATTGTTTTGGATACGCGCCAACTCTAACTGGTACTGACGCTCACCTTCAAGACGCTTCAGCTCGAACTCTCTTTCTTCACGGCGACGCTGCTCTTCTCTCTCTTGACGTTGCTGTTCAATTTCTAGACGCTTCTGTTCTAACTCTATTTCTTTTTCTAGACGCTTCTCTTCCAATTCTCTTTCTTCACGGCGTCGCTGTTCTTCTCTTTCTTCACGCAATATTCTCTCCTGGCATTTGACGTACTCCGTCAGCTGTTTGCCTTTTAGATTTAGTTCAACCCCTTTCTGCCAGAAGTCAGCCATCTTGATGCTTCTGGAAAGTTCTTTTCTGGAAAGTTCTTTTCTAGAAGGTTCTTTTCTGGAAAGTTCTTTTTTTCTGGAAAGTTCTTGACTGTGCTGTACCTTTCTAGACTGTTCTAGAACAGCACGCTTTCTGCAGTAGCGCTGATGCTTGTCACTAGTCGCCTTCGCTGACGCAGGCCCCGCTGTCCTCGTCGTATGCGACGCTGCACCACGCTGGTGTTGATGTACACGCTCCTGTGCTGAAGTAGACGCGACGTCCGCTCGACGCTCGCTGTAACACTGGCGATGTAGCTCCGAAACTGTCCCTCGACGTAGTCTTACGGTAGCCACGTAGTCCCGATCTGTTGTTCGCTCACGAAGCAACTCTTCAGCGACTACACGCCCTTGCAGTCAACCCGAATCTATCGGATGTAGTCCCAGTATGTTGGCCCCTCTCGACGCAACTCGTTGGCGGCTACCCTCGATGACTGCCTCTCGTAACGTTGACTCGCTTGTTGTAGCAGTTGAACCCTTGGCTATGGCGTGAATCGCGGCTTGACCCCCAAAATGTTACACTCTGTTTGATGTTGGTATTTTCCTATCAGTATCTGATTCAGCCCCGATGCTTGAATTCCTGATAGTTGTGTAACTCAGATTCGTTTATTCACACAGCCTGCTCAATCAGCATACAAGTCACAAAGTCGACGTATGAAGTTTTCCACTTTTATTCAGCACACATCAACAACTGCATACAATTCTCAATTCAACTCAACAACTTTCACAGCAACTTTCCAAATCACTATCAACAACTTTACTATCTCTCAACAGCAACTCGGCACACGATTAAATAACCTCTCTCTTTTCTGGAACAATTTGGTACATGGTAGAAATGACGTACTGCCACCAATCGAACTAAAGATCGTCATCACTGACTTACGTCATTACACATTTCTTCTCCTTCCGGATCGTTCCTTCAAATTTCTACAATTATCCCGAATCTTCGATCGATAGTAAACAAGCCGATCTAGAAGATTCTACAACAATATCGACTAACGAAAATTATCAACGTTATACAAAGCCTCTCCTAACAACAATGCAAACTCAAATCAAAGGTAAATAAACTCCATTATTGAATACTTTGCAAATCGAAACGATTAGATCTATCGTACACGCTTCCGACATACTTTCGTTCGCGTTTCAACGTAACAGTCTGTATGATATACAATGTTTTCCTTTGACTGTTCGTATTTCTTGGTATTAATAATACTCAGTTCTTCTAATTTTGACATAATAATTGGGCATTCAAACAAAACCTGTTGCACATACTTTTTTCCTAAGCACGGACAGGTAACGCCCAAAGAATATTTTGTATTTTAATTATTATCTTTGATACGGTTCTTTGGTAAAGTGCTGCACATTTTTTAAGGTCTTGTGTATTATTCATTAACCTCTCAGTTTTTGCAACAGACTTTTGCTTCCTTCAGCAAGGGAACGAACTAATTTCCGGAGTTTTCAAAGGGAAATAACTCATTTCCGGTGACCGTGAGAAAACGAAATTACACTGATCGTCTCTCCTCCGACAAAAAAAGTGAAAATAATTCAATGCATCTCCACTCTATTATCCGAAGTTTTCTTGTTATCTTTTGTGTGAGTCCGAGGAGCACTCTAGTCTCTTTGCTGGCAAGATGGATTTTTTTAAACAAGGAATGCAACGTGTCCAGCCTCAGAAACTGACCACACTGCAATTCTATCAGAGCGGATCATGCAGAAGTAGCCATTATTATCACAGAAGAAGGAAGGGGCAGCTGTTGCAGTGTTGCAGAGCAGAGTCTGAACAAGCAGAGCTATAACGGTTAAAAATGGAAAGAGGGACAGAGACAGAACCAGGTTGCTGTCTCGTGTACATTTCCCATTACGTTTTTATCCCTAATAAAATAGGAAAAGAAACAGCTGTCCCGACTGCCTCTCCAGTCCGTTCATCGTCTCATGTTTATTTACAATTTACTTTCTAACCTAACGAAAGAAAAAGAGACATGTTTATTTACATTTTGACTGCTAATCACAAACTTCTACTTCACATCCATTGTCCTTTTCCCCCATTGCATCAATGTCCACAGTCATGACAACATGACCCTATCCTCAACCTTCAACAGCTTCCATGACCTTGTAGCTGTTTTTTTGTTTTTTTTTTTAATGTAGTTGCCAGTTCTGTGATATTGCGACTGGCTTGTTTTATGTCGCCTCAAAGTCAGTGCTCTGATTGCGACCTTTCTGGATGTATTGTGCTTTACGTTTACTAAATCTGACCTCAATCCATTTCCCCCTTCAGCATCAGGGCTCACAAGGTGCACTGTATGACTAGGCATGAGCGTCTCCAGCCTCAAGAACTGACCGCACTGCAATTCTACCACAGCGGGTCATGCAAGTAGCGATCATTATCACAGAAGAAGGGGCAGCTGTTGGAGAGCAGAGTCCAGGCGATCAGAGCTAAAAGTATTAAAAAGAGAAAGAGAGACAAAGACAAAACCAGGTTACTGTCTCGTGTTCATTTCCCATGACGTTTTGACGAAAAGAGACAGTTGTTCCGACTGTACTGCCTCACCAGTCGGTTCATCGTCTCATGTTTGTTTACGTTTTACTTTATAATCTAACGAAAGAAAAAGAGACATCGATCGTCTCATGCTTATTTACAGCTTGGCTGCTAACTACAAATTTCTACTCCACATCCATTGTCCCTTTCCCCTATGACTCGACACTAATGCGTACAAACACACTCTCTCGTTGTTTCCCCACAGAAACATTTCTCCGATAGTACGACAACATGACCCTCCCCATCAACATTCAACGGCTTGCACTATTCAGCTGCCAGTTCTGTGATATTTCGACTGACGTGGTTTATGTCGTCACAAAGTCTCAGAATGTTGTTTGCGACTTTTCGGTTCTAAACGCTTTAGTAACGGTGTGGATGCACTCTGTCCCACATGCGCTTGTGTCTGATTACCAAAGGGAGACGCGTCACAGGCATAGGCGCTCGCGTGTCCAGATACAAGCGCCTGTGATTACCAAAGAAGGACGCGTCACAGGCATAGGCGCTCGCGTGTCCAGATACATTGATTGATTGATTGATTGTTGCTTTAGGTCCAGCGGACTCTTCAGGACCGGACAACCCCCGATCCGCATAAAAGATCTGCTGAAACAACCCTAGTGGGAAAATTGAATGCCCCCCACCGGCCAGTCACTTTACAATAAAGACATCCCACGCAGGGGACGGCTGAGGCTTTACCCCAACTACTCGAACCCCCGGTTACAAAAACAAAATAGAACACAAACATCATTATAAATTATCAATAAAACATATACATATAAAATGCATATATATTGCTAAATAATAACATCATAGGAAGCCCTAGTGACCACCCGGCAGAAAGCGTCCAACACTCCCAAGCTGATCCAACAGACCTCATACACAAACAAGGAGTCTTGTCCAGGTAGAGTTTTCAAGAAAAAAGGTAGGTCATTGATCTAGCGAAGAAGAAGATAGTATAGCAGAGTGAAAGGACAGAGCAGGAATGGGAAAGAGTAAATGAGGAAGACAGCGACAGTGGGAATTTAAAGCACTAAATTTCCAGAAAGTGGGGATACTATTTATACTGAAACCCCCGGCATCCCAACGCAGGTGTCCAGATACAAGCGCATGTGCTCTGTCCTTTCTTACTAACAAGTTCTAGTTGCTCTAAAGAGTCAAAATTGGAGATAGTTATAGCCAGACAGAGCCAACAACGAGTGCCGCCAACAAGTTAACAGGTGCACTGATTATATCGTTTGCCTCTCTTGGCAGCTATTCCAATGCCTGAACGGACAGCTGCTAAATCCACGCGGAGTTTAATTTATGCTAAATTCTATTGCAATGCTGTACAATGTCTCTACAATGCGCGCCCACAATAAAAATGTATCTGAGGTGGCCACATCTCTGTCGTTAATCCTTCGTCGTCCACATCTGTCGATGATTCCTCGTCGTCCGCTCCTGCTGGTCCTCCTCGAGGCCTTGTGCAATGATGATGATGATGATGATGATGATGATGATGATGATGATGTGATCTTGTAAGGCGACAAAAAAAACCATGTACGTAGTGTAGTGTTCATGCTCTATGCGCACTATGACGGTAATTCAGCCATCTTGAAACAGGTAAGTTTTTAGTCCTTTCCTGAAGCTTGGAAGGGATGGAGCTTGCTTCAAACTCAGGGGAAGGGAGTTCCACAGAGTGGGTGCAGCATTTGTAAAGGAGCGTATTCCAATAGTCTTTTGGATGTGTTGCTTGTGCGCGCACTGGGGGGTTTCAAGTCTACGCTGTCCCTGACCTGGAAGCAAAGAATATGGGTATACTACAAAGAAGAATCATCACAGGCTTTCCCTATATAAAAAGTGAAGACGTCTTAAGAGCAGCGCCGTCAAGCGGCTGCGTTGCGGAGCAGGCCAAGGGAGGTAAACAGACCACATAGCAACATGTAAATACAGACGATATTGCTCGACTGTATCGGCGTGTTTCTGATGAATCCCGAACATATTTGTCAACAAACTTACTGTGTAATGTGTAGGAAAATGACTCCTTGCAATAATGCTGATATGTTTGCACATTTGTTTTTCGTCAACATTGTGATATAGAGCTTACAATTTACATGGAAATGGTGAATGAAAACACTTATTTCTAAATCAGGCGCGGCGATTTGTCACCAACATACACGCTCACATGTCTGAAATACACAATAAACACACACATCACTCAAAAATGTAGTTATAAGGGGCAGGAAAATGGCTATTAGAAGACGGAAAAGAACTCGAATTTTATTTTTGAAATGTTTAGATTGACTGCATCCACTACCATTACGGTATTTGAATTTAAACAGACTTAAAAACTGTCCTCTCTTCATTGTATTGTGCTTGGCGCTACGTCACAAGTACGTGCCTTTAGGTACAGCTAAAACAAAGGCGCGTCCACTGCTGGCGTTATAAGATACTTGCTTAAAATACTACGAAGTTACATGTTGCAGTCTGTTTCATTGATCTTTTCGGCTATAATACTGTTTTTTGTCAATAAAGTAAACTTCACTCTGTGTCATTGGTGTGGGTGGGGGAGAGGGTGGGAGGTTGGTGAGTGTGGTCGCGTGTGTGCGACTGCGTGTGTGTGGGTGTGCGTGCGTGTGTGTGTGTGTGTGTGCGTGACTGTCTGTCTGTCTGTCTGTTTGTTTGCGTGTGAGTGTGTATTTTTGTGTCTGCGTGTGAGTGTGTGTTTGTGTGTGGGTGGGGAAGGTTTCGAGGTATGTGGGTCTGTGTCTGTTACGATTGAGGCGCGCACGATAGATCCGATGAGTTTGTTTTGGAAAGCATGCAATGATAGCGTGTATTTACCTTTGATTTGATTTTGCGTAGTTGCTAGAAGAAGCTTTTTATAACATTGATAATTTTCGTCAGTCGATATTGTTGCGAATTTTCTGGAATTGCGTATTAATTTTGTTGTCGACCGAAGCTCCCAGAAGGGTCTGGTAATAGCTAAGCGATTCCTGAAGTACGTTCTATGACGTAAGATAGTGCATAGTTCCGGCGACGAGTTTAATTTTGATTGGTTGTTATTGGGCCATGCTGGAATTTTCTAACTTTTTCTCGATTGCAGAGAGGGCTATATGAGCACTGTCTGCTTGTAGGAGTGATTTATGACGATTTTTAATGATGATCTTTTAAGTGATTTTCGGAAAGCGATCTTGTATGCAGTTGTTGATGTTTGCTGAATAAAGTTGGAAAACTTTATACGACGACTCCTGCCTTGTTGCTGAGTGAACAGGCTGCGTGGATAAACGAATTCGAGTTACACTTATCAAGATTCAAGCATCGGGGCTGACTCAGCTATTGATTAAAAAACAACAACAAGCAAACACCTTTAACAGTGTCCAAAAGAGAACACATCCTTTGAAAAGAAGACAGATATGACATATGTTGCTCGGATCAGCCCAATAGGCCTATATTTTAGTCACTAGAATACTTAAGGAGCCTAAATCGAGTTTTAAGTCAGACTATTTCCGTTCATATTCTGTGGCTATTAGTATAACCGAGGAAAAAGAGGACAGCAACACTGTTGGCACCTAGTATGTTTCATATCACTGATTAAGTGTAACAGACCAGGTCTGTTTGATTTCCTTAAGTGTAACAGAAATCATAAGCGAGACCACTCTAGTGAAAGTGCACTCCTTACAACCCCAGTTTATTATAAATAAATTTTAAAAAATCTGAAAGAAATTTTTCTAAATACTAAGCATCAGAAGCAACCGTAACGAATGGCTGGCATAAAATGGGTCTTATTAGGAGGAAAATTATCGGTTGTTCCATTGGAACATTCAAGTAAGCGCTGAAACAAAGTTGTTGTTTTTTAAACTTACGTTGTAGCATATAGTCCACTACCATGCACGCTGCCTTAGACACGCAAATAGTGTAGAATATAGATGAAAATGATGATGATGTCGTCGTCGTCATCGTCATCGTCATCGTCATCATCATCACCATCATCATCTTGTAAAGCACAGGTCTCCACAAAACAATCACAGTCATTGGGCATAAATAAATAAATAAATAAATAAATAAATAAATAAATAAATAAATAAATAAATAAAGTAATCAATCTAAATCAATAATTTGGACCTAACTGCACCTTTTGATGACTCGAAGTCTGCTTGGTGTGTATGCGCGTTTGTGTGTGTGTGTGTGTGTGTGTGTGTGTGGGGTGGGTGGGGGTGGGGTATGTGTGTGTTTGTGTGTGTGGACCCACCTATGTTTGCCATTTGCAGACGAAACAATAGTTGATGCTTAAATGTACATTTACACTAACGCCTTCTTGAAGCTATATGTGCGTGCCTTTTAGTGGGTTCTTACCTTGTGCGTCATGCAGAAATTCCGGTCAAAACACCTGTGCAGGCTAGGCGATTGACAGTGTTGTTTTCGTACCCTGAACGCCCTATGATCTCAATCTTGAAAGCTCTGATCTGAAAATGGCGCTATGTAACGATAAGGATTTATATAGATAGATAAATGCACACAAATAAAATATGAATATATCCTCTTTTTTTAAGAACCTTTAATATGTAGTAAATGCCGCTTCTATATTTTGGTTTAATTTGTTTTGTAGTCTATTGATGCTTTTGGTTCATTTAACATGTCTGCTCGATGGCTAGGAGATTTTGTGACTACAGATAGGCCTATATATCATCAACGTTTTGTGATTCTTACATAAGATATAACTTAACACAAAGGCTGGTTAACGGCGTGGTATTCGTTAGCTCTGCCCACAGGCGCCCGTATCGAAATTTGATAGTAAACTAGTAGTATATAGACTCTGTTCACATTCTGACACGAGCGCCTGTGGATCTGCAAACACATGTTTCGGTAAAATAAAAATTAAAATAAGAACATGTTGGTGAACATTTGTGTTCATCAGATCTTCTTCAACTCAAATTTTGCTTTTAAAAAATATCATGCAAATACCAACCCTTTTTGACCCGTAGGCATAATTCACTGAGTTGGATTTGTTTTAACTCCTTACGAAAACATGTTACTGTTTGTTTCATCATTATCTCCACAGCTCCGTAAACTCGTCACTTCATTAAACATTACGATAAAACTTCCATACCATTCCATTGGTGCTGCCAGGAGGGAGGGACAGAATATTTTTGTCAATCTTTAATCCACCTTCTTTATTAAACTACAATTCTCTTTTTTATTTGTTGGCGAGACTACCTGTTCCGTGTGTTTTTACTGCACTTTTTTGTCCCACCTTATATAAACATCGTCATGCACGGCAGGAATAGAGCATCATAACTTACTACAGTTTCCTTTTTTTTCTTGTGAGCGAGACTGCCTTCCCCTTGTGTGCTTTCTGCACAGACATTTTGTCCCACCTTATATAAACGTTTTCATCATTAAGACAAGGAAAAAGTTTGCCGAAGTTAAAACACGCCAGATTATTAAGGATTCTCTGTACATGTATTGCGATCACAAGGGCAATTTCGCTTCATATTTGTTTGTCACGTGTCCTCTACTGTTGTGTGGTTTTAGCCAATCAGCTCAAGGCTAGCTGTAGGAAGTAGTTTCCAAACGCGACCTTTGTTTTTTTCTCTTTTTTGTATTGATCAGTAAGAGCTTTAAGTTCTAAGCGGTAAGGGGCAGTCTATTTGTCACCCTTTGTTGTATTGATCAGTAAGAGCTTTAAGTTCTAAGCTGTAAGGGACAGTCTATTTGTCACCCTTGCTTGCATTCACCGACACTATCAACATTTTCTTGTAGTTTTTTTTAAATAATTTAGTTGTCTACAGGTACAGCTACGTACTACGAGTAGTAAGAGATCAGGTGTTGTAGGCTTTCATTGTTGAAAAATAAATGGGTTTGATTGTTCAATACAAAGTGTTAATGACTAGAGAATTAGTGAAAGTATAGTCTAGTTGATGTGACCGTGTAGTTAACGTTATAGATTTGACTATTTTGCTGGCTGACTAAAAGACGTCGAATCTTAGTTGTTTTAAATGCAACAATAACACCCCTCTCAACAACAACAACAACAGCAGCAGAAGCAACAACAACACAACAAAACAACACACACATACAAACTTACATAAGCACAAACACACACACACACACACACACACACACACACAAACAAATGGACATATTACAGAGTGACACTGAAGAATCAGTTTTTAAAAAAGAAATTTTTTAACGACATCGACTTGTGGAAACCCCTTAAACATATTAAAACAACAGTTGTACAAAACTACTGCAAGCAATTTTTGTCAAAATATAAACAGTGCAAAAGGTTCTCTTCCAAATAATTATAAAATATTCTTCACCAGTGGCAGTCTTCGTCACAGCATTCTCTAACACGACACTCGGAATTGCCAGCATTGTGGTAAACAACGATAAATGTATCTACTGCGGGCGGAATTTCATCCAGCAACGTAAGTTCGTTTGTTTATTCGTTCTGTACTAATTATGCTTTAGTTACACCAAAGAGCTTATCTATCATAATTATGCTCTTTGGTTACACTACCTATTTGATAAGTCAAAAACCTTTTTTTTGGTTAATTTGAAAACAATCTTGTTTTAATAGGTATTAGCTTAGTATTTGTGAACTTTTTTTTGGTGTGTGTGTGGGTGTGTGTGTGTGGGTGTGTGTGTGTGTGGTGGGAGGGTTGGGTGGGAGTGTCTTATCATTTTAGTGAAAAAGATAGTAAAACAAACAAACAAACAAAACTTAGACTTTATGCTTGCTGAAAATGTATTATTTTTCTGGTAATGTTTTATTTCAGTGGGGACTTTAAACGTCCTTTTAAAAAAACAAAAAAACTTTTTACATTATTAAAAAAAAATGTTTATAGGTATTTGCGGATACTTTGTTTTTTTACCAGGGATGTTATATTTAATTTATTTTTTTTCAATTTGGTAGACAAAGTAATTATCTTTTTGGGAGCTATGTGTTTTATTTGGAACGCTTCCAACCTTCTTAGCCTAATAGAAGAGCCTGGTGGGCAAGATTAAAGTGGTCACTTTTCACTGTCCATCCCAGCAGTACGTTTGCTCTGGTGGTTCAGTGTTTATTTGGGTCTTTACCCCATCTTTTCTAAGAGATCCCTGTCTGCGAGAATATAGTGTAAAGTATAATGTATAACTGTGATGGAAAGGTAGTTTTAGTCGTTGTTTATTTGTATTACTTGTAATTTTATTTGTTTAAAAACCAACAAAAAACATTCTTACCGGAGATGCAATGTGCTGCATGAATTCTCCATTGCGGGTAATAAAGATGTATTGACTTGGCTTGACTTGCGACCTTCGTTTCTACTGGGGCCTTTGTGTTTTACTGAGGACATCTTGTTTACTGCAAAACGTTGCGTGTTTTGACAGAATGATTGTCCTGTTGAGCTTAGCCCTACTCCTGACTCGTCTGGGAGTTTGTTGCAAGAACACACCTGTCTTGGAAGAACGCCTGAAGCTCAATCCTGACCGTCAGCCACCGTCATCTGAGCCTCCAGCTCCAACTGGTCAGCTCACAGACGCGGAAATACAGCTGGTGGCTGAGGTGGTCAAAAGCGTGCTGAGAGCGGTGATCAGATCAAAGGGACAGAACTCGCCCGACATGGCATCTGACCTTGAATCCACAGCAGAGCAGGTTCTGCATCATCTTGATCTCTCCAGCCCGTCAGATGAAGGTGAGGGGACGCAACGCAGACGCCGAATATAACTATTATCTAAGTCTTCGTCTTCTTGTTGTTGTCGATTTTGCTGTTGTTGTTGTTTTTGTTGTTGTTGGTTTTATTATTATTATCAATATCTTTTACATTATTATTATTATTATTATTATTATTATTATTATTATTATTATTATTATTATTATTATTATTATTATTATTATTATTATTATTATTATTATAATCTTCAACATCTTCCTAGAGCGCATCATGTCAGATGCTCTTGCAGATCACGAAGGCACAGTCAGCATAGGGGGCAGAGCAATCTCCAATCTTCGTTTTGCGGATGATATTGATGGATTGGCTGGAGAGGAACAAGAACTTGAACAGCTTGTACAGAGGCTTGACACCACCTCCAGAGCTTATGGAATGGAAATAAGTGCAGAGAAGACCAAAATGATGACCAACAACACCAATGGCATCAACACGGACATCAAAGTACAAGGCCAATCCCTCAACACAGTGCACAGCTTCAAATATTTAGGAGCCATTGTGTCAGACAATGGGTCTCGACAGGAAGTCCTCTCCAGGATCGCACAAACAACTGCTGCCCTGACAAGGTTGAAGCCC
The DNA here is from genome assembly GCA_036898135.1 of Oncomelania hupensis. Lineage (NCBI taxonomy): Eukaryota > Metazoa > Mollusca > Gastropoda > Littorinimorpha > Pomatiopsidae > Oncomelania > Oncomelania hupensis. The sequence goes on along the minus strand of CM072513.1, from coordinate 2,300,185 downwards.
ATTTGGAAAGACAGAACCATCAGTCTACATTCCAAAGTAAGACTGCTGCGCTCTCTGGTCAGCTCCATCTTCCTATATGCTTGCGAAGCATGGACCCTCACAGCAGATCTCCAACGAAGAATACAAAGCATGGAGATGAGGTGCTACAGAAGACTTCTGTGCATTTCCTATACCCAACACATCACCAACATTGAAGTCCGACAGACCATCACACAAGCCATTGGACAACACGATGACCTGCTCACAGTGGTGAAGAAACGGAAACTCCGATGGTATGGCCACGTCACCAGATCATCAGGCCTTGCAAAGACCATTCTGCAAGGCACAGTGCAAGGAGGTAGAAGAAGGGGGAGACCGAAAAAGAGGTGGGAGGACAACATTCGAGAATGGACTGGTTTGACACTGAGCGAAGCCATGAGGGCTGCTGAGGACAGAGAAAGATGGAGTATGCTGGTTAAGCGATCATCTGTGGTGCCCCTACGACCTTCGGGTTATGGGACAGGATAGGATAGGATAGGATAGGATAATAATAATAATAATAATAATAATAATAATAATAATAATAATAATAATAATAATAATTATTATTATTATTATTATTATTATTATTATTATTATTATTATTATTATTATTATTATTATTATTATTTGTTGTTGTTGTTGTTTTTTGTTGTTGTTGTTGTTCTTCTTTTTTTCTTTCTGTTTAATGGTTTTGCTTCGTCTTCTTCTTCTTATTCAACCATTTATTTAAATTAACGTCTTTTCACAAAAATCTTGATATTATACGATTTAAACCCTGCAGCCATGAAAACAAACACAAAAGACCACCCCCTCCAACCTCTATACCCCCCTCCCCCCCCACTTCCCCCAAAAGTAAAAAAAATAAAATACATAATACAATATATCAGCTTTTAGTCAGCAAACAATTTGATGATCAATCATCAGCATTTATAAATTATTTTTTGCTTTTAAGTAGACTACTTGCCTCTGGTAACTTTAGGATCTGATCAAAACTATCAAACTCACGGCTGGTTCTTGTTTTTGCTCAGAAATTTCAGATGCACAAAAGACATTCAACCAGCTAACAATAACACCCAGCAACGACGAAGACAACGAAATCGCCAATAACGATATCAACAACAACGACGCCGACACCAATGATCCAAAGTTGGCATCACAACCACCGGAAATGCCTGCTGTTCATTTTGATCATCCAACCGGAAATGAACAAAAACAAGAAAACCTGGACTGGAATAAAAGTGAGTTTATTTTAAAAAGGATTGTTTGGTCTAGACAGCGTCTACTAATTTTACTAACACTAGTATTAGTCTTAATATTATTAGTAGTAGTAGTTCTATCCTATCCTATCTTATCCCGTAACTCGAAAGTCGTTGGGGCACCACAGATGATCGTTTAACCAGCGTACTCCCTCTTTCTCTGTCATCAGCAACCCTCATTACTTCGTTCAGCGTCAAGACAGTCCATTCTCGAATATTTTTCTGTGTCCTTCTTCTTCTGCTTTCTTGCACCGTGCCCTGCAGGATGCTCTTTGCAAGGCCTAATGCTCTGGTGACGTGGCCATATTATAGGAGTTTCCGTTTTTTCACCACTGTGAGCATGTCATCGTGTTGTCACATGACTTGTGCGATTGTCTGTCGGACTTCGTCGTTGGTGATTTGCTGGGTTTAGGAAATGTCCAGAAGTTTTCCGTACCACCTCATCTCCATGCTTTGTATTCTTCGTTGGAGATCTGCTGTGAGGGTCCATGTTTCGCAAGCGTATGGGAAGATGGAGATGACAAGGGTGCGCAGCAGCCTTACCTTGGATTGTAGACTGATGGTCCTGTCTTTCCAAATGGACTTCAACCTTGTCAGGGCAGCAGTTGTTTGTGCGATCCTGGAGAGGACTTCCTGTCGGGACCCATTGTCTGATACAATGGCCCGTATATATTTGAAGATATGCATCGTATGAGGGATTGGCCTTGGACTTCGATGTCCGTGTTGATGCCATTGGTGTTGTTGGTCATGAGTTTGGTCTTCTCTGCTTTTATTTCCATTAAAAAGGCTCTGGAGGTGGTGTCAAGTCTCTGCACCAGCTGTTCAAGTTCTTGTTCCTCTCCAGCCAATCCACAATGTAATCCGCAAAACGGAGGTTGGAGATTGCTCTACCCCTATGCTGACGGTGCCTTTTGATCTGCAAAGGCATCTGACATGATGTGCTCTAGGAAGATGTTGAAGAGTATTGGAGAGAGTAGGCATCCTTGACGCACGCTGATTGTTGTTCTGAACGAGTTCCCGATGGCGCTATTGTGGAGGACTGCCTTGGTAGCCTTGTCATACAGGTTTTTAATGACTTTAATAATGTTTGGGCTGATGTTATACACTCTCATGGTCGCCCACAGAGCTGCATGCCACACTCGGTCCAAAATTTTATTGATGTCTACAAACACATGATATAGATGTTGTTGGTGCTGTAAGTATTTCTTGCAAATTGTTCTGAAATTGAAAATCTGCTGAGTGGTACTTCACCCTGCCTGAATTCTGCTTGCTCTTCAGCTATCATTTGTTCAGCTTGGGATTTTAATCTGTTGAATATAATTTTCAGGAGGACTTTGCTAGGGTGGCTGATGAGGCTGATGGTGCGGTAATTTTCACACTCCTGAAGATTACAATTTTTGGGAAGAGTGATGACAAGTGATTGGTTCCATGGTGTAGACCAATCCGCACTCTTCCAGATCTTGTTACAGATAATAGTGAGGGCGTCAATCATCGCTTCACCTCCTATCATATCCTATCCCGTAACTCGGAGGTACTAGGTCGTAGGGGCACCACAGATGATCGTTTAACCAGCGTGCTCCATCTCTCTCTGTCCTCAGCAACCTGGGGTGGTATTCATGACCGTTGGTTAAGGCTTAACCAATGTTGGTAAAATTAACGACGTTGGTTAAGCTGGAAATTTTAAATTCATGAGGCCTTAGCAGAGTTAACGACGGTTGCTAACCATGGTTATTTTAACGGAGGGGGCACCACCCGATAACCAATGGAAGACTGGTTAAAAATGGCGGCCATCGTTTGGTGGCAACTTCGACAGAGACGAGCTCCGAGGAGAGAGAGAGTATTTCGCGACAGAAGTAATCCACTTGACAAATTTGATGATGTGGAACTGGTATCAAAATTTCGTTTTCGTCGGCATGATATCATCACGTTAACGAACGCGGTAGACAGACTGAAACTGTGTGATCGGCAAGGCGTTTTGTCACCACTTTTACATGTGTGTCTCACTCTTTGTTTTTATGCCTCTGGCACCTTTAATAATCTGTCATATTAATAAAACGGGTTAATATTATTATTATGAAAATATTGTTGTTGGATTTTGACTGGTGATGTGTAGGCTTATTGTGTATCTGTATAGTTTATACTCGTAGGGTAATGCAACGCTACGAAATAAAGACAACATTTCAAGTTCCAAACTACCCAGAAACGGCAGAAATTGACACCTCAGTCTAAAAACAAAATGTAGGCCTAACATTACAAACTACAAAGTGATCAAAAGTGATTTCTCTCCTTTCACCCCAACAAAAAGCTCGCTCTCCTTGCTCACTATGATATCCAGCATGCTGTCGGTAGGCTTGCTAATCACGCCACCATTGCCAGACTTTAATCGTGCGGCTGCACGATTCCGATGGGTTATAGGCCTATTTTGTTGACGAAAGAAGGAAAACAGCTGCTTGAATTATGCCCCCTTACGGATATTCCCGCACAGCCCAAAAATAGCCTTGGTTAAGTAACAATGCGTGGACACTCGCTCATGAATTGCGATCTGCTAAACGATGGTTAACGATACCATTGTTGGTTACAAAACCAATGTTGGTAACGTTAACCATCGCCTATAATTTAACTGGCCATGAATTCCACCCCTGATGGCTTCTCTCAGTGTCAAACCAGTCCATTCTCGAATGTTGTCCTCCCACCTCTTTATCGGTCTCCCTCTTCTTCTACCTCCTTGCACTGTGCCTTGCAGATTGGGTTCTTTTCATCATGCAGTGTGCCTTGGGCAAGAAAGACCTGGCAGGGCCCAATCCTCTCCAGGCTGTTGGCCACAGGCGATATCCACGAATAAAGTGTGGTTCGCCTTGGCCCCGAGCACGTGGTTGTTGAACCTGTAGTAACATGAGGTTCCTCCGTCCCTGGCCGGTGACTTCTGTGTAGAAGACCTTTCACCCAATGATGCCGTGCCGACATCACCCCTGTTAGTCGCCTCTTACGACACGCCGGGAAACGTTGGTTCTATTCTATTCAGTGCCCGAACCCACAGCTTGAAGGAATTCTGCGAGTATGTTGTCCACTCCCGCTGACTTCCACTTCTTCAGGGATTGCACTGCTGCCTCAACTTCTTCTCGGAGAAATGGGAGGATTTCTTCTTCTTATCTGTTCTGGGGACATGCTAGAACTGATGGTAGCATGTAGTAGTAGTACTAGCATTTATAGTTTTGCTTTAAAAATAATATTTGTACTAATTAATTTTAGACTTGAAACTAGAAAGGTTCAAGGAATCCCGTGCATGCAAGGTAGGCGATTTTACTTAAACTCACAGTTGACATGTAGACGTATTTGGTATTTTATATTATAGAATTTAATTTGTGTTGTTTTTGTTGTATTTTGTTGTATTGTGTTGTATTGTGTTGTATTGTATTGTACTGTATTAATTTGGTTCCAGTTTGTCGCCTGCCGCTGCTGGAAGGAATGTGTCGCGGGTTCTTTCCTAGCTTTGGCTATGAGGCGAAGACTGGGGAGTGTCAACAGTTCGTGTACGGAGGGTGCGGCGGCAACGACAACAGATTCAACACGGAGGACGAGTGCATCAAAACTTGCGGAAAAATTCATTGATAGAGGTGGAGTGTACAAGAAGAAGAAGAAGAAGAAAAAGAAGAAGAAGAATAAAAAGAAGAAGAAGAAGAAGAACAACAACAACACAACAACAACAACGTGCAGTAGCAGCAGCAACAACAACAACAAGATTTACGACAACAATTTTGTTTCCAAAATTTTTTTTTTGACGCCACATAAGGTTTTTAAACATTTTACTTGTCGGTTGTATATTAAAATCCCGCTGTCGACTTTTATTCTTAAGAAGAAGAACACGAAGAAGAAGAGCACAACAACAACAGCAGCAGCACCACCACCAACAATAACAACAGCAATAACAACACCATCAACAACAAGAGAAAACAGGTCAGCTTGGGTGAAGAAGGATAGAGGGATATGTAAAGGCGAAAACGTAAGCAGTAAACAATAATAGGAAGACCAACTTACAAACAGAAGGCTATACAAAGAAAGGATATGTACTACAGTAAAGGCTTTGTCTTCTTAGTGAGGTGAGCAGCCACAAGTACGCCAAAAGTACGTTAATTCTTTGCTGCTCTAGATCGCTACCGGTTTATAGAATGAGACGGACAATATCATACCCAAACAATAACATTCGAACAAACAAACAAAACAAGAGAATAGAACTTGATTTTCAAACAAATAACTTGTACAAAAATCAAAACATAAGAAATTCAAAAAATCTTCTTTTTCTTTATTATTCAAAAGCAAATATGCACGTGATCGAGAAACAATACATATATATGTAACGTAATCAACTTGACATGTACACATAATATTACGCGTCCTTTAATACGAATATACATGTCCATGATTTTGTTATTGTGTTTGTAATAGGCTTATATTCTCGTAGTGTGTCATGTCGCGTTTCAGGAATAATTCCGCGGTTCGAAACAGTTTACACACACCCACACACACCCACACACACACACACACACACACGCACACCCACACCAACACACACACACACACACACACACACACACGTATGTTAAACACCAAGACTGGGTTTTATTAAGAATGTAAGAATCGGAAAGTGATTTTTTGACGGAAAGAACGCAAACTTCTCCTAAAAATGTAAGAATCTAATGCAAAATTGGCTCTTTCCGTCTCAAAAGTAGACCTAGTTCGTCTCCTATAGGCGACGAAATAGGTCGAACTCTCTTGCAAAATTTCCCGAAAATTGACTGGATTTTCTCCGTCCCGGATAGAGCACTCCCTTGAACTTAAAACACTCTCATGCACTAGAACTGCACTCCCATGCGCCAAAAGAGCACTCCTGTGTACTTAGAAAAAAAGTGGGTGGCTGGAAAACACTGGGTAGCTAATAGACACACCAATTTCCTGCATAAAAAGCAAGGTTAGTCACCCATTTCAAGGCTTATATCTCCGCACGCACACGCACACGCACACATACACGCATACAAAAGATACACCCATCATCTACACACACGCATACACACCCATACACACACACATACAAAAGATACACCCATCATTTACACACACGCATACACAAACCGACACACACACACACCCACATCCACACACACACATACAAAAGATACACCCATCATCCACACACACGCATACACACACCCATCCACACCCTCACATACACACATATAAAAGATACACCCATCATACAGCTCACATACAATTATTTTACAGGATACTAAATTCACATGTGGAAACTTCTGTTAGCAGTCTTTCCATGTTGTTAAACTGCTGAAAGGAGCGGAAGCTCGCAGGGGCCAGGATGAAGAAGATTGTCATCTGCGCAGTCCTTCCTGGAGATTACTCTGTTTCCAACCTTATCCGCAGACTGACGAATCATTTGACTGAGACCCCTAGGTCTACGTGTACGTCTGTCCTGGACGGACCACATGGGCTGTTTCCTCCATGTACAGTTGCGGATGACCAGCAGTACCAAGTTATCAAATGATGTTTACATGTGAAGTAAATGTGGCCAGTAGTAATAAATATTGAAGACCCACTCTTCATTTTGAGTGAACACTGAAGTTCCTTCTTTGCTTTCTTTACTTCATGTTTTTTTTTTGGAAGGGGGGGGGGGGAATGGGTGAATTTTTTTTTTAAATAATCTACTTGCTTTTGTGTCGGTAATGAAGATAGTAGTGGAAGAAGACCCTGTCTGTCTGTGACTATCATTGTTGCAGAAATGGCTCAGAAATTCAAACGCTCTGATTAGCAGTTGTTTTACGTACAGGTGGTAGAAGATAAGACTGCCCGCATTAATGTCTGTCAGCACATTATGGCTGAGCAAACTATACTAGTTTTACAATGAAAAGGTGTTTTCAGAGAAAAGGAAAGTACGTGTAGAAAATAGTAACGGGTTAATGGTAATGGAAATGGAATGATTAATGGTGACAATTACAGACACAAACATGACGAAAACGATAAAAACACAGTCAGAACAAAGCAGTACTACACACACTTAAGTACCATAAAATGCATGTAAGTACTTCTGCTGTTTCGGTAAGCTTCTAAAAGCGCTTTTGCGAGCGCTTTAAATTGTATCAACGAACATGTCAGTCTTGAGGAAAATAAAATACCATACAACCACACACACACATACGCACGCATACACACATATGGACACATACGTACACACATACGCACACACACGCAACCCGACACACGTACACACGCACACACACTCAAGCACGCACGCTCACTGACACGCAAATGGTTGCCCCAACTTTACTTGCCTCGTTCTGGCAAGCCATTGAAAACACGTATTATGCGTAAGCCTATACCACCGACTGTAGTAACACCGATCAGTTTCATTATACTTTTTGTTTTACCTGAGCGACTACTTACCATCAACAAATAGAGCATGAGGGCTTGTAGAAACGACTGGAACAAAAAGAGAAAATATTTATGAAAAAATTCAAGTTATTGCTACAATGTCATCATCATCATCATCATCATCATCATCATCATCATCATCATCATCATCATCATCATCATCATCATCATTATCATCACCAGTCAGTTTCACTATATGCTTTGTTTTAACTGAACGACAGCTTACCATTGACGACTGGAGCCAAAAGTGGGGTTGTAGTAGAAACAACGTAAAGAAAAAACAACATTTTATGGAAAAATCGTTCGTTCTACTAATAGTTTGAAAATGTAGGTTATTGAAACAAAGTCATTGTCGCCACCACCATCATCATCATTATCTTCATCATCATTATAATCGTCATCGTCATCGTCATCATCATCACTTGTTAGTTTCATCATACCTTTAGTTTTACCCGAACGACTACTTACTCTCAGTAACTGGAGCAGAAAGGGTTGTATAAACGGCTGGAAAAAAAAAAGATTATCATTTTATAAAAACGTTTTTGTAACAAAACAAAAATATTTTCCCGTGGTGATCTCCCGGTTTAATTTTAGAACGACCGCATCTGCGCATGTGCCGGCGCGACGTTAGTTAAAGTGTACTTTTTCGGTCGAAATTAAGATCAAAACTGCAAAAACCAACAGAAGGGTCTTTTTGCAACTCAACGAACATATTTTTCTGAGCGACTACTTACCATCAACAAATGGAGCAGGAGGGCTTGTAGAAACGACTGGAACAAAAAGAGAAAATAATTTATGAAACAATTCAAGTTATTGATACAATGTCATCATCATCATCATCATCATCATCATCATCATCATCATCATCATCATCATCATCATCATCATCATCATCATCATCATCATCGAGGTAATACACATTGCTGCGATCGGTAGGGCGACACTGTAACTGAGCAGGCTGCTAACCTCGCTTACCTCCCTTCAAGGGACAAGGGACATACTTTGGCCTGCTGCGCAGCGTGTGCCTGGAGTATACTTTCTTTCGATCGTAGCTATGTGCAATGGGTGCATCATCATCATCATCATCATCATCATCATCATCATCATCATCATCATCATCATCATCATCATCATCATCATCATCATCTTCATCATCATCATTATCATCATCATCATCATCATCACCAGTCAGTTTCACTATATGCTTTGTTTTAACTGAACGACAGCTTACCATTGACGACTGGAGCCAAAAGTAGGGTTGTAGTAAAAACAACGGTAAAAAACAACAACAACAAAATTTTATGGAAAAATCGTTCGTTCTACTAATAGTTTGAAAATGTAGGTTATTGAAACAAAGTCATTGTCGCCACCATCATCATCATCATCATTATCTTCATCATCATTATAATCGTCATCGTCATCATCATCACTTGTTAGTTTCATCATACCCTTAGTTTTACCCGAACGACTACTTACCCTCAGTAACTGGAGCAGAAAGGGTTGTATAAACGGCTGGAAAAAAAAAAGATTATCATTTTATAAAAACATTTTTGTAACAAAACGAAAAATATTTTCCCGTGGTGATCTCCCGGTTTAATTTTAGAACGACCGCATCTGCGCATGTGCCGGCGCGACGTTAGTTAAAGTGTACTTTTTCGGTCGAAATTAAGATCAAAACTGCAAAAACCAACAGAAGGGTCTTTTTGCAACTCAACGAACATATTTTTCTGAGCGACTACTTACCATCAACAAATGGAGCAGGAGGGCTTGTAGAAACGACTGGAACAAAAAGAGAAAACATTTATGAAAAAATTCAAGTTATTGTTACAATTTCATCATCATCATCATCATCATCATCATCATCATCATCATCATCATCATCATCATCATCATCATCATCATCATCATTATCATCATCATCATCATCACCAGTCAGTTTCACTATATGCTTTGTTTTTACTGAACGACAGCTTACCATTGACCACTGGAGCCAAAAGTAGGGTTGTAGTAAAAACAACGGTAAAAAACAACAACAACAAAACTTTATGGAAAAATCGTTCGTTCTACTAATAGTTTGAAAATGTAGGTTATTGACACAAAGTCATTGTCGCCATCATCATCATTATCATTATCTTCATCATCATTATAATCATCGTCGTCATCATCATCACTTGTTAGTTTCATCATACCCTTAGTTTTACCCGAACGACTACTTACCCTCAGTAACTGGAGCAGAAAGGGTTGTATAAACGACTGGAAAAAAAAAGATTATCATTTTATAAAAACGTTTTTGTAACAAAACAAAAATATTTTCCCGTGGTGATCTCCCGGTTTAATTTTAGAACGACCGCATCTGCGCATGTGCCTACGCGACGTTAGTTCAAGTGTACTTTTTCGGTCGAAATTAAGATCAAAACTGCAAAAACCAACAGAAGGGTCTTTTTGCAATCCAACGAACATATTTTTCGTGGTGATTCCCTGATTTATTTTTAGAACGATCGCATTTGCGCCTGCGCGATGTTAGCTCTTGTTTAATCAAATTTTCTTTATCCAGATTGTCTGATTTGACGAAAGAAATGGCAAGCTTTCGGTGAGTGTTTTTTCGTAAACATATGATATGAAGTTGTGAATATGTCTGGTACATGCGCAATTCAGGCATGCACTCCCGGATGCATTTCTTTGTCGTATTAAAGTGAAATCGAAAGAAATTTTTAGTGCAGGTGATGAAACGTTTGTTTCTTACACGATTTAGTTCTGAACTTTGACCGTGGTAATCGCCTGCCTACGCGAAATAGCTCAGTTGGTAGAGCGACGAGCTCCTGGAAGAGCGACGGGGCTCATGTTACAAAGGTTGCGGGTTCGATTCCCGGAGGCCCTGACTCAAACATTGGTTGAGAACGATCGTGGTTGTGAGTAGGCCCTACTTGCCATCTGACTCTTGCTAATAATAATAATAATAATAATAATAATAATAATAATAATAAACAGTTGTACAGCTCTCTTCGTCACTAGAGCTCATACAAAAATATGAAATATTTAACATTAAAAAAAATGTAATAACGTATGGCAAAATCTGATGGTTGTTTCAGTGTATAGTTTTCCCTTCTCGATCATTCCCGGTCGCCTAGGACTGTGCTCAGTCCCCCAAGGCAGTGAGTGGGCGGCGGTCGCCTAGGACTGTGCTCAGTCCCCCAAGGCAGTGAGTGGGCGGCGGTCGCCTAGGACTGTGCTCAGGCCCCCAAGGCAGTGAGTGGGCGGCGGTCGCCTAGGACTGTGCTCAGTCCCCCAAGGCAGTGAGTGGGCGCCGGTCGCCTAGGACTGTGCTCAGTCCCCCAAGGCAGTGAGTGGGCGGCGGTCGCCTAGGACTGTGCTCAGTCCCCCAAGGCAGTGAGTGGGCGGCGGTCGCCTAGGACTGTGCTCAGTCCCCCAGTGAGTGGGCGGCGGTCGCCTAGGACTGTGCTCAGTCCCCCAAGGCAGTGAGTGGGCGGCGGTCGCCTAGGACTGTGCTCAGTCCCCCATGGCAGTGAGTGGGCGGCGGTCGCCTAGGACTGTGCTCAGTCCCCCAAGGCAGTGAGTGGGCGGCTTGAGTTAGATCCTGTATCACCGGCCAGTGCTTTTACCAGCTCTTAAGCTGAACAACCGCTATATAAGAATAATACAATAAATGAATAAATAAAGTGTAGCTCAGAAAATAGACTTTCTTTGTCGCCTGCGATGTTAAATCATGTGATGTCAGTGCAGCAACGGTTAGCACTTGGATGGGTGACCGCTAAGGTGTGAAGCGACAAACAACAACGCCCCCAGTTGACTCAACTGTGATTGAGTACCTACTCTCTTGAGGGTGGGGAAGGTAAAGCAGCGAGGGAGAGAGTTGGGCATCGCCCTCATTACGCTGGCCCAAGATAAGTGTGATCTCCAACATCACGCTCCCCTACGGCCACAAGGCTATGGGACTACCTTTACCTTTACCAGTGCAGCAAGCGAAGAAGTAAAATATTTTCGCTAATCGCAAACACTCCCAAATACAATGTCGTCGTCATCATCATCATCATCACCAGTCAGTTTCAGCGTACTTTTTGTTTTACCTGAACGATTGCTTACCATCGACAACTGGAGCAGGAGTAGCTGAAAAGAAAACAAAATTATGAAAAAAATTAAATTATTGATACAATGTCATCATCATCATCATCATCATCATCATCATCATCATCATCATCATCATCATCATCATCATCATCATCATCATCAACCGAAAACTATTACCAACCGACCAGGTAATATAGAAAATAACATTTTAATAATTTCATTTTTACCGGCATTTGGTTTTTAATAATAATTGGGGTGCTTCATGTGACGTCGCGATGGAGCGCTTAGTTTTTAAATGCCGAAGTGTCCATTATTAAACGAACGGGCGTCGGAACGAAGCCACATTTAACTCGGATATGAGTCTAATCAGGTCAACAACTCCTTCCGATGACAGTATAAAACCGAGGTTTCTTTAGTCTGTCCACAGATGCATTCCGCCGCACGGACTTTGAAGATCCTGACGCTCAAGTCCTAGACGGGTGAGTGTCAGTACACCAACACACCCAACAAGCACTGGGTTGCTTTCTCCACTATCCCCCCACTCCACACCCAACTCGAGGGGCTTGAGTTTGATCCTGGAGGATTGAGCTGGACCCTGTATGGGCCACATCTCATGCACCTCTTGAGCTGTAAAGCCCATTCCACACGAGCGTCAAATCTACTGGACTTGACGCGAATCGGAGCAATTTTCGACTTCGAAGTCGGAATTTCATTTTGACTTGAATCGCGCAGTGCCACACGAAAGTCGCACATCGAGTCAAACTTGAGGGTTATTCACACTTTTCTGCTATCCTATGCACCAACGGGAATCCCCTCGTGAAACATACTTCCGGTTTCTTTCTCCGCGTATTGTTTATCCGAGTGTTTTGAGTGAGTTATTTCCAAATATTCAAGATTTTTTTTTTCTGCAGTTTCTTATCCCTTTTTATCGGGAAATTCTGGGCCGCCTCCCCCGGCCGGGGAAGGCGTAGTCGCAGCCAGTGGCGCGCCCAAACCCTACCTACCTAACATAATTTGTGATTTTTTTTTGAAATCTTTGCTGAGGGAGCAAACCGGAGTACCCGGAGAAAACCCCCCGAGACGTTGCCCGAGTCGAAAGTAAATAATATTCGGAGAAACATAACGCCCAGGTGCTGGCTCGAACCCACACCTGTCAGGCACCATTGGTTTCTGGCTTGTGGACAAGGCAAGTTAGTCCCGCCTTAGCCCACTTGGCTACAACACTCGCTATGTCGAATATCTCGAATCACATGAGAAAGCGTGGTTCTTTCTCCAATGCATGAAAAAATTATGGCAGAACATGATGAAACATTTAGAGATCTTTGTCACATGGTGTCGTGCCATAGGTTTTCTTGGATTGCAAAACAAAACAAAAACAAAAACAAAAAATATAGTTTTTGAGACTGATTTAATTTTTTAAATACTTTTTTTTGGCCAATTTTTTTTTCAATTGTCTGTGTCCTTTTCATTTTAAGTGAAAGCCATTCATGTTGGTGCATAAATTTTCTGGCTCTAACAATCGTCGTTTTCGGCAATTTGCCATATTTAAAAGTCACGCATCAAGCTTTGAGAAAAGCAAAACAAGCCAGACCGGAACTTGGTTTCATTCTAGCCTCTTTTTATTTATAATGGCGATACCCACGAGTTTTAATGAGAGGTGACGGAAAGTTGTGAATTGGTCTTGAAGTTTTGCTGTACGTGTGTTGTGATCACGTGATTCGTATTCTGCTTCTCATTGGCCAAAAGGTCCGAATCACACAATCGAGACTCGCGGAATTAGAACATGTTGAAAGTCGGCAATCGGAGCCAATTCAACGAATCTGGATTCGCGATGCACAGGGTGCCACACGACAATCAAGGGATTTTGTCGTGATTTCATGAATTGGATTCAAGATTTGACGCTCGTGTGGCATGACCATAAGGCGCTGTATAGGAACCACAATAAAACTTGCACACAACTCGCAACCCCAGAGTCAGTGATTTGGGGTTGCGAGTTGTGTGGAAGTTTTATTGTGGTTCCTCCAGGATCAAACTCAACCCCTCGATAAATATATGAAAATGAATCAAAATTTATTAAGCGCTTAAATATGTCCACACAGAAAGCATGATGACAGCGCTGGGGTAAACAAACGTTCAACCAAAAATGGAACTCTTTATACAAGGCGAGCTAAGATTACACATTACGAATACAATCTCTCTCTACCTTTCTCTCTCTCTCTCTCTCTCTCTCTCTCTCTCTCTCTCTCTCTCTCTCTCTCTCTCTCTCTCCTTCTCTTACACGCATACACACGCAGTACACACCTCTCTTTCGCAACGTGGTCAACAATCCAGTTTACAAATAAATCTCCTATATTCCATCAAATAAATAAAATATGGGGTAGAGGAAGACTTAATTTTGTTTTGTTTGTTTTGTTCAAATATATACACCTTTCCCCTCCCAACCCCAACTCCAATCAGGCTCAAAGCACGGTGATATGTACCGAAATGTACGCCCACATATTACACACTCGGCAGAACTGCCTGGCGTGGTAGCACAGTGGATAAAGGTACTGGTTTCCTGTGCCCAAGTTCGCGGGTTTGAATCCCGCATGGGACGATCCTTACGTGACTTAGGTACGGGACTTTCCAGGACACCGAGGGCTTTCTCTGGGTACTTCGGTTTGGTCCACCCACCCACCCCCGCCCCCTTCACCCTCCCTCGCACTTTCCCCTTCTCTCCCACCTCTGTTCTTTTCAGTAATGATACTGGAGGCATGCAATCTAATTTTTGTAAAAATTCAAAAATTGATTTCTCTTTCGCGGTTTTTATTAGCGATTTTATCAGATCGCCGCGCTTCGGGTCCGAGTGAGAAAAAAAAAGTGGATACGATTCTTACTGGCATCCTTCTTGCAGACGAAGACGCGCTTGGAATTGCAAGCCAGGTCTCTCCAGGCACCAGTGTTGGTGAGGTAGGCACAATCCGCGTTCAGCGTCACACCGTCCGTGTCCACATTATCGGGTTCCCCACCCTTGGAGATGGTGCCTGCCAACATGGGTCATCGCGATTATTATACTAATCCCAACAATAAACACACAGGGGAAGGTCACACACACACACAAGCGTAGCCGAGACTCGCCGAGTAGTCTACCTTTAGGCCTATCTGAAAGGGACGCACTTTGACCCTCCACAGATCCTTTCAACATTCACGATGAGTGTTGACCCACTGAAAATATATGGATACAACAACAACAACAATAAACTCTTTCGAAAATATAATTGTTTTTTAAATGAATAAATTTCGTAAATGTTGTGCTTATTAATAGCCACAGCCGGTGGTTAGCCAGCCAACATTCTGGAGCTAAAAATAGCCACAGCCGGTGGTTAGCCAGCCAACATTCTGGAGCTAAAAATAGCCACAGCCGGTGGTTAGCCGGCCAACATTCTGGAGCTAAAAATAGCAACAGCCGGTGTTTAGTCAGCCAACATTCTGGAGTTAAAAATAGCAACAGCCGGTGGTTAGCCAGCCAACATTCTGGAGCTAAAAATAGCCACAGCCGGTGGTTAGCCAGCCAACATTCTGGAGCTAAAAATAGCAACAGCCGGTGGTTAGCCAGCCAACATTCTGGAGCTAAAAATAGCAACAGCCGGTGGTTAGCCAGCCAACATTCTGGAGCTAAAAATAGCAACAGCCGGTGGTTAGCCAGCCAACATTCTGGAGCTAAAAAAAAAAACAGCCGGTGGATAGTCAGCCAACATTCTGGAGCTAAAAATAGCAACAGCCGGTGGTTAGTCAGCCAACATTCTGGAGCTAAAAATAGCAACAGCCGGTGGATAGTCAGCCAACATTCTGGAGCTAAAAATAGCAACAGCCGGTGGTTAGCCAGCCAACATTCTGGAGCTAAAAATAGCAACAGCCGGTGGTTAGCCGGCCAACATTCTGGAGCTAAAAATAGCAACAGCCGGTGGTTAGCCAGCCAGCATTCTGGAGCTAAGAAATACCAGCAACCTAAAATCAATTGCTCGAAGTTTGGTTTTAGTTGGTTTGTTTGTTTTAGGTTGATAAAATAGACCCAAACCTACCCCATGCACCAAAAGACGCACTCTTCCAGTCGCCTGGGTCACGTTAGAAATAGGGTCAAAGGTCACACGTTAAAACAGGAGAATTACCTCCCTGTCAGAAACCGAAATGGAAAATTCGAAATCTAGCGGTTGGTTGGTGCAACGATAAAAGCCCACTTTATCATTGTGTTACGTTGAAACGCGAATGGTAGTACGTCGGAAACGTATACGATAGATCTAATCGTTTCGTTTTGCAAAGTATTCAATAATAGAGTTTATTTACCTTTGATTTGAGTTTGCATTGTTGTTAGGAGAGGCTTTGTATAACGTTGATAATTTGCGTTAGTCGATATTAGTTGAGAATCTTCTGGATATGCGTGTTTACTCTTGATAGAAATTTCCGGATGGATATCGAAGGTCGTGAATGTTCCCGGAAGTAGAGAAAATGTGCAATGACGTAAGCCAGTGATGACGATCTTTAGTTCGATTGGTGGCAGTACGTCATTTCTACCATGTACCATATTGTTCCAGAAAAGAGAGAGGTTATTTAATCGTGAGCCGAGTCGCTGTTGAGAGAGTAAAGTTGTTGATAGTGATTTGGAAAGTTGCTGTGAAAGTTGTTGAGTTGAATTGAGAATTGTATGCAGTTGTTGATGTATGCTGAATAAAAGTGGAAAACTTCATACGTCGACTTTGTGATTTGTATGCTGTTTGGACGGGCTGTGTGAATAAACGAATCTGAGTTACACCTTATCAGGACTTCAGCATCGGGGCTGAATCAAATACTGATAAAGAAAAACACCATCATCAAACAGAGTGTAACATTTTGGGGGTCAAGCCGCGATTCACGCCATAGCCAAGGGTTCAACTGCTACAACAAGCGAGTCAACGTTACGAGAAGCAGTCATCGAGGGTAGCCGCCAACAAGTTGCGTCGAGAGGGGCCAACATACTGGGACTACATCCGATAGATTCGGGTTGACTGCAAGGGCGTGTAGTCGCCGAAGAGTTGCTTCGTGAGCGAACAACAGAGCGGGACTACGTGGCTACCGTAAGACTACGTCGAGGGACAGTCTCGGAGCTACATCGCCAGTGTTACAGAGAGCGGCGAGCGGACGTCGCGTCTACTTCAGCACAGGAGCGTGTACATCAACACCAGCGTGGTGCAGCGTCGCAGACGACGAGGACAGCGGGGCCTGCGTCAGCGAAGGCGACTAGTGGCAAGCATCAACGCTACTGCAGAAAGCGTGCTGTTCTAGAACAGTCTAGAAAGGTACAGCACAGTCAAGAACTTTCTAGAAAAGAACTTTCCAGAAGCATCAAGATGGCTGACCTCTGGCAGAAAGGGGTTGAACTAAATCTAAAAGGCAAACAGCTGACGGAGTACGTCAAATTCCAGGAGAGAATATTGCGTGAAGAAAGAGAAGAACAGCGACGGCGCGAAGAAAGAGAATTAGAAGAGAAGCGTCTAGAAATTGAAGAGCAACGACGCCGAGAAGAAAGAGAGTTCGAGCTGAAGCGTCTTGAAGGTGAGCGTCAGTACCAGCTAGAGTTGGCGCGTATCCAGAACAATCAGCATGCGCCACAAGCCACCAACGACCATACGGCTCCAAAATTGCCAGCTTTCGTCGACGGGAAGGACCAGATCGACATCTATCTGGCGAGATTCGAAAGGTTCGCCGAAAGCTCCAATTGGCAACCTCGAGACTGGGCGATTCGACTAAGTGCACTTCTGACAGGGCAAGCGCTCGAAGTTTACACCAGACTGTCGAACGATGACGCCAAAAACTATGACGTCTTGAAAGAGGCCCTACTGCAGTGCTACAACTTTACAGAGAAGGGCTACCGTAAACGCTTCCGTGAATGCAGGCCTAAGTCAGACGAGACGCCAAAGCAGTTTGTGGAGCGCCTGTCGTCATATCTACACAAGTGGGTGGAGTTATCAGGCGAAATGAAGTCTTACGACAGTCTCCATGACCTGATTGTGAAAGAACAATTTCTCAATGCCTGTCACAAGGACCTAGCGACCTACTTAGAAGAACAAAAGCTGCAGACGCTTAAAGATGTGACTGAGGCTGCCGAAAGATATCTCATCGCTCATGGGAAAACCCTGGGGCTACCCAGCGCGACGAAACATTTTCAGAAGACTGCAAACCATGGGAACCAGGTCCAAGGGAGCCAGACGAGCCAGAGACAGACGGACTCCACGCCTCCTCCCAGGGAAGGGCACTCAAGAGGCTGTTTTATCTGCAACGCTACAGACCACAGAGCTGCCAGCTGCCCTCAAAGCAGAAATAGCGGACAGCGGAGCAGTACGGACAATGCAGCGGCGGGCAACCGGCAGAGGCGGTTCTCCAATCAACGGCAAAACAGTAGATCTGACCATCAAGTGTGCGGCGGGAGCGTCATTCTTCCGAGTGAGACCAAGCGCACAGCTACTCCTGCGGACGTGCAAGAGTGCATGACCGATGGCCAACTTCTCCTTGCCAACGGAAAATCTATCCCCGTCGTCGCCAGCGCAGCTGTGACCGTCCAGAACATGCCTGTTTCCAAGGGACGCGTCGGAAATCATGAAGTGACTGTCTTAAGAGGCTCTGGCTGCAGTGGGGTCATCGTCAAAGAAGACTTAATCGCTAAAGAACAGTTCACTGGCGATTTTAAATGGACACTCATGGCCGACAGCAAATGTGTGAGAGCGCCAGTTGCGAAGATTCATGTCAACACCCCTTTCTACATAGGCGAAGTCGAAGCGGTTTGCCTGAAGAAGCCGCTGTACGATTTGATGATCGGGAATATCGACGGCGCGAGACGACCCGACGACCCCGATCCGGAGTGGAGTCCTGCCTCAACTCAACACGACGAAGTTGTGGAGGAGGATCCATTGCCGTTTCCCGATGGAGACCTTACAGAGCTGCTACGGGACAATGTGGTTACTCCGGCTCAGCCCTGCCGACCAGAGATCGTCGGTGCTGTTACTACCAGGGCCCAGGCCAAGAGAGACAAGATGTCTACGCCACTGAAGGTCGCCGACAACTCCAAAGCTGCCATCGTGGACAGAGATAAGCTGATCCAGCTCCAGGGAGCTGATAGCACTTTAAACAAGTACAGGAACCGCCAAGACCACGTGACCAAGGGCAGTGGCACGGTCTATTTTGAGGTGAAGGCCAAGATCCTGTACAGAATCTTCCAGCACCCGAGGGTCAACGGAGGTAAACCACTACGTCAAGTACTGGTACCATTACCCTTAAGGCGCCAGGTGATGGAAGTAGCGCATGACTCAATCATGGGAGGTCACCTAGGCATCAAGAAGACGTCGGATAGAATCCAGGCGGTATTCTACTGGCCAGGACTTCATGCGGACGTCAGCCGTTTCTGCCGATCATGTGACATTTGCCAGAAGACCATACCTCGAGGAAGGGTCCCGAAAGTGCCTATGCAGAGGATGCCTCTGATCGACCGACCTTTCAAGAGGGTGGCCTTAGACTTAATCGGCGAAATAAGACCTCCGAGTGAAGAAGGTCATCGGTGGGTACTGACTTTAGTGGACTATGCGACTCGGTACCCAGAAGCAGTGCCACTGAAGAAGATTGACACTGAAACTGTGGCAGAGGCACTGGTGGACATGTTCAGTAGACTTGGAGTGCCCGAAGAAATTCTGACAGACCTCGGGACGCAGTTCGTCTCTGACTGCATGAAGGAGGTCAACAGACTGCTGAGCATCCGGCATTTGACTACGACACCCTACCATCCAATGTGCAACGGGCTCGTCGAAAAGTTCAATGCTACGCTGAAGTCCACCCTGAAGAAACTGTGCAGCGAGCAGCCCAGACAATGGCATCGCTATATCAACGCCTTACTTTTCGCCTACAGAGAAGTACCGCAGGAGTCCACCGGCTTCTCTCCGTTCGAACTGCTGTACGGAAGAACCATCCGAGGGCCGATGCACATCCTAAAAGAACTGTGGACAAAAGAAGTAGACACCCCAGAGGTGAAGAACAGCTACCAGTACGTGTTTGAGCTACGGGAGAAGCTGGAGCAGACTCTCGAGATAGCCAGAGAAAACCTGAAGAAGTCCCAAGACTGTGGAAAGCACTACTATGATCGTAGGGCTGTGAACAGGAAGTTTAAACCTGGCAACAAAGTGCTGGTGCTGCTACCTACTGATCACAATAAGTTGCTGATGCAGTGGAAAGGCCCGTACGAAGTGGAGACCGTGGTGGGGATCAACGACTACAAGGTGAAGGTCGGCCAGCATTCCAAGATATACCACGCCAACCTCCTCAAGCTGTACGTGGAAAGGCCATCAGAGACTGTGCATGTGGCAACAGCAGCTGAGATCGACAACAGTTTTGATAGCGAGGAACTGTTGGAACTTGGAGACTTCCACAGCAAAGAAGGCATCGATGATGTTAAGCTAGGACCAGGCTTGACGGAAGGTCAAAAGATGGAGCTCAAGGACCTTATGGGCGAGTTTCCCCATAACTTCAATGATGTCCCAGGCTCTACGACTTTGGTCGAACATGAAGTCCACACCCAGACCTGGAAGGAGCATCTGCAGACCTTGAGGGAGCTGTTCCACCGTCCCGCAGAAGCCAACCTGACCGTAAGACCCAGCGAATGCATCCTGGGAGCTGACAACGTCGACTGCGTCGGACATCCGATGGAAGAAGGACACAACAGAGGACGCACTGATTCCAGGGAAGCCCACGTGATCATCGTCTTTGACCCTGGGCCGATGACGACTGCAACTGACGAGGGCGTCGTTTCCTTGCGAATGAAAGAACATTGACTGTGTGGATGAACTAAAAATATTGGTAATGACAGACTTGAAAATGAAAAACGTTGACTGGGTAAATGATATGTGAACATTGACAGTATCCAGAAAGACTTGCAGATGAGAAACTTTGACTCTGTGTGAATGAACTGTGAACATTGACAATATCCAGACAGATTTGAAGATGAAAACCATTGACTCTGTGTGAATGAACTGAGAACGTTGATAGTGTTCAGACAGGCTGAAATAAGTTTTAATTCTGTACTTTGTTTGTGCATTACGTTTCAACGTTGTTGAAAGAAATTAGGTAAATTTCTTCTTGAGTGGGGGGTTATGTTACGTTGAAACGCGAATGGTAGTACGTCGGAAACGTATACGATAGATCTAATCGTTTCGTTTTGCAAAGTATTCAATAATAGAGTTTATTTACCTTTGATTTGAGTTTGCATTGTTGTTAGGAGAGGCTTTGTATAACGTTGATAATTTGCGTTAGTCGATATTAGTTGAGAATCTTCTGGATATGCGTGTTTACTCTTGATAGAAATTTCCGGATGGATATGAAGGTCGTGAATGTTCCCGGAAGTAGAGAAAATGTGCAATGACGTAAGCCAGTGATGACGATCTTTAGTTCGATTGGTGGCAGTACGTCATTTCTACCATGTACCATATTGTTCCAGAAAAGAGAGAGGTTATTTAATCGTGAGCCGAGTCGCTGTTGAGAGAGTAAAGTTGTTGATAGTGATTTGGAAAGTTGCTGTGAAAGTTGTTGAGTTGAATTGAGAATTGTATGCAGTTGTTGATGTATGCTGAATAAAAGTGGAAAACTTCATACGTCGACTTTGTGATTTGTATGCTGTTTGGACGGGCTGTGTGAATAAACGAATCTGAGTTACACCTTATCAGGACTTCAGCATCGGGGCTGAATCAAATACTGATAAAGAAAAACACCATCATCAAACAGAGTGTAACACATTGTGTATTGTAATAACAAGGTGAACTTTAGTGTTCACCCCGTTTTTGCCAAACGTAAACAAAGCCTTCGAACTGGAGCGTTTTAAGGGTGTGTGTGAGGCAAACGATAAGCTTCGTCGACTGTACAGGAAAGGCAAGCTTAGCTCGGACTCACCGAGTCAACCGTTTGCCTCTAAATATATAACAACACTGTACGTCACCTGCAGTATCTGAATTAATTTTTTTTCTGGGCAAGCATATGCATTCTGATTGACCTAGAAACTATACATGGAAACGAACAAGTGGAAAAAATGATTATTGTCCAAGACATATCTACAAGTATAGCGAAGGGATGTGTTTTATGCCTTTCTTTGATAGCTGCCTCGCTTCGCCTGTAGATTACACCAACGATAGTTAATAATGTTATTGACATATTCTCTAATTGCGTTCAGCTGAAATAAGTGTCTGATATGTCCTAGATGCTTTTAAACCACTTTTAATTACATTTATATACGGCGAGACTACCTAATCCCTAGGTTTTACACAAACATGTTTTTTGGCCTCCCTTTCTCTAAACGGATTCTAACTTTCCCCAAGATGGTGTACTAATTGAAACATTTCACTAAATGGTATCTTATGGCATGCTCTCTTGGAATATGCCTTTCTTTTATAGTTATGATTGCGCATGATAAAGAAACGGTCCGTTCGTGCTGACCTCTCCAGTTGGTATACTGAGACGAGGAACCGTCCACCCACACCCAGTTGCCCTCGGCAAATTGGTCAGTGTAGCCGATATAGACGGAGTCACCGGCAGGATACCTGTGGATTAAAAAAAAAACACTAAGTAATAATAATAATAATAATAATAATAATAATAATAATAATAATAATAATAATAATAATAATAATAATAATAATAATAATATTTTCCAATAATAAGTGTGTATATATAGCGCTTTTTCCTAAGTACATTTGCTTGCTTAAATTTTTTTTTTATCGTTGTGATATAGCGCTTTTCCAGCTCAAGAGCTGCTCAATTAACGTTATTGTGAAAGCAAAATTGTTTTGCCAGCAGCAGGCTGCCAGAACCACTACCATCACCATCATTAACGCTAACGTCAACACCAACACAGCAAGATGCATGACAAAGCAAACCAGCACCTCATCTATCTTCATCATCATCATCATTATCATGAATGAATGAATGAATAATTTATAAAACGCATAAATATCTCCACGCCGACGGGCATGATCGCAGCTCTGGTGGCAGGGAGGTGGATAAACACACACACACACACACACACACACACACACACACACACACACGCACACACACACCCGCACACACACACAGTGGCGGGAAGGGTGCGTAGATCATAACTTAACATTTTAACTTCTCCACTATCGCTCTACACATTCTAGCAGGCCGACCAGACAATTAACATTTATGCAATACTTTTATGCAGTGACTTATGAAATTGGGATGAGATCCGATAGTTATACATCCAGCTTAGCAAGAAGAGAAGAAGTGTGTTTTCAAGTTTCTGCGAAATGCATCGACAGAGTCTGCTCTCTTTATGTCTTCTGGAAGAGCATTCCACCAGACCAGTGCAGTGTATCTGAAAGACCTCTGGCCATAGCTCTTAGTCCTACACTGCTTGTGCCCAGGAACAACGAATACAGACTTGGAAGCTGAGCGGAGGTTGCGAGATGGTTCCTACACATTCATAAGTTCGAGCAGGAGTGTGCTCTTTAACTGCGCGATAGGCCACTGAAAGCACTTTGTGTTTAATGCGTTTGTGGACAGGAAGCCAATTTAGTTGCTCAAGAATGGGGGTGATGTGGACTGATTTACGACTTTTTGTGACCAATCGAGCTGCAGAATTCTGCGCAGATTGGAGGGGTTTGATCTGGGTTAGAGGCAGATTGGCAAGAAGGCTGTTGCAATAGTCTAGTCTTGACAAGACATCATCATCCACATCAACACTCAAACAGTACCACCAAGACCGTTTCACGTGAAGTATTTAAAAAAATGTCACAGCCACAGCCATCTCAAAAACAACGGTTTTCTTCGACGTCATCCTCATCATCATCATCCTCCTCCTCCTCATCCTCATCATCATCATCATCATCATCATCATCAGCAGCAGCAGCAGCAGCAGCAGCAGCATCCTCTTTATCACCACCACCACCACCACCATGAACATTATTATCATCCTCATCACAAATTAGAATGCCCCCATCACCACTGGGCATAGCCACCCACCACCCACCACGACAGACAGATTAGCATCACATCAACACAACACTAATGTTATAGTTTAGTTTAACTCACAGACTCCTGATATAATCGTTTTCTTCAGCGCTTTCCACGGAAGCCAGAGATGCACCACAAGCTTCACATTTGGCCTCAGCCGTGGCGAAGTCCTCGCGTTTGTCGCTGGCGCTGTACTCATGGTTCCCGTTCACAGTCCACGAGCTGAACTCGCAGCCTATCACAGTAATATTCATTTGTTTCATGATTTTTATTTTTAACCTTAAATGGTAGTAAATGCAGACTGTAGTTTGCATATTTATTAAATATTATTTTATTTCAATCTTCAATGGTAGAGCATGTTTTTTTAATTTATTTAATCAATCTCATTCAGCGCTTTTCCAGGTCCTGCTCAAGGCGCTGGGCGATAGAGGATCTAACTCAAGCCGCCCGAGGCGCCCACTTGCAACCTTTGGGAGCAAAGTCTGACGCCCGGACGACTGAGCACCACCCTTGGTGACTGGGGATGGGGAGAAGGGACCTAGTGTAAGCTGGGTGTATTTGTGTAACCGGCGCTTACCATTCTAGGACATGAGCGTCAGGATCTTTAAAGGCCATGACATGGAATGCGTGCGTGCACAGATTAGACCTCGGGTTATACTCACATCGGAAGGAGTAAAGATGTAGATCGTAGTTTGAATATTTATTAAATATTTTAATTTATACTTTAATGGTAATGTGGAGAGATTGTAGCTTTGTGTTACACATTAGAGCTTATAGTGACATCAGACAATATACGTTATTGGCATAATGGAAATATAATCCTACCCTAACCTATTGATTGATTGATTGATTGTTGCTTTAGGTCCAGCGGACTCTTCCGAGCCAAATCAGGACCGACCCTAACCTATCCCGTAACTCGAAAGTCGTTGGGAAAAAACAACAACAGATGATCGTTTAACCAGCGTACTCCCAGTCCATTCTCGAATGTTGTCCTCCCATCTCTTTTTCTGTCTCCCTCTTCTTCTGCCTCCTTGCACCGTGCTTTGCAAGATGGTCTTTGCAAGGCTTGATGCTCTGGTGACGTGGCATACCATCGAAGTTTTTGTTTCTTCACCACTGCGAGCATGTCATCGTGTTGTCTAATGGTCTGTGTGATGGTCTGTCGGACTTCATCGTTGGTGATGTGCTGGGTATAGGAAATCTCCAAAAGTCTGCTGTACCACCTCATCTCCATGCTTTGTATTTTTCGTTGTAGGCCTGCTGTGAAGGTCCATATTTCGTAAGCGTCTAGGAAGACGGAAATGACAAGGGAGCGCAGCAGTCTTACCTTGAAGTGTAGACTGATGGTCCTGTCTTTTCAAATGGGCTTCAATCTTGTCAGGGCAGCAGCTGTTTGTGCAATAATGGAGAGAACTTCCTGTCTGGACCCATTGTCTGATACAATGGCTCCAAATTATTTGAAGCTATGTACTGTGTTGAGAGATTGGCCTTGGACTTTGATGGCCGTGTTGATGCCATTGGTGTTGTTGGTCATCATTTTGGTCTTCTCTGCACTTATTTCCATTTAAAAGGTTCTGGATGAGGTGTCATCTGTACCAGCTGTTCAAGATCCTGTTCCTCTTTAGCCAATCCATCAATGTCATCCGCAAAACGGAGGTTTGAGATTTCTCTACCTCCTATGCTGACTTTGCCTTTGTGATCTGCAAGGGCATCTGAAATGATGTGCTATAGGAAGATGTTGAAAAGTGTTGGAGAGAGTAGGCATCCTTGACACACGCCGATTGTCGTTCTGAATTGAACCAGTTTCCGATGGCGCTGTTGTGGAGGACTGCACTAGTAGCCTTGTCATACAGGCCTTTGATGACGTCAATAATGTTATGGATGATGTTGTACACTCTCATGGTTGCCCACAGAGCTGCACGCCACACTCGTTCAAATGCTTTCTTGAGGTCTACAAACACATGATATAGAAGCTGTTAGTGCTGTAAGTCTGGTGCACTTTGCTGTGTGTATTCTCTTCAAGAGGAGCCGAAAAGACATCATCACGAGATCGGGTTCAGATGCAATAAATTGACAAAAAGCAGTATTACACGTTATATGTCATACTGATTGGAAATTGACGATGTTTCTTACTTCGCTATATAAAAAAATGGCGGCACTAAAGGCTCAGTCAGACATACCGCTTAAATTATTCAAGTTGTTCAGTGCGATTTAATCTCAGGATTAATCGCACGAAGCAACCGGTCACACACTAAAATTAATTCTATACAGCAGAGGCGGAAGTTAGTTTTCGGTGGCTTCTTTCCTTGTTCCCGTAGCGCGATCATGTGTCTGGGGACGTTAAGCCACACTCGTGCCTTATTCGATATGATGATGATCATCATCATTGTTGTCAAGATGGCGACGTGGCGATTCGTCCTTAACGCTTACGCAATTGGACGTTAAGCTTCGTTTCCCCCTCTCCCTTGTTGCTACGCCCTACGATCTTTAGAACGTTCGCGCACGACGCTTATACACACACACGCGCGCACACACACACACACACACACACGCACACACAAATGTATGAATATATTTATAAGCAAATAGTAATTTCATAGCGTGGATTGGACATTGTATACATTTTCTTCGCTTTTCTATCAACCTATCAGAGACAGTTCAATCATATGAAATAAGCGTGAGTTAAGGCAACAAAGGGAAATAATAAAACCCACCTGCTTGGCGTCTGTTTCTCTGAAACGAAATAGGCAAAACAATTTACA
>CM072513.1:2251104-2266104 GCA_036898135.1 Oncomelania hupensis | reverse complement strand
GCATCACTAAACAGATCGAAACGCGCTCTAATAGCGACCTCTTCAGATCGCAGCGTTTAAAAGAAATAGCGCCCGCATTCTTCTTCTTCTTCTTCTTCTTCTTCTTCTTCTTCTTCTTCTTCTTCTTCTTCTTCTTCTTCTTCTTCTTCTTCTTCTTCTTATTATTATTATTATTATTATTATGATTATTATTATTATTATTATTATTATTATTATTATTATTATTATTATTATTATTATTATTATTATTATTCCTATCCTATCCCGTAACTCGAAAGTATTTGGGGCACCTCATGCGATCGTTTAACCAGCGTACACCATCTTTCTCTGTCCTCAGCAACCCTCAAGGCTTCGCTCAGTGTCAAGCCAGTCCATTCTCGAATGTTGTCATCACACCTCTTTTTCGGTCTCCCTCTTCTTCTGCATACATGCACCGTGCCTTGCAGGATGGTCTTCGCAAGGCCTGATGGTCTGGTGACATGGTCATGCCATCGGAGTTTCCGTTTCTTCACCACTGTGAGCAGGTCATCGTGTTGTCCAATGGCTTGTGTCATCTGTCGGACTTCGGCGATGGTGATGTGATGGGTATAGGAAATGCCTGGAAGTTTTCTGTAGCACCTCATCTCCATGCTTTGTATTCTTCGTCGCAGGTCTGCCTTGAGTGTCCATATTTTGCAAGGAAATAGGAAGATGGAGATGACAAGGGAGCGCAGTAGCCTTACCTTGGAGTGTAGACTGATGGTCCTGCCTTTCCAAATGGGCTTCAACCTTTTAAGGGCGGCAATAGTTTGTGCAGTCCTGGAGAGGACTTCCTGTCGGGACCCTTGTCTGATACAATGGCTCCTAAATATTTGAAGCTGCGCACCGTGTTGAGGGATTGACCTTGGACTTTGATGTCCGTGTTGATGTCATTGGTGTTGTTGATCATCATTTTGGTCTTCTCTGCACTTATTTAAATTCCAAAGACTCTGGAGTTGATGTAAAACCTCTTCTTGTTTCTCTCCAGCCAATCCGTCATAGTCTCATGTTGGGGCATAGGCTTGGTTGATGGGGATATTAAAAAAGGCTGCTCTCAGAGGGATAGTAATGAGTTACTGGAGACTGGTCGGCGACCCATGACAATGGCTAGAATGTTTTTGTGAACCAAGAATCCAATTCGTGTCGTGATCTTTCCCGCTGAAATAAATCTTGTGACTTTTGTCGGTCTTTGTTTCACTTAGTCCCGCGCAGTTCGCTGATGCCTAAAATGTTCCAACGACAGTGGTCCAGCTCGTGGGCCAATTCTTCTAATTTTCCCTCCACATATATGGTCCTGAAATTCCAGGTTCCCCTGGCGGTGTTGTCGCATGTCTCTCGTTCGGATCTTGCTGAGTTGTCCATTAGTAACACACTCATCACCTCCGTCCTGGTGGCCAACGGAAGTCGCGGTCCTTGATGACCCGGGCGACGACCGATCCGTTATGGAGTGAGTGGTTCTTTTCATTCAGTCTTGGGCAAAAAAAGACCTGGCGTTGCTCCATCCTCTCCAGGCGTTTGGCCACAGCCGAAATCCACGAGTACAGTGTGATTCGCCTTGGCCCCGAGCACGTGGTCGTTGAACCTATAGTAACGTGAGGTTCCTCCCTCCTGGTCGGTGACTTTTGGGTAGAAGACTTTAGCCCAATGATGCCGTGCTGACATCACCCCTGTTAGTCGCCTCTTACGACACGCCGGGAACCGTTAGGTCTTTTCTATTCAGTGCCCGAAAACATTATTATTATTATTATTATTATTATTATTATTATTATTATTATTATTATTATTATTATTATTATTATTATTATTACAATGTCAAGCAAATTAAAAATACTAATACATTTGAAGTTCTTAACATTTAAATGTAATACAAAACGCAGTAGTAGTAGAAGTAGTTGTAGTAGAAGTAGCAGCAGCACCAGCACCAGCAGCATTACATTACATGATTATTGCTTTAGGTCCAGCGGACTCTTCCAAGCACCAGCAGCAGTAGTAGTAGTAGTAGTAGTAGTAGTAGTAGTAGTAGTAGTAGTAGTAGTAGTAGTAGTAGTAGTAGTAGTAGTAGTAGTAGTAGTTGTTGTTGTTGTTGCTCTTGTTGTTGTTGTTGTATTAGTAGTACTGAAAAGGTTATTAAAAACAAACACCCTAATACTATAAGGTGTTATCCGTCTGTACGAAAATATATTTGAGATGCTTTTGAATTTAACCCCTCAATTCAGTAAAACTAAAATTCATTTACGTAAAAGAAAACTTTACATCAATTCTCAAGTCGCCAGTGACGTCAGTGCATGTGCGGGACAGGATACCTTCTATTCTAACAGTGCTAGAGTATAAAGACCTACTTCTATTCTAAAAGTGCTAGAACTCTAGTACAATATAAAGCATTACTTCTATCCAACTAATTGATCCCATGAACTCCTCTACGTAGGCCGTCGCCTGTGGACTTGGCGTGGGCCTTCGTCTGTGAAGTCATCCAGGCCTTCAGCTTCATCAGCTGAGCGCGCTCCCTCCTCTCTCTGATGACGTTGATGGTGTACAGGAAGGGGTCGAGGGCCGAGTTCAGCGGCAGCACAAAGATGACCAGCGCCACGCTGGCTTCTCCAGGAACGGCCACGCCCTCTGAGGCCAACACACCCAGCAATCCTACCGGAAACCAGCACAGGAAGTTCGTCATGACGATGCTCAATAGTCGACGAGCCACCGCCAACTCCCTCAACGACGACGACGACGACGACAGCGAAGACGACAATGGTGACGAGTTGTTGTCGGTAAGTGACGCGGTGAGCGAATTTAGGCGAATAGACTGGTAGATAACGGCCTGGCCCAGCACAATGAGCAGAAAGAGCGCCGAGTTGAGCACGACCAGCACGCCGAAAGAATACTGGCGGCCCGGAAACAAACGTCTGGTTACTGGAAGCGGTAGACAGATGCCCGTCTGTTGGTAGAAGGCCCAGTGGGCAGTGCTAGGAAGCAGGGGCAGCAGGGCTAGAACAAAGGCTACTGACCACGCCGCTAAGCTCACAATGTGAGCCGACCAATAGCCTAAGCGAGCGCGACTGAAAGGAAATCGCAGCACCAAAAAGCGGTCGATGGTGATGATGACGATGATGAAGGCAGAGGCCTGGCATGACAGCAACGACACAAAACCGGCAGCGGCGCAAGCGTTGCTGTGTCTCCATCCCTCGTCGTGCCACACGTAGTGACCAGCGTACACACGGTCGGCCACGCCGATGACGCAGAGGTAGACGCCCATCAAAAAGTCGGCTAAACACAGGTGAGTGACGAGAACCACGAAGCCTCGCTTACCTCCCTTGCTCCAGACCAGGCGGTACAGGAAGCTGGCTGCGTTGCCCAGCAGGGCCATGGCAGCGAACACGTACAGGAACATGCGGAACACGTCGGAACGCAGCAGCGTGTCACACGACGACACTTCGTCTGACGGTGCCAGACACTGGGCCACAGGAAAACCCACTGGCAACGTCTGAGGACAGCACAGTTTGTAGTTGTCGGCCAGCACGACGCTCAGCTGCTGCAAGCCCGACATCACGCCCGGCGGGAAGATGGACAGCGGGCACTGCCGCACGTCCAGCACTCTCAGTCCTGATGGAAGACTACCGGAGGTCGCGTCGGACGTCAACTGACGCAGTCCACTGGCCGACAGGTTGAAGGTTTGCAGGCCGGACAGGGCGCTAAGGTTGGCCATGTGCAGTGATGTCAGACGGGTGTGCGAGAGGTCCAGCTGCAGAAGTCTAAGGGCGGGTTGACTGGCAGTACTGTGAAGAATGGACACAGGGTTACCACACATCGACAAGGTACGCAAACTGGGGGACCCACGAAGTTGGCGGACGTTGAGACCGGCGATATTGTTGTGGGACAAGTCCAGACTGCGCAAATTGGGCAGCGACACGTCCGGCATGACGGTCAGCCCGCAGCGTGCCAGACTGAGGTGGACCAGGAGACTTTTGTTGGCCACGGCGTTGTAGGTCAGGCCGGAGCCACTGGCATCCAGATAGCGCAAGGCGGGACACTGCCATACCTCTAACAATGATGCGCATGTCCAAGCTAAGCCATGACACCTGCATCCTAAGGGACAGGTATTGCCGCACAGCAGCTCGTCATCGTGCTGTGGACATTGAAACAGACCGTCACACAGCTGTTGGACGTGCACACACGTCAACGAGCCTCGGCATCGGTAGAAACCCTTACAGTGGTACTCATGGCAACCCGCTTCGTCCTCACCGCCAGGGCAGTCGTGCACACCGTTACAACGCAGGAAGACGGGCATGCAGTAATAGGACGGCGTGAGGCACTGGAAGTGGGTGTCTGGGCACTTTAGAGTACCGTCGGGCCACAGAGCGGCAGACCCGTTGACCTTCAGCAGGCCATGCTGGTCCATGACGATGATGGCAGGCGGCGGGGGATTTATGAGGCTTACTACGTGCGCTGAGTCGCAGGCGTCGCGGTGAGAGTCATCAATGCAGTGTTGCTGTCCGTCACACAGCAGGCCGAGGGACACACACTGACCGTTGTCGCAGGTGAAGTGCAGGGCGGGGTCACAAGCAGCAAAGACGCAGAAACTCTCGTCACTTTGGTCACGACAGTCGGCCCTGTGATCACACACCAACGTGTACGGCACGTCACTGGTGCCGTCAGCACAGGGAAAATGAGGCGTTAGTGACGTCAGTGGCGCCGTGCAGGTGTGGCCCGGTTTTGCCCAACACGCGCTGTCGACGTCACAGGCAAGAAAGTCGTGGATCATGGGACCGGAAGGACAAGCGATGAAGGAGTCACTCCTCCAGTGCGAAGAAGATACGAGTGACAACAATCGGACGTCTGCTGTTGCACGTCTTTCACGTGCTGAAGATATCTCACAAACGTAATGCAGCCTCTTAAATTTAAGCCTACAGTTGCTGCCGAAAAGATCTGTGTTACCTGCAAAATCTGTAACCAATTTTTAAAAAAATGTATTATACGTAGTTGGTGACAGCTAGTGGCAATGTAGGCTTAATCTCAAAGCCTCAAATGTGGTACCGCGTTTAAAGGATAAAAATGCCATCTCTTCACGTATTTGAAAACAATCTTTTTCTCCCTTGGAGATGTGAAAATAGCTTAACTGTAAGTAGGCTATACATGTCTTGGCGTAATCATTGTCGCACACAGATAGGCCCACTCGGTGGTTCTAATTAAGAACTAGCGTACTAACCTTTGAAATACATACACAGCTCTCCCTGAGGAACGCCGTACACTGATAAGAAGTACGCGACCGTACCGTCTGCCCACATGAAGGAATCCCTGTACCTGAAATGAATGCAATAGAATTCAACGCATCTGCATTATTTAAACAAAGAGTTTTCACAAGCGATGACAACCTTTGTGTTGTAGTATCGGCCATTTTCTTCAGTCGCAATGTCAAGGACGCCACAGCACGTTCTGATTGGTCTGGACTTATGATTTCATCGCATGAGTTAGAACATGTTCTATCCTTTGAATCTACGATGGATTCGCATCAGATTGTATCATAAGCTTGTTGTACAACTTATTGCAGCGTGTGTCCGGATAAATCTTATGGGAATCGGTAGGTCTGACTGGGGTTTTAATAATCTAGAATCATTAAAGATATCCGGTTATAAACACATTCATTCAAGCAACTAGTGCACGAGTTTTTATTATTTTTATTTTTTATATATATATATTTTTTTAATGGGGTGGGCCTGGAAGCCCAACTTCAACTTTCTGTAAGACGCACAATGACATTTATAAGTACATTGTACTTCGTTCTTCACAGGTGAAGTTGAAAGGTTCCACTTTTTATTTATTTATTTTAAAAAAAATTGTTTCTTAATGTGAACTAATTGTTATAATGGAATGTATGTTGTTAAAAATGCATGTGTATGTTAGTAGTATGATGATTTTTATGGTTTGATAATGTGGAATATTATATCTATGATGTGCGCATGGTAGATTTCGTATATATATGGTTTATGTTACATCAGTACAACTTATGTTAATCTGATGAATACAAATTGATACAACAACAACTTCTTCTTTTATTATTATTTTTTTTTTACATGTTAGGCCATTTGAGCTTAGACCCACGCAAACCGGTCAGCACAGCTGCCCAGGCGCTGCTGTAGGTCTTCAGGGCAGCGTGCACGTTGTCCCATTCTTCCTTCGTGTTCAAACTGACCAGGTAGCCCCCGAGTGTTCCGCACGTCCGGTTCGTCGCTTGGTACGACCAGCTGGACAGTCCGAATTGAGGAAAATAATTTTATTTACATCAGTTGATTTATTGTAAGCCTGTTTTACACACACAAAAAAAGAGTTGAGGTCGCGGAGCTCGGTAGACAGCAAATGCTACACTGTCATTAGCCTTTTCTTAAAAGGAACCCACTTTGACAGCCTCCCACCTTCCCCAACCCCCGCATCTCCTCCCCCTTCCACAGATCCTTTTAATATTCACAGTGAGTGTCGCCCCACTGAAAAAGCTTACAATAACCAAAAAAAAAACCTTTCGAAGGTATCATTATTTTCTAAATCAATAAATTCCGTCGTTTTTGTGCCTATTAATAGGAACGCCTAGCCAACATTTTGGTGCTAAAAATAGCATCTACCAAAGCTGGTAAGAGACAAAACCCGTTAAAACAATTGCTCGTAAGGTTGTTATGTTTTAGGCTGATACAATAGACCATACACTAATCCAGACAACAAAGGCGCACACTTCAAACCGCTTGGTTCACTCATCAATATAACCCAAGGTCACACGGCTGTACCGCTAAACCAGGGGAAATCACTTGTCAGAACCGAAATGAAAATTCAAACTGTAGCGGTTGGTTTGAGCAAGGAAAGCCCATGTTATCATTGTTTAATGATATCACAATGCCAATGTTATGGTAAACAGCGACACAAGTGACTTTAAAAGAGAGACAAAAGTGTGTATAAAATATGGGGTAGTCGTTGTTGTGCCTAACAAAATTTTTTTTTTGTTAAGACTGGAGTATAATATTTTTACAGGGTTATAATGAAGAGCAACCGCTGGCGAGGATGAAAATAAGGGAGACAAAAATACTTTAGGTTGTGATTGTCTCCCCTATGAAAGAGCGGACTGGAGTGAAATGATATCATCCTGGACGTAAGCCTTATTGGAAGCTAGTCTCCTGGTTTAAAGATCAAACTAGGAAACATCCATCTCCCCTTCTCTGCCGTCAAAGATTTATGTTGTGGATTTGTGCCATAGACTCAGATGGCCATCTCGCTGTGTTCTCAGATTAATAATATGATTTTGGGAGAAACTGGTTTATTTCCCCTATCTGTTCATGTCAAATGTAGGATGATTCGATTTTGGACAGGTATTATTCAACCAACTTCTACTGCTAAATTTTCATGTCAAATGTATAAAAATATACACCAATTGTGTTCAGAGTCTAATTTTTCCTCACAATGGTTAAATTATATTAAGATTATTCTGGTTGAGACTGGTTATGACTGTGTGTGGAAGACGCAACATTTCCAGAGTTCAGATTCGTTATGCAAAATTGTAGCCATCTCTTTAAAGAATAACTTTATACTGACATGGAAACAGTCTTTTGACGAAAGCAGCAAATGTTTCTTCTACAAAAGTGTTAAAGTACAGTTTGGTCTTGAAAAGTATATATCTCAATTACCTGATATTTATATTCATATTTTAATATAAAAAAATTTTGTTCAGATCATAAGTTACAAATAGAATTAGGAAGGCGGGAAGGTGTAACAAGAAAAGAAAGATTTTGTAGGGATTGCAATATGGGTTCAATTGGGGATGAATTTCACTTTATTTTTGAGTGTCCAAAACACAAGCATATTCGACAAATGTTTATATGTAGTAAATATTTATCGTGTAAGTCAATGTTTAACTTGTGTCATTTGTTTCGGGAAAGAAAACATGTGTTACTAAAATTGAGTAAATTTATAAAATTAGGAAAGGGCTTATACTAATAATATTAACAATATTAGCAAAATGTTATTGTTGTGAATGTTAACGTTGGAATGTTAGTACTGTTGCTGTTATTATTTTTTAAACAACCGCTTTATGATTGTTATGCTTATGTTTTTGTATCCTCCACACCCCAAAAGGGGCGAGTAATGGGATTAAATCTTGAGGTCGTCAGTGTATCAGCTGGGCTTGTTGAAAATCATGTGTCTGATTTCCAATAGCATACGAAGATGCTTGAGTGAAGTGCGGAGGTGAACCATCTTCATGCGAAACAAATATCCACACATTGACTGGCAGGCAGCAGGCAATATTTTTAGTTATGAGTTCGCTGTGGTTTTTTTTTTTAAAAATAAAAATTCCTTTCTATTTCTGTTGCCAGCTAGCCAAATTGTGGATACGGTGTTTTTTTCGCATGAAGATGGTTTCCTGAGTACTGCAGCGTCTTCCCATGCTTTGGGAAATCAGTCACTTGATTTTCATCAAGCCCAGCTGATACAGTGACGAGCTGAGAACACAGCGAAATGGTCATCTGTATCTATGGCACACGTCATCTGTATCTATGGCACACGTCATCTGTATCTATGGCACACGTCATCTGTATCTATGGCACACGTCATCTGTATCTATGGCACACGTCATCTGTATCTATGGCACACGTCATCTGTATCTATGGCATACGTCATCTGTATCTATGGCACACGTCATCTGTATCTATGGATCTATGGCACACGTCATCTGTATCTATGGCACACGTCATCTGTATCTATGGCACACGTCATCTGTATCTATGGCACACGTCATCTGTATCTATGGCACACGTCATCTGTATCTATGGCACAAGTCCGCAAACTCAAACCACGGGCAGTAGAGACAGGGAGACAACTCTTTTCTATCATTCCCCTCATTCCTCGGAGGATAGCAACTAATAACAATTATATCCAAGATGTTAACAATTAACACTAGTGCTTTCTCTTTAGTCGAGACAACTAACGACTGCATGTTTTTAACACATGTATTCTCTCTCTCTTACAACGGACTCCAAGCATTGGTTTATATGTTTTTTGGGAACATACAGATTTAGTTTAGTTGTACGTGACAAAATATCCGCTATATCAGTATTTGTGACAAGTGTATTCAATGCCTACTTTGCGCTGTTGGTGGTGTCTAGCAGAACGTAGCATCTTCCGCCGGCCGTGAACCCCTCACAACCGGAAGTGACGTACGGGCAGTTTTCCTCGTCTTCCCGGTTGAGGCAGTCAGCTTGCAGATTGCACGGGAAGTGTTGGCGAAAGATCGGCCACTCGGAGCCCGTACAGTTCCAAGAGCCGCTTGCCGTCTGCTGGGGCAAACTGTGCCATGGGTGAAATGAATACAGGGCCCTGAAACCAGGGTTTTGAACTTTGCCG
Source organism: Oncomelania hupensis (assembly GCA_036898135.1). NCBI lineage: Eukaryota > Metazoa > Mollusca > Gastropoda > Littorinimorpha > Pomatiopsidae > Oncomelania > Oncomelania hupensis. Next base: position 2,256,714 of record CM072513.1, on the reverse strand, counting down.
TCGCTGACGAATATGAAGAAAGCGGAAGTGACGTTGTAGACGTCGGGTTCGGGAGGGGCAAAATAAGGCTTCCCGCACATGATCGTTTGGTAGTCGACGTACATGTCGTTGATTAGATACTCCAGCACCAGTTCCAGATAATCGTTGGAGCACTCACTTGCGTGCCCGTTGTCCATGAACGGAAAGCTGAGCATGACGCTGTGACCTTCAGGCACCGCCAAGGTCACCTTACTGTTCATGTGTCTGGGGTAGTGCACCCGTCCGTCGAATCGGGGTGTTTGGACGTAGCCTGTTACGACAACAGCAGCAACAACAGCAACAATAACAACGACAGCAGCAGCCGCAGCAACAACAACCCAAAAGACTGCAAGTAAATCAGAGATCTGATGCGTGGATCAGTCATAGACATTGATCCTGACTTTTTTGTTTACCGGTCTATGAAGCGCTGTTCATGTTGTGTATCTGTGTTATCACACAGTCTGTTCTAATGAACTTTGAAGGCAACTCCACAGTATACAGGTACAATATTTATCAAGCAACCTACCACCAACCTCCATGCTGTTCAGTAAGGAAGAACATGTATTATAGGCTTATTTAATAGTTGTCATTGTGGTTTTTATCATCATCATCATCATCATCATCATCATCATCATCATCATCATCATCATCATCATCATCATCATCATCATAGTCGTCGTCGTCGTCATCGTCGTCGTCGCAATCATCATGATCATTGTCATCATTGTCGCCGTCATAGTCGCCGCCGATTAGGTGATAATGAGCAACCTGTGTAATTCTGGAAGGAGAGGAACTCCAAGTCGCTGCTAACAGCAGGCACGGCAGTGAGCAGGAGATGTAGAGTAAAGAGCAGCTGCCAGGGCGACTCAGTGTGGAACTTCACAACTACATTCACTGTCACTTCCTTCGTCAGACTGAACTCAGCGGGCACATTGGTGACGTTCTCCCAACAGGCATCCATCACGACGTCCGTCAACCGTGTTTGCTCCTCCACAACCAGCAAACGGTTGTAGCTGCCACAGGTCCATGACGTCATGGACAGCAGTTTCACCTGCAGCACCTGGTTGTCCGGCACCTGCACCTTCAGCTGGCACTGCAAGGACGCCAGCTGATTGCCGTCCGGCAGCATGTCCGAGCCTTCGTATCGCACCTGTACTTCCAGCTGTTTTTCTATCTGAATAAACATTGCTTAGAGATTAGCGGCAGTGTGGTAAGATCTAAAAACTTACAGAAAGCCAGCATTACACCAGTGGCTTTTCCACTAAAGCTCAGAGAGGGACTTTGATGCGAGGCGTAGCATGTTGACACAGCCAGAGGCACCCCTAATAGTGCAGACTCCGCTGACATTCCGATACGTACGTCTGTGCATATTTATTACTGCACTGACCCCAGCCTCGCAACCAAGTTTATCTTCTCAGCTGTTGTTTTTTTTTTGGTAGATATGTCTTTTAATGCACCGGCAGTGCGATCTATATCGACCATTTCATTAATTAAACAACATCTGAGCACTGAATAATTTTCAATTAGGATGAAAGCAACCAAATTGTACCTGCATGCATACTGGATAAACACAATTACCAACAAACAAGGATGGGGGAATAGTGGAGGGGAGTGAGGAGCGTGGGGGTGTGGTAGGCAACAGCAGCAAAGATAACAAATAAACAACACTAGGCGTACCTTGAACTGTAGGCGTTCTCCGTTGTGCAGACAGCTGTTCATTTCACTGCCGTTGAGTCTGACGTAGGATATGAACGTGGAGTTGTCTGGCGATGATGACGTCGTGAATGAATGTGGTGAAATGATATAGAGCAAAAAGAGAAGGCGGGGGAGGAGGAGGAGGATGAGAAGAAGAAGAAGAAGAAGAAGAAGAAGAAGAAGAAGAAGAAGAAGAAGAAGAAGAAGAAGAAGAAGAAGAAGAAGAAGAGGAAGAAGAAGAAGAAGAAGAAGAAGAAGAAGAAGAAGAAGAAGAAGAAGAAGAAGAAGAAGAAGAAGAAGAAGAAGAAAAAGATGATGATGATGATGATGATGATGATGATGATGATGATGATGATGATGATGATGATGATGATGATGATGATGATGATGATGAAGAAGAAGAAGAAGAAGAAGAAGAAGAAGAAGAAGAAGAAGATGATGATGATGATGATGATGATGATGATGATGATGATGATGATGATGATGATGATGATGATGATGATGATGATGATGATGAAAAAGAACAAGAAGAAGAAGAAGAAGGAGAAGAAGAAGAAGAAGAAGAAGAAGAAGAAGAAGAAGAAGAAGAAGAAGAAGAAGAAGAAGAAGAAGAAAATTTCTGTTCCTGTGTTTGCTTGTTTGTTTGATGATTAAACGTCGCTACAAGATAATGATAGTAATAATAATAATAATAATAATAATAATAATAATAATAATAATAATAATAATAATAATAATAATAATAATAATAATAATAATAATAACAATGGTAATTCTGCTGGTGGTAGGGATGCTGACGACAACGTTGTGAACAACGAACACGATAATGATGTTGTTGATATTGCTGCTGCTGCTGCTGCTGATGTTGATGATGTTGACCACAACGATAACAATGGTAAGGATGATAGTTAAGAGAAGATAAAAGTGCTGGCGATTTCGATGGTACTGATGCTGAGAATGATTACATCGGCTGTATAAAAGGTGTACACACACATATACACACCACGCACACGTGTATAGTCCTATGCACACATCAACACACACACACACACACACACAAACACACACACACACACACTGATTGTATTAGCTTCAAACCATCACTTGTACTACATAGTCCAACAAAGAATTTGTTGTCCACTGTGACACTATTAACACAGGCGGCGGAAGCTGTTCAGGATTGGGGGGCACACACCCATTTTATTCACTGACATCAGGACCGGACCTTGGAAAAGTCGAGGGGGAGGTTACAGATTCAGCGAAGGCGCGAAGCGCCGAGCCTTCTAGGGGTGTCCGGGGGCATGCTCCCCCGGAAATTTTTTTTCTTCAAGGATGCAAAATGGTGCAATCTGGTGCAATCTGAACCTTGAAAAAGCCATTTGTGATGGTCTGGGACTTTTAGCTTTTTGAACAATTGAACTGACAAACTCTGGGGTACAAAAATTATCCTCTGCCCCTCCCTTAAAAAAACCAACACACACACACACACACATTTATTTATCAGCAGAGATGTTTTGTATACTATTATTATTCACTACTTTTTGTTGATCGTTAACGGTATAAAGCTTTACCCTGTAGTTTATGAACATCACCGCCCTGCTTTCATTTAATTCAGTCTTGCTGCACTAGGTTTCTCGGCATTAGTACCATTTGTGAATTGTATCTTCTGGTAAAACAGTTCACTGCCTCTTTGAAGTCAATATCAACATCCCTGTGCACTTCCATTAAAGCAAGTCCATTGAGTCTCTGTGCCCCATTGTAGAGCGCAGGTAGTTTTTCAGGTTGCGCAACTGACTGTTTGAACGCTCACACTCGGCAGTAGTGACAGGCAGGGTGCAACGGTTCTTTAGCATGATGAACAGGTTGGGATAAAAATCCCTGTCACAATGTTTCAGTGCTTCTGATGCCGTGGATGGGATGATAGCTGTCGCATTCTCAGCAGCACTTCGCCATTTGCAAACCCACCGTTGGTATTCTGCATCAAGGGTAGCGTTGTCTGGTAGGTCAGACTCCCACAACATTGCCAAAGTCTTCACCCCTTCTGGAACCTGCATGAAACCATCCTGGTTGTCTATTAAAGTGCTTGGCACCAGACAGAGAACATCAACTGCTAGGCCAGCATTTTTGAACCTCGAGTCCAATTCGGTTGACAGGTGTTCCAAGAAAGGAATGGCAATGCAAATCTTGAAATATTCTTCTGGAGTGGCCGCAGGTTGGTTGTCACGGAGAGTCTGTCGGGATGTTGACGAGGAACAATAACACCAGTTGTCAAAGCATCTGCCATTTTGCTGACTTCACCAAACCAGGCAACGAACGCTGTGTCGACATCTCTTCTAATAGAAGACATGCAGTTACTGACTTCTTTGATTTCCCTGTAGGCATCGACAACATCTTTTGTCCTTTTCTGCAGCTTCACTGTCAAGGGTTTCTATTTCAACTATGTTTTTGGACGATTCAGCGATGGTCGTTTCAATGGATGTTCGTTACAACGAATTGTCATAATTATCAACTTAACATCTTAATTAATATTTCTAAAAAGTCGTTTTTGGTGGATTAGGGCAGTATCAAGGTGAAGGTGCTGGAAGAGGCTTGCGGCCAGAACAAGAAAATATGGCTGCATTTACTAATTTAGGCTTAGGGGTTGGGTCGTTTCAACGGGAAAACGCTTTGGACGTTTCAACGGATCCCTTGAAATGGATTTCCGTTGAATTGACTATAAATAACTCTTTGTACGTTGGACCAAAAGTGACTAAAAACTGCAATGTTTTAAAAACAATTTAAAAAAAATTGAAACTCTTTGCATTAAATTTTTTTTTAAAATTTGGAGGGGGGGGGTTCCAGAACCTAGGTACCCCCCTCCCCTCCTCCCCCCACCCTTCTGGGTCCGGCCCTGGACATTTACTCCAAATAATTTGAACTATTTTCATAGACACTATGTGAGAGAGAAAAAAAAAGTTATATCATATATTTCTACAACTGTGCATATAAGAGAGAGAGAGAGAGAGGGGGGGGGAGGGAGTTTAGAAAGAAATGGAGAGAAACTGACCTGACAATGTTGATCCATCACAGTAACAAAAACAGCAGTCATGCATGTCATTTGGCATGGGAAATTACACCGTTAATTTTCCAAAGTATGCCTTATGGCGTTCATTTGTATTGATAAATTCGTAAGCAGTTTGCGCTAGGTCTAATTGATCTACTTTGTCTTTGAACACATGCATTATAAGACATTTATTTAGACACTCCTGCGTCATCGTTGCCCGAAGGTATGTTTTTACCCGCTTTAGGGCTGAAAAACTGCGTTCAGCCGTTGCCTATTGTGGTTGGGATGGTGAAGTACAGTCTGAGAAGTTTATCCATTTCACTCAGCATCCGTCGCACAGTGTCAGAAGCTTTCAGTTCATCCGGCAGTGCTTGGAATATGGTGATCCTAGAGTTAGCCGCCTCCTGGTGTCACCCAGTGCATGTGGGAGGATTCTAGCTGAGTTTTGAGTCTGTCCAAGTCGATGTTAGCGGAATATGTATCTTTGATTTCTTGAGGAATTTTTGGTCTCTTCCAAGAAGAACTTAAATTTTCCTTGGTAAGTCGAGAGCTATTTGATCAAACCGGCTCTTTAAATGTTCTTTGATGTTGTCAATGGCCTCACAGTATTGCTGTCTGTAGTAAGCAGATGGACAAGAGTAGCTGTGACCCTGTGAGCCATCGTCCAGTCTTCGTGGAGGCTGCTTCTGTGTAGGAACGCAGGGCTCATCACACAAATTTGCAGCTTTCGTTGTGATGTCAGCAAAAAATGTCTCATAACAATCTTCATGCCGCATGCTTTCCAGTGTTCTCAGACAAATGTCAGCAGCGTTTACTGCATCATCACAAGTCGTTTGTTTTCTTTGAAGAACTGT
>CM072513.1:2113604-2246104 GCA_036898135.1 Oncomelania hupensis | reverse complement strand
GTTGATGCCATTGGTGTTGTTGGTCGTCATTTTGGTCTTCTCTGCACTTATTTCCATTCCATAGGCTCTGGAGGTGGTGTCAAGCCTCTGTACCAGCTGTTCAAGTTCTTGTTCCTCTCCAGCCAATCCATCAATGTCATCCGCAAAACGAAGATTGGAGATTGCTCTACCCCCTATGCTGACTGTGCCTTCATGATCTGCAAGAGCATCTGACATCCTCGACGAGCCACCGATTGTTGTTCTGAACCAGTTCCCGATGGCGCTGTTGTGGAGGACTGCACTGGTAGCCTTGTCATACTGGCTTTTGATGACTTCAATAATTTTACGGTTGTGTGAGTTTTCTTTTGCTCATTAACAAACCTTCCACAACAATGGTATGTTCCGCCTTGCCTGTATGTATCGGGCAGTATGTATTTATACATATTCCATCTTTGCCTATTTGTTTAATCCTTTTTTTTATCGTAATGATTTTATTTTTTGTTGTGCGAATGTGTGAGAATTGCACTTTGAACCAATTTTTTAATACGAAAAAGTGCTATTTAAATATCCTAATTATTTTTACAACCTAACCTGATCTTTCTAGTGGACTGACAGAAGACCCTGATTTTAAAAAAACATAAAAATTTATAAAATAAATTACTGGTGGGCTTACAGATGTGTGCATTGTGAAATCAAAATAACTCCACATTCTGCTTCTATTTGCCCTTAAAAACTGGACAAACGATTACAAGGTTTAATCATTTTTGCTTCAATTCAACGCTAACAAGACGAAAGCCATACTCATTGGAACCAAACAAAAGCTTTGTTCTGTCTCCACTAATTCAATTTTTCTTGGACATAGCACAATTCTCCTTTCTTCTTCCGTCAAAAATCTAGGTGTCGCCATTGACCAAACCCTTTCAATATATAAAATTTATTCAGAAAGCCTGTTAGTCATGTTACTTTCATCTTCGCCGTATTGGCCTTGTTCATAGTAATATGATGTAAAATGATGCCACAAAAATCTCATTACATCTCTCATCCTGTCACGACTGGATTACTGCAATTTTCTTCTTTTTGGTTTGCCTGCATCATCCATCCACCTCCTTCAACACGTTCAAGCCTAAACTTTGTCTGTCATTCCTCGCTCATCCTGACCGCAAAGAGATATAATGTAAAACAATGGGATGGAAGCGGGTCTGATCGAGGGTGATATAAGATTACGTCCTCAGAAAGTAACAGATCTATGTCAGTCATAGCAAGCCTACATCACTTGTCAATAAGCTAACTGGGTACCAAAACTACGCTAAGCTTTTTCCAAATCCAAATAAATACAGAATTCGACGTCACTGAATACATACAAATGTGCAAGGGACAGAACACTAATATCCTACAGTTTTAACACAATTGTGTTAAAAACATGAGGACTCCAGCCATTAAAAATATTAATTAAAAGGATGTATGACATGATGGCATTGAAGGTATGTGGGGGGTAGGAGAGAAGGTGTGTGTGTGTGTGTGTGTGTGTGTGTGTGTGTGTGTGCGTTCACAACTATCCAACTCGGTTCCTTAGATTAACACACAAGCGTCCAACTGGGTTCCAAAAACAAGTGGGTTTCAAAAACTGGAACCCACTTTTTTTAATACTGTTTCTTGAAGAAAAGTGCTCAATCGGGATTTTTAGAAGTTTTCAAGGCTGGAACCTCCTTGTGCACTTTCGTCAAATTCGTGTGTGAATTATTTCACACATCAAAGTGTGTGAAAAAAGTTTCCACTTGCCAAAGCACACACGACAAGGGAAGATAACTTTCACTGACGAGTTGCAGTTTCAAGATGGCGATGCTTTGTGGCCTCAAGGTGAGCAAGAAACTTAATTGTACGATTGTTTGATATGTGTTATGGAACATAAACTGTATGCTTTTGTCATTATTGATTTTATTTGTTTGTTGATATTTTATTCGTAGGTTATAATTGTATTGGAATGAGACTGTGATCGATCGAATGGTCGGGAATGGCGAAGTTAGGCTAGATCTAGGCGAGATAAGTAGATCTGTTTTTTACGAAAAAAAAAAAATGTCGTTACATCTACATTCATTTTTTTTCCTTCCAGAGCAGAATATATCGTATAAGGATAGGTAATATGGCTAAACAATTTATTTGGTACAAAACGTATGAAGTTGGGAAAGCACATGTGCCTTTTGTCGTGCTGGGGTCTGTGATAATCCTCCCAAAATAAGTTAAAGCAGAGGACTAGATGTTTTCCGATTTGTAAAAGACGAGGACAGATTTATAGTAATATAATATATCATTAAGTGTGTTTGAAACAGACTACAAGAGTGCATGTAGGCGTGGATGTGCTGTTGTTTGTGTAGGAATTCTGTCTTATAACAGGCCTATAATTGCTTTTGGCTTAGAATGTTACTCTTCACCTCTGATAATTTTTATTTTCAATGAAGATTTTATGTGTAGATTTTTTTAAAAAAATGTATTTTATTATAGTTTTATGTTGATACTTGGATTGCGGTAATGCATAACTAAAAAATTGTGTACACTCTATTATATTGTTATATGAATTAAATTGACCAAGGAAGTTTAGCACATGACATTCACAGCGCCCCAATATACAAACTAAAAAGGAGTGCAATCCGCATTCATTTTCAAACAATTTCTAATCATTATCAGCAAATGAACCAAATTACTGATACTCTATCCAATACGAAATAGTTTTGATCTAAATCGACTGTGTGTAGGTGACGAAGGCAAATTAGATCTTTAAAAAATATATTCTGAGCTAAAGCAACGCAGGATGCTATTAAAAGGAATAGAAAACACCTTTCACCATGTTTTGTTTTGAGTATGGAATATAATGTCGTTCAAATATGAACTGAAAGTGAAGTTGAAGAAGAGAATGGAGGGCGAGAAAAGAAACCCAAGAAACTATGTGTTTCATTGTCGTCATTGTTTGCATTTCATTTGCAGATGTTTTTTTCAACAAGCCAGATGTTTGCTTTTCCTAAAGGACATGGGATAATTCAAAGGTGAGATTAAGGATCACGATTAAAAATTGTGCACTATGGATGGGTTCTCTCTCTCTCTCTCTCTCTCTCTCTCTCTCTCTCTCTCTCTCTCTCTCTCTCTCTCTCTCTCTCTCTCTCTCTCTCTCTAGCTTGTGTGTGTTGCATGAAGATGTTTATTTTTATAAGATTAAATTTAGTAATTCATTATTACATTATTGTTACAAGGGCAGGATGTTGAAAAAAAAAGGAAGCCAGCGCTTATTTTTTTACCCTTGGAAAAAAAATGTCATCCTCTCTCTCTCTCTCTCTCTCTCTCTCTCTCTCTCTCTCTCTCTCTCTCTCTCTCTCTCTCTCTCTCTCTCTCTCTCTCTCTCTCTCTCTCTCTCTCTCTCTCTCTCTCTCTCTCTCTCTCTCTCTCTCTCTCTCTCTCTCTCTCTCTCTCTCTCTCTCTCTCTCTCTCTCTCTCTCTCTCTCTCTCTCTCTCCTCTCTCTCTCTCTCTCTCTCTCTCTCTCTCTCTCTCTCTCTCTCTCTCTCTCTCTCTCTCTCTCTCTCTCTCTCTCTCTCTCTCTCTCTCTCTCTCTCTCTCTCTCTCTCTCTCTCTGAGTTGAAACATAGTCATGGTAGCGTGCGGACGCATTTTGCTGGAGCAGTGAGTTCAGATATTAATTAGTGATGTTTATTGACAGAAAAATGTGCGGATTCTAGTTTACTATATAGTATTGTACTGCAACGGTGTAGGCTACCTACCTAACTGCAAGGTGTAGTCTATCAACCTAACTGCAACTGTGTAGGCTATCTACCTAACTGCAACGGTGTATATAAATAACTGTAGAACTAAGCCCACTACAGCTGTAAAACATAGGCTGGTTGTTGGCGTCTTTCACCGCTGCTTCATAGCACTTATGGCAATAAGGGTGAAGAAAGCTGCACTACGCTTCAGACCATGAAAACAACCCAGCGTCACACCCTCCGATTTGGTGGTGCTGTTTCTGACTGTGGCTCTCATTATTCAAAGTGGCGAGGTGGAGATGAATCCCTGACCGAATGAAAATTATGTAACAACGTCGACGAAGGCGTCCACACTGATAGCAACGGCGGTGACAGCAGAGTGTTGGCAGCGATCGAAAAAGTATTTCAAGCCGTCAATCGCATCGATAAACAGCAAGTGAATAATGCCCAAGCTGTGACCATCAAACTGAACCAGGCGGAGGAGAAGCTAGATGAGAGACTTTAGGCTTTGGAAAGCGACACAGAGAGAATTTGTCAAGATATTGTGAGATGAGTGCCAAGCTGGAAATGATCGAAGAGAAAACCAAGAGCTAAGGAAAAAAGTGAATAGTCTTGAAACGAAACTACAGAAAGTGGAAATGATGAGTGAGCGCCTGAACAAGAAAGGCACACGGCAGTACATGGCAGAACATGATTCAGGACCTCACAACCTAGTATTTAACGGAGTGCCGTCGGCGCCAGGGGAATCACCACAACCTTTGGAAAACAGGTTGGGAGTCATCATCACCAAAGACATGAAAGTCACCAGAGAAAGTGGTTTTGAAGGCGTGATTAGAGCTGGCAGATTAATTTTAATCTCAACATTAATATTAATATTTTTATTTTTCTACTACTCGATCCTTTTGTTTTCCAACAGGTTTTCACAAGGTGCCACAGATACCTATAAAACCAGGGTAACCCAAGAGTCAGCAGATAGGCAGAAGCTTCTCTAGCCAACACGCTACAGGTTCACCCGTCCCCTATACGCTTAATGTGTCCGGGGACGTAAATTTTACTCAAAGAGTCAGCAGACAGCAATACACCACTGAGGGAATGGAATGATTCTCAGGCGGAACATTGTCGGAGGAGGACGTGTCACGTTTCACACCTGGTTGCCACTTACGCTTTGCTGACTTGCATCTTCTGCTGGCGAGACTTAAACGGACTTGCACGTAGGCCTACTTGCACTCTGCTGTCCTGAGACCAGTGCCTCACCGCTTTACTGCTTGCGACTGCTGCGCCGTTGCCTTACCTTTTTGAGACTGGAGGTCCTAATGGCTTTGGCGCTGCCTACTCTTTTGGTGAATATTTTATAGATTTGTAAAAAAGATTTTAAGCTTTATTAACCTTTTTTTAGCTAGGAATTTGAGATTTTTGGGTCCTCATTGGAGATCGGTTTTGATAAGTTTTTGATAGGTTTTGAATTAAATCTGTAAACCTCGGTTTTGACAGATCCTGGTTGGATTTTTGAACTTTGCGGCGCGCGAGTTGCGGCCAGCCCATCTTCCGTATTTTTTTTTTTTATGTGGTATTTTGTAGCTAAATTTATTTCCTCGTCGGCAGCCTTTCTCCATCATGAACGGGAGGGCTGCCGGCCGGGTTGGTGCAAGTCGTGGTGGGCCTTCTGAACGCCGGCGCATCGCCGCGAAGAAAAGGGGTGGAAAGGATTCCACGGTTACTGAAAACAAAACTGAACTGAGAGACGATGACGTTGGTAAATGGAACTCGCAGGACGGTGGGGGCGTTGCCCTCCCACTGAATGATTTGGCCGTTAGCGCTGACCCCGGGCCCTCTCCTTGGTGGAAGAGTGCCCAGGAAACACTCTCTGATTCCTCTCTCTCGTCCATCCCGGAGGAGACTGATGATAATTCTATGGAGGATGGGGTTGCTCCCACCCCCTTGGACGTTTGTTCGGGAGCGGCCGTTAGTGCTGGCCCCGGGCTCTTTTCCTCTAGGTGGATGGAGGCCCATGATCCATCTCTCTCGTCCATTCCGGAGGAGATTGAGGATAACTTTATGGAAGAGAGGGCTGCTCACTCTTCCTCAGATCCTTGCTCGGGAGCGGAGTTCCTTGACTCTGGTCCCACGCTCGAGGAGGTGGTACACCTGGTGACCCCTCCAGTCGCTGTTTCGAGTGACCGCCCGGTGGGTCAAGCGTGGTCTACTGTTACCAGTAGAAGAATGAACAAAATGAGACGACCCCTGGGGCCTACTCGCATACCAAACTACGGTCTTTGTCAATTTGCGGTAGTTATTAGACACACAGGTGATACCACTTTGGTTTCACTCAAATCATTTGGTTGGAAGCTGGCAGACCTCTTGCGCGGTTCTGTGGGCGCGGTGGACAGGGTAAGACCCCTACATGTAGATGAAGGTTTCCTCATAGGTTGTAAAACCTTGACGCAGTAACAGAAACTGATTGAACTTTCGCGGATGGGCCAGCTTATGATAGCATGTACTACCCTAGTGCCGGTGGTGGAGGGGGTTGTCTCTGGCATCCCCCCCTTTCCTATCGTGCCGTGGAGAAATACTCGAAAAGTGCAATGGATCGGTGGACCCGAATGGCACCGTCCGCACCTGCAAGGTTAGGAAATTCCAACGCATCCTCCGGTCAAATGGACAGCCGTCCACCGCGGTTAGGGTGACAGTCGAGGCGATGACGCTGCGGCAGCTCTCCTTTTCAATTGTAGGGAGTTCCTGGTGACTCCTTACGTGGCAACGGCACTTAGGTGCTACCGGTGCCAAAGATTCGGACACATTCGAAAAAATTGTAATTCTGCGCAGATTTTTTTCTTCCTGCGGGGCTGCCGGTCACTCGGGGGCCGCTTGTAGAGCCGTAGGGCGAACTTGTTCCAACTGTCGTGGTGACCACTCGGACGCTAATCATAACTGCCCTACTCGCAGGGAGCGCCTGTTGGCGAATGAATTGCGAGCGGCGACATTCATGCCACGAGCGCGGGCCTTATACCTGGCCCAAACAAAAAATTATGTCTGAGTCGGCGAGTGGGGACATGGCATCGGGCGTGTCGGGCGGCGTTGCAGCTCTTGCGGGGGTGTTTGCTCCACCCCGTTCCCTCCCTAGTGCTTGGAGTGGTTCTCCCAGACGCTTGGCGGCGGGGAGCGAGACCGGGGATACAGTTAAGCCCAGCCGGTCACGGGGTGGGTTCGGGATCCTACACAGAGCCTGTGAGGTTGGCACCTGGTGCTAAAAACGACTCTTGGGTGGCTATTCACAGGCTCGAACGCCTTGTCGAAGACTGACCCAGTCCGTTGTGGACCTTGTCGAGATGGTCCGTGGCCTGACGGCCGTGGCACCGGTTGCTCCTACCCAAAAACAGGTTGGCGCTGACGTACTGGACGCCGAGCGCGATCTGTGTCCCAGAGCTTCCTCTCTGGTGGCCGTGCACAAGGCCACTCCACTCGGGAGGTTCCGGCGGCGGTTGCCCGTTCCGACAGGGGCGGTGGAGGGTCTGCCGCCCCTAAAGAAGTGGGCCCATGTGGTTATCCTGACCTCAGTGCTATTAGTGAACTGTTGGCCCAGTTCGATGCCCGACTCAGATGGGCGAGATAACACTAGATGGCCGAGCTTGCGTAGGCAACAGCTCGCCTCATGCCACGCACTTCCACTACCAGGAATTAGGCTGTTTACATACTTTAATCTTATTCATTTATTTTTAAAGATGTAGTAAATTTTATGATATTGTAGTCATATGAATGACAAATTATAAGATCGCTGTCTTCGATGGCGCCTTAACCTTGGCAGATCTCATTTTATTGGAAAAACGAAGTATTTGAAGCGGTGTTTAATTCATGCCATGTAACATTTTATCAATTGTTGAAGATAGTTAATTTATGCCTAAATTCCCCGTTACGTTGAAATGATCTACTGATCATTAAAATTGATTTTTTATTTATTCCCGTTGAGGGCCTGGCTCGCAATATCGCGCGTTGTAGGCCTACATAACCACAATCGTATCATCTCTATCGCCGAACATTCGGTGAACTCGATGAATTTAAAATTTTCTGTTTTAGACTTCTATTTATCCATTTTGGCGCTCTCTGGCATCACTTTTTAATCATGTTTAAACCCATTTTTAGAAATTATTCCTTTTTACCGTGGTCCTGAAGGATTTTGAACATAGACCTGGGAAAACAGATAGATGGATAATGAATGTTTATAGGGTCTAGCGGACTACTACGAGCTGAATCGGCAATACAAGGAAAACAGTCATAGACTTGCTCCATTGTGTCCTTGGGCTGAAAGCTCACGCTTCTGTTTGTGACCAAGCGTAACCATGCTAGCGTTTCAAACTTGTAGAAAACTGGGTCATATATTGTTTTGTTTCCATCTGAATATGACTGCAGGATAAACGTAATCTTTTTATCTGACTGTCCGTGGATACTGCTGTCCGTGCACGCCTAGGAAAAAATTATAACATTAACCTCCTAAACCGTGTTTCATACCTTAACCACACTGACCATGATGTCAGATCTAGTCTGTTTGCATTCTTGTCAGCTGAGTATTTCAACCAATATTAATATTGAAAGTTCTGGCTCTCCACTACTTGAACCTTTTGTTTTTCAACAGGGTGTCACATCGTGCAAGAGAGAGATCCAAGAAACCAGAATATCAAAAGCGTCAAGAGGGAGCCATGATATGCGAGGACGAAAGAGGGGGCGACAAAATGGGCCGTTCAAGTCTTCGTCCGATTGTTCATACTCATCACCACATTCTAGGTTAGCCTTATCTTCATTGACTGTTGTACTTTCCTGAATTAGATCCATGATTACCCAGGTCTATGTTTCCCCAGGTCTGTGTTCTCCCAGGTCTGTTCCTCGGGTCTGTGTCCCCCAGGGTTTGTTTGTTTGTTTGTAGATTATAGTCACACGACACTTTCGCATATATGTGACTACTGGACCGATTTATACTGACACCAGCGGGCCAGTTGTTGGTAAAGGGGAAAATAATATGATCACACGTTGACCAATCCGGGATTCGAACCAGTGACCTTTCGGTTACTAGCAAGACGCTCTTACCAACTGAGCTACCCGGCCCTTGACCCCCAGGGTTTATTTTCCACAGGTCTATATTCCCTCGGGCCTGTCATCCTCCAGGCCTAAGTTAACTCAGGTCTGTGTTCTCCAGGTCTTTATTCCCTGATGTTTAAATTCCCATTTGTCTATTCCCCCATGTCTATGATTGGCCGCTAGGTCTATTCTTCCAGGGCTATGCTCACCTCCCAAAAATATATATGTGCTATCGCCCATAGTGGCGTATCACCTAAAAAAAAAAAAAAGAGAGAGAGAGAGAGAGAGAGAGAGAGAGAGAGAGAGAGAGATCGTTAGTTTTGGGGTGTTAGGGTTCAGGGTAGATTGTCAGATTACTAAGTGTTTTTAAATGGTTGGTTTGTTAATCATCTTGGCAGCATACTTAATATCCCCTATCCCCCCGCCATGCCACACCCCTCTCTCTCTCTTTCTCTCTCTGTCTCTCTGTCTCTGTCTCTGTCTCTCTCTCTTTCTGTCTCTCTCTCTCACTCTCTCTCTCTCTCTCTCTCTCTCTCTCTCTCTCTCTCTCTCTCTCTTCTCTCTTTATGTTTCACCAGTTCTATGTTCACCCAAATAAAAACCACTTTGCTTGCATAGACTACATTGAAATGTAATTCTGCTTGCTCGATCTTTGTGAGTAAGATGTATTTTGTCTCAAACTCTAGCAATAACCCTTGTGGTATGTTATATACTGCAGATCCAGGATGCCGGTCATCTCTTCGCAAGCCAAAGCAAATGGTCAAGTCCTAGAAAGTGACCATTCAAGTGCCCGTTCAAGTGTTCAGTTTTCTGCTCAAGTCAAAGAGGCATTGTCAAAAAACAATGTTGTATTTTTTTGCCAAGAACATTTAATGAAAAATGTCAATCCATCTTCAACGAGTTCACAAAGAAGAGCTAGAGGTTGCTCAGATTGTATCAAGTTTTTCTTATTCAATTGAATATTATGTTTTTTGCAATATTTGAATTTATTTCTATCCGTTGGTTTTTTTCTTACCTAAAGAGATGTCGTCAGTTTTTGTTATTAACAGTTTTACTCGATAAACCAATTTCACTTCTCACTCCATCACCAACCCCCTCGGGGAAGATTGGTGCTAGCAGCATTGTCACTTTAAAACAGTTGAAATTAAACTATGCATTATTACATGCCAATGGTGTACGTTCCTTTCTTTTAATTTTGTTGTTGTTATTCATTCCGTATTTTGTTTACAAAAAAGTACTTGTCAGTTATTCATTGAAATAAAATTGTTTCAGACTAAATTTGATACATTTGTCCTGAGTGTTTGATACGTTTTGAGTGTTTGTCTCCAGGTCTAAAGTTGATTACTCATTGTTTAAAGGGTCCAGCGGACTACGATGAGCCGAATAAGAGGACCTCATCTAGGTGTATGAGTTAGAGTATTACTTCACAAATAATGCTAAAACAATATGGATAGGACTATGGTCGAATAAATTGTGTGTCAAATGTCAAATACTGCAAATGCATACGACTTTTTTTGACTGTGTACTCGCTCAAAACTCAACGCAAAATAAGTCCTAAATAGGCCAAAAGTGACATTTGACATATAATAATTTGTCCGGTCTTTCTGCCGTCGACTGAGCAAGACATTGAAGTGGTCAAGTTCTATTTCAACTAACACAACCAAACTAGGTAATTGGAGTATACCCATGAGACCTCGAAAATGATAAGTGAATTAAAGACTTCACTTCAAGGCCAATTCATAGGATCAAAAAATGTTAGTACAAAATAATTAAATCTTTTGACATTTCTAAAATTTCTAATTTATTAATATTGAATTTACGATTCTTTGTTTTATGATACATATAAATGAGATTGTTAAATTGGTCAACCTATCTCTAAGGTTTGTTCGTATGAGTACTTTGAAGTGACCTTGGCTCTGAACTATGAGTGGTATAATGTCCAAAATTGTTTTTAGAGATAATATAGTTTGATATTTCATATATTTTCAGTTTTTTCGTTGATATTCAAAGTCAAGTTCATTGTAGGCCTTGCAAGTACTTTTAAAAAAAATTCATCAAGACTGCTTAGTCAAATTGGCGTCAGACTATGCGCCCAAAGGTTGCATGTGAGCGCCTTGAGCCGCTTGAGTTAGACTCTTTATCGGCCAACATCTTGACCTGCCCAATAATTCATTTATTTAAAAATAATAAAAGTGTTGACCCTCAGGATACGAATAACCCCTTGGCAAACCAGATTGTGGCCGATAAACTATCTCGGGGCAATGAAATATCAGTGTATGGATTTCAGGTTAATGATACAAAACATTGGAACATAATGAAGCAGTGCCTCATTTGAATAATAATTATAATGGCTATAATACCCCCACATTTACAGGAACACGAGCATCTAATTCCATGAATGTCATCTACAAATCTTGTTCCAAAACCATTATCCGCTTTTCAGGAGTATGAGTGCAAATTCTTCAGGGAAGTTGTATAGAAAAAAATAACTACCTGACGTGATAATAATGCCCGCCTTTGGAACTAAGAACATGAATATAAGCCACAACCCTGTGTACACATCTTTGAAGGTACACGCGAAATTTCAGCTCAATCAGCCCAGTCATAAAGGCTTGCGTTCTGTGTGCACATGAATGAACATGAAGGTTTAACGTCTACACCCACCATTGGTGATATGGTAGACGGGGATAACCATCCCAGGGAAAGAGGTGTAAGGTCCTAAATCAACACTGAACCACCAGAGCAATCATACTGCTCAAGTGACAGTAAAACGGAAAGTGTGCACATACTTTATTAATATTAAAATGAACTAGAAAGACACATCCCATATGACTCACATGCTTCTTATGGAACTTGCAATATTTGCTTTGGATCGTGGAGACTTGATCTGATTAAAGCGGCTGACAAGTGTTAAACACCCCCAAGGTATCCACGATCCAAAGCAAGTCTGGAATATGCCTTACAGAAGAACAAGAAGTCTTGGATAGATTAATAAAGTACTGCTCTGACCTTTACAACCACACACCAAAGGGAAACCCATCAGTTCTAGCATGTCCCCAGAACGGAGAAGAAGAAGAAATCCTTCCAATTCTAAGATAAGAATTTGATGCAGCAGTGCAATCGCTAAAGAAAGGGAAGTCAGCGGGAGTGGACAACATACCCGTGGAATTGCTTCAAGCAGGAGGAGAAGCGATGATTGACGCCCCTCACCATTATCTGTAACAAGATCTGGCAGAGTGAGGAGTGGCCTACACATGGATCCAGTCACTTGTCATCACTCTTCCCAAAAAAAGTTAACCTTCAGGAGTGTGAAAATTACCGCACCATCAGCCTCATCAGCCATCCCAACAAGGTCCTCCTGAAAATAATAGTCAACAGATTGAAACCCCAAGCTGAACAAATCATAGCTGAAGAACAAACAGGATTCATGGCAGGGCGAAGTACCACTGAACAGATTTTCAACCTCAGATTAATTTGCGAGAAATACGTACAGCACGAACAACATCTATAATGTGTTTGCAGACTTCAAGAAAGCCTTTGACCGAGTCTGGCATGCAGCTCTGTGGACAACCATGAGAGTGTACAACATCAGCCCTAAAATTATTGAAATCATCATCTTCATAGAGCGCATCATGTCAGATGCCCTTGCAGATCACGAAGGCATAGTAAGCTTAGGGGGTAGAGCAATCTCCAACCTCCGTTTTGCGGATGACATTAATGGATTGGCTGGAGAACGTGAACAGCTGGTACAGAGGCTTGACACACCAGAGCCTATGGAATGGAAATAAGAGCAGAGAGGACCACAATGATGACCAACAACACCAATGGCATCAACAGGGACATCAAAGTCCAAGGCCAATCCCTCAACACAGTGCATAGCTTCAAATATTTAGGAGCCATTGTATGATACAATGGGTCCAGTCAGGAAGTCCTCTCCGGGATGCACAAACAACTGCTGCCCTGACAAGGTTGAAGCCCAATTGGAAAGGCGGGACCATCAGTCCATATTCCAAGTTAAGACTGATGCGTTCCCTTGTCATATCCATCTTCCTATACGCTTGCGAAACATGGACCCTTACAGCAGATGTACTACGAAGAATACAAAGCATGGAGATGAGATGCTACAGAAGACTTCTGGGTATTTCCTATTCCCAGACGAAGTCTGACAGACCATCACACAATGACATGCTCACAGTGGTGAACAAACGGAAACTCCGATGGTATGGCCACGTCACAAGATCGTCAGTCCTTTCAAAGACCATCCTGCAAGGCACAGTGGAAGGAGGCAGAAGAAGAGGGAGACAGGTAAGGAGGTTTGAGGACAACACAGTCGAGAGTGGACTAGCTTGACACTAAGCGAAGCCATGAGGGTTGAGGAGGACAGAGAAAGATGGAGTATGTTGGTGAAACGATCATCTGTGTTGTCCCAACGACCTTCGAGTTAAGGGATAGGATAGGATAAGAATATTTAACATGAAAATGAATGCCCATAAAGAAATAAATAAAACTGTGGTATTAAAATGTAAATGAATATCGACTTTGATCTTTTTATGCTCTTGACCTTGATATGACCTTGACCTCCTGTTCCAAAAACACTTATTGACGATCAAATATTTACAGCAAAAGTTGTATTATGCCAAAAGACTGACCTTTGGATGACCTTGACCTTCAGTAACCTTAACCTTGGGATAACTTTGACCTTCACAAGGGATCTCATGCTCATGAAAGATCAAATAACTCAATGTTGTTGCATACTATGGGTTACCTCCTGTTTCAAAAACACTTATTGATGATCAAATATTTACAGCAAAAGTTGTATTATGCCAAAAGACTGACCTTTGCATGACCTTGACCTTCAGTGACCTTAACCTTGGGATAACCTTGACCTTCACAAGGGATCTCATGCTCATGAAAGATCAAATAACTCAATGTTGTTGCATACTATGGGTTAAAAAAAACCATTCTATGTACAAATTACAGCATTGTTTTAAATGTTTTGCAAGGCCTAAAATGACCTTGACCTTCAAGATCAACTCAAAACTGGAACATATATGAAAGATCAATCTACCATCTCTAAATCTTTAAAGAAAACAAGATTGGACTTTATATCTCTCATTGTTTAGGGCCAAGGTCACTTCAAAATACCTATACTAACTGATGTTAGACAGCTCCAGTGACCTTGACCTTGGAGTGAGGTTGACCAAATTTGCATATAATATGTGTGTCACTGATATCTCTCATGCTTCAAAGAATCATAAGTTCAATATTAATAACTTCGAAAAAAGTGAAATTTTGTGAAAAATTGTCATTTTTGTAACTAACATTTGTTGACCATGTGACCTTGACCTTGAAGTGAAGTCATTCATTTACTGATCATTTATGTGGTCTCATGGGTACACACCATCTTACCAAGTTTGGTTGTCCAAATTTAGACTCCAAAAAGCAGAATCATGTATGGAACCCAAAGTAATAGTTTGGTCGTTCGTGTGTGCCTGAAGGAACCCACTTGTACAAAAAGGAACCCACTTTTCCAAAGTCAACCACATCAAAGTTTGTTTATATATTTTAAATTTTTAGTGATATTGGAACCATGTACAGTCAAATTAAGCTGTATGCTGAGTTTTGAAGTCCTCACTAGTTTACATCATGTGGAACCCAGTTGACATCATTTTGGAAAGAAACCCAGTTGGGAGGCTTTGAACGTATGTGTGTGTGTGGGCGTGTGGCTAGGTAAAAACGCCGTTATTTTTACGTCAAAACAATGTTCCGTTAGGGTTAGGGATGTGTGTGTGTGTGTGTGGTGTGTGTGATGTGTGTGTGTGTGTTTGTATGTTGCTAGGTAGAAACACCTTTATTCTGACATACACTTGAACCTCTACGTACTGTTATTTTGACGTCAAAACAGTGTTCCGTCAGGGTTAGGGCTGTGTTAGGCTTAGGGTTAGGGCTGTGTTAGGCTTAGGGTTAGGGTTAGGGGGTAAGAGTTAGGCTTAGGGTTAGGGATAGCTTCAAAAAATGGACAAATTTGTAAAAATGTCAAAGTAACGTATGTAGAGTTTCATGAAAGTCATCACAACGGCGTTTCTACACGGTTGTGTAAGTGTGTGTGTGTGTGTGTGTGTGTGCGTGTGTGTGTGTGTTGGTGTGTGTGTGAGTGTGGGTGTGGGTGAGTGTGTGTGTGTGTGGGCATGTAGAAACGACGTTACAGTGACACACTCATGAAACTCCACGTGTTTTGTGTGTGTGTGTGTTTTTTTTTTTGGTACCAGGGGTTGGGGGTGTGTTGGGGTTTAGGTGCTTCCTATGACCCCTCCCTCCTCCCCCTCCCCCCATAATCCGCTCCTGTTTGTTGATCTGTATTTTGAATACATACAAATGTGCAAGAGACAGAACCCTAATATCCTAAAGTTTTACCGCAATTTTTTTTCCTCCATTCATCCTCATCAT
Source organism: Oncomelania hupensis (assembly GCA_036898135.1). NCBI lineage: Eukaryota > Metazoa > Mollusca > Gastropoda > Littorinimorpha > Pomatiopsidae > Oncomelania > Oncomelania hupensis. The sequence goes on along the minus strand of CM072513.1, from coordinate 2,230,864 downwards.
CATCATTGTTGTCGTCGTGTTATCATCATCATCATCATCATCATCATCATCATCATCATCATCATCATCATCATCATCATCATCATCATCATCATTATCATCATCATCATCATCATCGTCATCATCATCATCATCATCATCATCATCATCATCATCATCATCATCATCATCATCATTGTGTTGGTTGTCGTTGCCGTGATGATCATAATTGTCAACATTACCTTACATCACCTCCCAACAACCAGTATCACCACAGTCTTCTCCACATTGTCTTCGGAAACTGAACTATTAACACCATCGTGACGTTACAGAGCGAGTTCTACTTACTGCTGCTATGACATCATAAAGTCGTAAGATGCCTCGTGCTGCAGTAAGAAGAATTCTTCGTGACGGATAGCCAAGTACTGTTGTTGGGGGAGGCGGTGGGGAAGGTGTGTGTGTTTGTGGGGGAGGGTGAGAAGGGTGGTGGTGGAGAGTAGAAACGCTTTTGGCTACATCGATCTGAGCAGGCAGCGTTCCCAGCTTTTCAGGTATCGAGTGTTAAAAAACTGCCAGGTAAAACGTCGGCTAAACACAGGTGAATTACCTCCCTTGCTCCAGACCAGGCGGTACAGGAAGCTGGCTGCGTTGCCCAGCAGGGCCATGGCGGCGAACACGTACAGGAACATGCGGAACACGTCGGAACGCAGCAGCGTGTCACACGACGACACTTCGTCTGACGGTGCCAGACACTGGGCCACAGGAAAGCCCACCGGCAACGTCTGAGGACAGCACAGTTTGTAGTTGTCGGCCAGCACGACGCTCAGCTGCTGCAAGCCCGACATCACGCCCGGCGGGAAGATGGACAGCGGGCACTGCCGCACGTCCAGCACTCTCAGTCCTGATGGAAGACTACCGGAGGTCGCATCGGACGTCAAATGACGCAGTCCGCTGGCCGACAGGTTGAAGGTTTGCAGGCCGTCCTGTGCCTTAAGGTTGGCCATGTGCAGTGATGTCAGACGGGTGTGCGAGAGGTCCAGCTGCAGAAGTCTAAGGGCGGGTTGACTGCCAGGACTGTGAAGAGTGGAAAAAGTGTTAGCAAACATCTATCTGAGCAGCGTTCACAGCTTTTTAGGTATTAAGTGTTAAAAAAAAAACTGCCAGGCAAGAAAGCGGAGCCGAGAGTATTACTAATATGTTTCTTATTCTTCTTTCTTTCTTTTCTTTCTTTTGTCAGCAACAGTAAAGATAACTGCATCACAGGTTATACGCACAGTTCCATTATATAATTAAGAAACTTTGAAAATCTGCTGTTGCCAAGTACAAGCACCGAGGAGTGAACTGTTCAGGCCAAAGCGCTCGTATCTGGACACGCGAGCACCTATGCTTATGACGCGTCTCCCTTCTCTAATTGTATTAATGATAACAAGAGAAGGGAGAGGTGTCACATGCATAGGCGCTCGCGTGTCCTGATACAGGCGCCTGTGGTTCAGGCAGACGCTATGTGGCGACTTTGCACTTGACATGCAAGTTAGATTAAAAGTGAGGGAGTATTGCGCTAAAAGTCAACCTCACTCTTTAATCTTTCCCCAACTTGAATGCGGTAGCAAAGCGCATCCAAGACCCCTGGGACCAAGCAGGCAGTTAGGTGGTGATGGAAGGCAGTGAGACTTTGGCCTTTGTCTGTGATGTAATCAAGGCCTTCAGTTTCATCAGCTGAGCGCGCTCCCTCCTCTCTCTGATGACGTTGATGGTGTACAGGAAGGGGTCGAGGGCCGAGTTCAGCGGCAGCACAAAGATGACCAGCGCCACGCTGGCTTCTCCAGGAACGGCCACGCCCTCTGAGGCCAACACACCAAGCAATCCTACCGGAAACCAGCACAGGAAGTTCGTCATGACGACGCTCAACAGTCGACGAGCCACCGCCAACTCCCGCAACGACGAAGTCGACGACGCCAACAATGGCGAGTTGCCGGTGAGTGACGCGGTGAGCGAATTTTGGCGGATGGACTGGTAGATAATAACCTGGCCCAGCGCAATGAGCAGAAAGAGCGCCGAGTTGAGCACGACCAGCACGCCGAAAGAGTACTGGCGGCCCGGAAACAAACGTCTGGTTACGGGAAGCGGTAGACAGATGCCCGTCTGTTGGTAGAAGGCCCAGTGGGCAGTGCTGGGCAGCAGAGGCAGCAGGGCTAGAACAAAGGCTACTGACCAGACCGCTAGGCTCACAATCTGAGCCGACCAATAGCCTAAGCGAGCGCGACTGAAAGGGAATCGCAGCACCAAGAAGCGGTCGATGGTGATGATGACGATGATGAAGGCGGAGGCCTGACATGACAGCAACGCCACAAAACCGGCAGCGGCGCAAGCGTTGCTGTGTCTCCATCCCTCGTCGTGCCACACGTAGTGACCAGCGTACAGATGGTCGGCCACGCCGATGACGCAGAGGTAGAGGCCCATCAAAAAGTCGGCCAAACACAGGTGAGTGACCAGAACCACGAAGCCTCGCTTACCTCCCTTGCTCCAGACCAGGCGGTACAGGAAGCTGGCTGCGTTGCCCAGCAGGGCCATGGCGGCGAACACGTACAGGAACATGCGGAACACGTCGGAACGCAGCAGCGTGTCACACGACGACACTTCGTCTGACGGTGCCAGACACTGGGCCACAGGAAAACCCACTGGCAACGTCTGAGGACAGCACAGTTTGTAGTTGTCGGCCAGCACGACGCTCAGGTCCTGCAAGCCCGACATCACGCCCGGCGGGAAGATGGACAGCGGGCACTGCCGCACGTCCAGCACTCTCAGTCCTGATGGAAGACTACCGGAGGTCGCGTCGGACGTCAACTGACGCAGTCCGCTGGCCGACAGGTTGAAGGTTTGCAGGCCGGACAGGGCGCTAAAATTGGCCATGTGCAGTGATGTCAGACGGGTGTGCGAGAGGTCCAGCTGCAGAAGTCTAAGGGCGGGGTGACTGCCAGAACTATGAAGAATGGACACAGGGTTACCAGACATCGACAAGGTACGCAAACTCGGGGACTCACGCAGCTGACGGACGTTGAGACCGGTGATATTGTTGTGGGACAAGTCCAGACTGCGCAAATTGGGCAGCGACACGTCCGGCATGACGGTCAGCCCGCAGCGTGCCAGACTGAGGTGGACCAGGAGACTTTTGTTGGCCACGGCGTTGTAGGTCAGGCCGGAGCCACTGGCATCCAGATAGCGCAAGGCGGGACACTGCCATACCTCTAACAATGATGCGCAGGTCCAAGCTAAGCCATGACACCTGCATCCTGAGGGACAGGTGTTGCCGCACAGCAGCTCGTCATCGTGCTGTGGACATTGAAACAGACCGTCACACAGCTGTTGGCCGTGCACACACGTCAACGAGCCTCGGCACCGGTAGAAACCTTTACAGTGGTACTCATGGCAACCCGCTTCGTCCTCACCGCCAGGGCAATCGTGCACACCGTTACAACGCAGGAAGACGGGCATGCAGTAATAGGTCGGCGTGAGGCACTGGAAGTGGGTGTCTGGGCACTTTAGAGTACCGTCGGGCCACAGAGCGGCAGATACGTTGACCTTCAGCAGGCCATGCTGGTCCATAACGATGATGGCCGGCGGCGGGGGATTGGCGAGGCTTACGTGCGCTGAGTCGCAGGCGTCGCGATGAGAGTCGTCAAGGCAGCGCTGCTGTCCGTCACACAGCAGGCCGAGGGGCACACACTGACCGTTGTCGCAGGTGAAGTGCAGGGCGGGGTCACAAGCAGCAAAGACGCAGAAACTCTCGTCACTCCGGTCATGACAGTCGGCCCTGTGATCACACACCAACGTGTACGGCACGTCACTGGTGCCGTCAGCACAGGGAAAATGAGGCATTAATAACGTCAGTGGTGCCGTGCAAGTGTGGCCCGACTTTGCCCAACACGCGCTGTCGACGTCACAGGCCAGAAAGTCGTGTGTCATGTGACCAAAGGGACAAGTAACAAGAGTTAAGTTTGATTTCCACGACGGAACAGGTAACATGACCTTCCCATTTACTCCAGAGACATTATGCTTGGCCGTGATTTCGCATAGAAAGTGAACAGCGAAATTGAAGTAAGAGATGATCTTCTGGCAGTTGACAGCTTCCAGAGACTCGACTCCCGCGGATATTCCGTTAGCTGCATAGAAGAAGGAATCACATGAGTAAATCAAAACGTAGATAAACTAATTACGAATCGTCGACAACATTCAATGTCTGACGCATAATTATATTGTTAGGTAATGTTCAAGATTTCCACGTAGGATACCGATATGAACACCAAACTGAATGTAACGTACAAATATATCTGTCCTTAGATTGGCAAACCAGGTTGCTGATAGTGAGGTGAACATGGTGGGCGAATACAATCAGAAATTTGTCGCGTCATTTATATGTTTTCCTCTATTGTTGAGTTTTACTATACATGTACTTCAAATCATTGGCCATCCTTCCATGGCAGTCCGGTTGTAGGTCAGTTTGGTCGGTTCGCTCCGAATTTCACTTTAAAACAAAAATCAAAACACTCGTATCTCCAGATTAACTTCACCGAAATTCGCCATTTTTATTTTGCCGATACTTTAACTACTGCTAAACACGTTAGATCATTCCTAATTGTACTTTTTCAAAGGTCAAGGTCATTGTTCTTCACCAATGTCTAAACATGTTTTGTGCTGTATCTCAAAACTTGCTTTAGCTCATTTTGATTTTTGTTTGTTTGCTTATAGTTCAGACAGTGGTTTATAATTATTCCATATTTTGCTTCGTTAGGCTATAGCAGAGTTGAAAATGCGTATTTCTCGGCTAAGAGTGTAGTGTCTGAAAATACTTTTGAATGGCTTTCCATCTTGTCATAAAGCGTGTAGGTTTGTTGGACTCGGGAATGACTCGCTTATAGTTTTGCGCTGCTTGAAGGGGTGTGACGTTTTTCTTCATGCCCCAGCTATACCAGTCAATGAATGATTTTGTTAGTAATTCATTGATTTATCACTGTGGTCCTGATTTGGCTCGGAAGAAGTCCGCTGGAACTAAAGCAATAACCATGTCATGTAAACTTCACTGACGCCTTCAGACCAACCGTGGAAACGTACAGGAGAGCCAAGCGCAGTCATTCCAGGATCCAGTCCCGTCAAGCTGAAGATAGTGTGCTGCCGTTTGATCCGCCCAACAGTGAGACTGCAAGTACCTGCAACACAGGTTGTTACTAGACACATACACACTCAAGCGCACACATCACTGGTCAGCTCACGGGCTACTCAAAATGTAGTGGGCCACGCAAAATCCAGCAGGCACACAATAGAGTTTTGCTGAAATGAGGCTGAAAAGCCATCTTCGTCTAAAATATACAATAAAGCCAGGAACGATGCAATCACAGGCACCTGTATCTAGATGCGATAGTGTCTGTCTATGGTGCGCGTCCCTCTATTATTACTAGAAGGGTGGCCTCGTGGCGCAGTGGATAAGTCGCCGGTTTCCTATGCCGAAGGTCGCGGGTTCGATTCCCGCAAGGGGCGAACGTATGTGACTTAGGTACGAGACTATTGAGGTCACCGAGGGTTTTCTCCGGGCACTCCGGTTTCCTCCCTCCCTTCAAAATAATATTGGATGCAGTCAAATTAATCTTTAAAAAAATACAAAACTATTTAACTTTCAGTTTCCTAATAGCGATCTCCCTGCCTTTACACCACGTGTATGCCTTGTATACTGTTGTCCTTGTTGTGTGTCTGTAATATATTTGTTGCACGTGAGCGTGTATGTTGGTATAGGTCGCCGCGCTTTGAGTTTGAAATCATTCGAAGTAAAGCGCGTATTAGCATCCGGTATTATTATTATTAAGGGTCTATAGAGAGACGCTATCGCTTCCAAATGCGGGCGCCTGTGCATACAACTTACCTAAGTCAATTATTCAGGAATGTGTCTGTATTCCTATTTCTTATTTTGTTCCCAATTAATGCACCCGATACACATTGGTCGAAGGCTACTAGAAGCATGCTGTAGTAGTCGCCTCAACAGGCCATAAAGCATGCTCTCATGCTTCAGAGCACTGCTTCCTATACGCTTCAAGCCCTAGGAGCACTGACCAATGAACTCATGAAAATAGTTTCGTCTCCTCTCACCCGGTACACATTGGTCGAAGGCTACCAGAAGCATGCGTTAATAGTCGCCTCAAGAGGCAATAAAGCATGCTCTCATGCTTCAGAGCACTGCTTCCTATACTCTTCAAGCTCTATAATGACGGAAAAAGCGCAATTTCACTGTAAATATATACAGAATGTTCCTCTACAACATTCTGCTCTTTCCGTCACAAAAACCCATTTGCCTTCTTGGATTCTTAAATTGTATGAAACCAGAGGACACTATCCGGCGTCAACAAACGGTTCAAAAACATTCTCAAACGGTTCGTAAAAGACAGTCGACCTAGAAACAAATACAGTTTGACCTAATTCGTCCCATAGAGGAGACGAAACTTACATTTTCTATTTTCATGAGTTCATGGGTCAATGCTCCTAGGGTTTGAAGAGTATAGGAAGCAGTGCCCTGAAGCATGAGAGCATGCTTTATGGCCTGTTGAGGCGACTACTAGGCTACAGCATGCTTCTAGTAGCCTTCGACCAATGTGTATCGGGTGTCTTCTTCTTCTTCCTCTTCTTCTTCTTAATGATTCCGTTTTGGAACTTCATAAATTATCAAGCAGAACAGTGACCTACATGTACTGTACATTCACGGAAAGACGGCATTATCAGTTGGACGTACTGTACCTAAGGTAGAGTCCACACATACAGACCTTTTTTGAAAAAAAAATCCCGTCGTAACAACAATGTGGCAACTCAAAGCAAGATAATACTTGGCAAATTCCTTTATTTCATCTTTAAGTTTAACACAAAAACAACCAATACGCTTATTTTCCAGCTCAGTTCCTATGTGAACAGCGCTTTTCAGTGCCTATGCGTTTCGCATGCTGCAGGCTATTTATAGCTTGCCAACACCACCCTTCCAGTGAAAGGATGTATCGGCGAAGCTATTTATAGCTAGCCTGGTTGACCTAACCTCAAAATCTGAAAAGCTTTGGTCGAGCCGCTGTGGAAAGTGTGTGTTTTTTTCAATGAGGTCCAAATTACTGAACGTCTCTTACTTTGGACATCATTGGAAAGAAAAACACTTTCAGGTTCATTTGAACGCCTTTTATTTTATTTTAAAATAAGTGTATTGTTTGTTTTCCTTCACAGTCTACCAATATGGAACACTGGACCAAATTACTGAACGTCTCTTAATTTGGACCCCCCCCCTCCCCCCGCCGTCCAGTGGTCCATATTGGTAGACTATGGTTCATATATGAATGATGACTCTCTCTCTCTCTCTCTCTCTCTCTCTCTCTCGTCTCTCTCTCTCTCTCTCTCTCTCTCTCTCTCTCTCTCTCTCTCTCTCTCTCTCTCTCTCTCTCTCTCTCCATGTTTCTTACAAGAAAGGCTAAAGAACGGTAAGCTCCCTTCTTTTGATTTTTGCCACCCCGCAGTGTTTGCTGCTGCACATCTAAACTTCGTTGCTCCTTTCCTATCATATCCTGTCCCGTAACTCGGAGGTCGTAGGGGCACAACAGATGATCGTTTAACCAGCCTACTCCATCTTTCTCTGTCCTCAGCAACCCTGATTGTTTCGCTCAGTGTCAAACCAGTCCATTCTCGAATGTTGTCCTCCCACTTCTTTTTCGGTCTCCCTCTTCTTGCTCTGTGCCTTGCAGGATGGTCTTTGCAAGACCTGATGATCTGGTGACGTGGCCATACCATCGGAGTTTTCGTTTTTTCACCACTATGAGCAGGTCATCGTGTTGTCCAATGGCTTGTGTGATGGTCTTTCGGACTTCGTCGTTGGTGATGTGCTGTGTATAGGAAATGCCCAGAAGTCTTCTGTAGCACCTCATATTCATGCTTTGTATTCTTCGTTGGAGATCTGCTGTGATGGTCCATGTTTCGCACGCATATAGGAAGATGGAGATGACAAGGGAGCGCAGCAGCCTTACCTTGGAATGTAGACTGATGGTCCTGTCTTTCCAAATTGGCTTCAACCTCGCCAGGGCAGCAGTTGTTTGTGCGATCCTGGAGAGGACTTCCTGTCGGGAACCATTGTCTGATACAATGGCTCCCAAATATTTGAAGCTATGCACTGTGTTGAGGGATTGGCCTTGGACTTTGATGTCCGTGTTGATGCCATTGGTGTTGTTGGTCATCATTTTGGTCTTCTCTGCACTTATTTCCATTTCATAGGCTCTGGAGGTGGTGCCAAGCCTCTGTACAGCTGTTCAAGTTCTTGTTCCTCTCCAGCCAATCCATCAATGTCATCCGCAAAACGAAGGTTGGAGATTGCTCTTCCCCCTATGCTGACTGCGCCTTCGTGGTCTGCAAGGGCATCTGACATGATGCGCTCTAGGAAGATGTTGAAGAGTGTTGGACAGAGTAGGCATCCCTGACGCACACCGATTGTTGTTCTGAACCAGTTTCCGATGGCGCTGTTGTGAAGGACTGCACTTGTAGCCTTGTCATACAGGCTTTTGATGACTTCAATGATTTTATAGCTGATGTTGTACACTCTTATGGTTGCCCACAGAGCTGCATGCCAGACTCGGTCAAACGCCTTTTTGAAGTCTACGAACACATGATATAGATGTTGTTGGTGCTGAAGGTATTTCTCGCAGATTATTCTGAGGTTGAAAATCTGTTTAGGGTATTACGCCCTGCCCTGAATCCTGCTTGCTCTTCAACTATGATTTGTTCAGCTTGGGGTTTCAACCTGTTGAGTATTATTTTCAGGATGACCTTGCCAGGGATGGCTGATGAGGCTGATGGTGCGGTAATTTTCACATTCCTGAAGGTTACCTTTTTTGGGAAGAGTGATGACAAGCGACTGGGTCCATGGTATAGGCCACTCCCACTCTGCCAGATCTTGTTACACATAATGGTGAGTGCGTCAATCATCGCTTCTCCTCCTGCTTGAAGCAGTTCCGCGGGTATGTTGTCCACTCCCGCTGACTTCCCCTTCTTCAGCGATTGCACTGCTGCCTCAACTCCTTCTCGGAGAATTGGGAGGATTTCTTCTTCTTCTCTGTTCTCTGGACATGCTAGAACTGATGGGTCTCCGTTTGGTGTGTGGTTGTAAAGGTCAGAGCAGTACTCTGTCCATCTGTCCAAGACTTCTTGTTCTTCTGTAAGGCATATGCCAGACTTGCTTTGGATCGTGGAGACCTTGGGCTGTTTAACACTTGTCAGCCGCTTCACAGTCTGGTAGGACTTCTTGCTGTTGTTCTTGTTCAGATTGTTCTCTATTTCCTGGCATTGATCTTCTATCCAGTTCTCCTTTGCTGTGCGCATGCCTTTTCGGATGTCATTGTTGATTTTTCGGTAGGTATCAGCTCCCTGTGAGGTGTTCTTTTTCATTTTCATCTCTCTTCGTTTATCACACAGGTCCAAAAGTTCAGGTGTGATCCACAGCTCTTTCTTTGGCCGGTGCTTTCCAAGGCTCTCCGTGGCGGCATCTATCACAGCTAAGTTGAAGGTTGTGGTCATGGTTTTGACATCTACTTCATCAGCTGCCAAAATGAGCAGTGGTGCAAATTTCCCTCCAATTGTGGCTTGAAATATTTTTGCTACCTCCGGGTCTTGCAGCTAGTTCAGGTCGAACTTCAGTCTAGTGCACTTTGCTGTGTTTACTCCCTTTAAATTGAGCCGAAAGACATCATCACGAGATCGTGGTCACTTCCTATGTCTGCTCCTGGAAAAGTTCGTGTCCTGCAAATGTTGATGCTTGATCTGAAGCGTTTCTTGACCATGATGTATTCGATCTGGTTGTGATGCTCCCCGCCGGGACTGTGCCATTTCCATCGTCTGGATTTTTTGTGTAGACCAAGCGTGTTTGCCAGTATCAGATTGTTGTATCTGGCAAACTCCAACAGTCTCACACCCCTGTCATTTGTCTCGTCGTTGCAGCGGGGTCCCCATGTGTCTCCCCAGTTGTGTTGCGCATCTTGACCAACCTTGGCATTCCAGTCGCCTTGCACTATGACTATGTCCTTCTTCGGCACTTGGTCAAGGACAGCCTGTAGATTTTCATAGAAATCCTCCACTTCGCTGTCGTCATAGTCTGATGTTGGGGCATAGGTCTGGATGATGGTGGTGTTGAAAGGCGCTGCTCTCAGACGGATGATAATGAGTCTACTGGAGACAATGCGGCAACCCATGACAGTGGCTAGAATGTTCTTGTGGACCAAGAATCCAACGCCGTGTTCGTGCCTGTCATCTCTACCGCTGAAATAAAGCTTGTGGCCTTTGTCGGTCGTTGTTTCACCTAGGCCTTTCCAGCGCAGTTCAGCGCAGGACGGAGGTGATAAGTGTGCTACTGATGGACAACGTAGCAAGATTCGAACGAGAAACAACATCGTCATACGATCCTGGAATGTCAGGACCCTAACTGCGGATGGAAAATTAGAAGAACTGGCCCACGGACTGGACCACTATCGATGGAACATTTTAGGTATCACCTCGAAATACACTCATATACTATCAAATAAGGTACAGCAAAAGTTGTATTATGCACAAAAATAGCTGATCTGGGGATGACCTTGACCCTCACGTGATCATCTCTCATGCATGTCTGATCCTGTAACCCAATGTTATTGCATACTATGGGTTAAATAAACAACCATTCCCACTGTACGAAGACCTATTTTTTGTATGCTTTTGGAAGGCCTAATATGATCTTCACCCTAAAGATCAACGCATAAACGGATGAAAGATCAATCTGTCCTCTCTAAATACAACAAGTGTGGGCTTTACATCTCTCATAGTTTAAGGTCAAGGTCACTTCAAGGTACCTATACAAACCGACTTTAGACAGCTCCAGTATCCTTGATCTTAAAATGAGGTTGACCAAATTTGCACCATATTTGTGTCTCATTAATATCTATGAAGTCTCAAAGAATCATATGTTCAATATTAATAACCTAGAAAAAAAGTGAAATTTTGTGAAAAATTGTCTTTTAAAAAACTAACATTTGATGACCCTGTGACCTTGACCTTGAATGGAAGTCATTCATTCACTGATCATTTATGAGGTCTCAAGGGTATACACCATCTTACCAAGTTTGGTTGTTATAGTTCAGTTAATAAAGATTCTGAGTACTTGGCCACTTCAAAGTTCTTGCACAGACAGACGGTGGACCACAGACGGACGGACTTGTTTTTCGATATAATTGTTGGACTATTTAGGACTCATCTCGTACAGATTTGCACAAATCTGGAGAGGAAAAATAAATGTGGGGAGCGAGTACATAAACTCACATTGCTATGCATGTGAGTCAAAAAGCTCAAATCGCACAACAGTGCTCTCCCTTTGTTGAAAAACTGGGTGGTCCACATTTGTCGCTGGTCCATATTTGTGGACTCTCTCCTACATTCACTCAGGAATGATCAGTGGGTTTTAAAATTACTTATATTAAGGCATCATTGAAGAACCCTTTTCAATTCTTTTTTTTGTATTGTGTATAAGACCTTGACAAACTATCATGTTGGTTGGTTTACCGAGCAAAAGTAACTGACAGAAGTAATATGGACAAATGAACTAGAAAGTAAATAGTGTAAATAAATTATAGTAATAGTATAATGCAATTTAATAATGTATAATACGTTCTCTCACGACGGCTAGCACCGTACAACAATCATATAGAATATATATGTATAGAGCACGGAATTAGATCACTCTGGAAGGCTGGCTTTGCGAGCGACTTTTCAATTCTCTGCTCGCGAAGCGATGCGATTCGTCACAATTCGAGTTGAAAAGACGCTTCACTTCCGTTTTTGGTTTGCAATGGCTTCTCAGTTAAACTTGGACGAATTTCATTTTTTCTGTTTATTTTTGTGTGATGATTATGAAGGATGTGAAGGGGTAAAAAGGGTAGTATACAAAATATATGTTTTGCAAGTACTTCTTGTCATTGTTAACCAAAAAGACTGTCAAAGACTGTATTACATAAAGTATTCATTGAGTCACGGAATTAGATCACTATTGGGGATGAATTTCACTTTATTTTTGAGTGTTCAAAACACTCTTCAACATCTTCCTAGAGCGCATCATGACAGATGCCCTTGCAGATCACGAAGGCACAGCCAGCATAGGGGGTATAGCAATCTCCAACCTCTGTTTTGCGAATGGCATTGATGGATTGGCTGGAGAGGAACAAGAACTTGAACAGCTTGTACAGAGGCTTGACACTACATCTAGAGCCTATGGGTTAAAATCGTAGTTCCTCGGTAGTATAGTGGTCAGTATCCCCGCCTGTCACGCGGGAGACCGGGGTTCAATTCACCGCCGGGGAGATCTTTTTTTTTGTTGTTGTTGTTTTTTGTTTTGGGAATTAAAGACAATAAATACTGTACATAATATGATTTTTAAACCCCAGATCTGTATCTTTTTAAAGCGCAAATCTTTAAACCACTGCTTGTGTGACCGTTTAGTCGTAAAAAGTATATCTCTCAGTTACCTGATCATATTTATGTTCAAACCTTGATAAAGATTCTAATCTCAGTGCAGCCTCCAAGTTCGTGAAGTCGTATTAGGCTACCATGCAGAATATGAGACCGGAAGTGCGCTATCTTTTCAATTTAGTCACTTCCCCTCGTGCACACTTTCGTGACCTAGATTCAAAGACAGCCTTCCAGTGATCTAATTCCGTGGTATAGAGAGGACCGAAGCTATGTGGTCATGAGCATAAACATTCCCGCCAGGATGGGTGACTCACATATTGGGCCAGGTGGATTTCGCAGGCTGGAGACCGACCACGGCACTGGTCCATCCGCCTTGCTGACGCTTGCTGTATTGCTTCAACACAGACAACAATGACCGCCACTCGGTCGGAGTGTTCAGGCTGACCAGATGTCCGTCGCGCTTCTGGCACCTGGAATTAAAATGATAACCCGTTTATTACAACGACAACGATGAGGATCGCGACGACGTCGACGAGGACGGATGATTATGATGATGATGATGATGATGATGATGATGATGATGACGATGACGATGACGATGACGATGATGATGACGATGACGATGATGATGATGATGATGATGACAGCATCGGCGACGACGATGAGGATGACGGATGTGGCAACAAGACGACGACGATGATGATGAGAATGATGGATGACGGTAGCGCCAGCGGTGACGATGACGACTGCGAGGATGATGGTGATAATAAAGGCCACGATGGTGTTAGAATTGTTAATACTTCCACTATGGAAAATAATTGTACAGAATAACAAATCATTAGCGTCCGACTTAAGCACTATTATTACCGAATATACGCATTACTTATATAGGGGTCCTGATTCGACTCTTTGCAGTACGCTGGACCATATAAACAATGATTTGTCAACTAACTTTTCTGGTTTATTCAAGGGTCTAGCCTCCGAGGGGCTTTCTGCCAATTCAAACAAACAGCTTTTTCAGGGCCATCGCAAAATAAGCGGAAAATAAAATAAAATAAAACTGCGATCACATCATTCCATGCGTTGAATGCAATAAACATAATATAAATAATCTGGAAATATACGCACACAATTTATTATCTGTATAAATCAAGAAGGTCTATCTATAGCTTTACAACAATCTAAATTAAAAACCTTCAAAACTTTAAAAGCATTCCAATGCTATACATACGTATTAGCGAGGCTCCTGTAAGAGTCTTCATTTCGGACTGGTAGAAGGTGGTAACATCCGTGGTCAGTGGAAAAGCCGGCAGTTCCCCCGGCCACGCAGGCCGGATTGTAGTATGGACAATATTGTTCGTCTTCTCCACTCTCGCAGTCCGTCTGCAGTCACATTTTATCATTCACCACCACCACTACTACCATCATCACAACCATTATCATCATCGTCCTCATCATCATCATCATCATCATCATCATCATCATCATCATCATCATCATCATCATCATCATCATCATCATCATCGTCATCATCATCATCATCACAACCATTATCATCATCGTCGTCGTCATCATCATCATCATCATCATCATTATCAGTCCACAGCCGGCCAGGTCGTTGGGGAAACAAGATGGATGCTGACGCAAGGAGTTTGTCGCCATTTCGAGCTGTCTGCAGCTGTTGTCAGAAGGTGTGGCATGTCCGAATACCATCTATGTTTGGACATCACATGTCCAGCTTTTTCTTTGTCGTCCTTCGTCTGGTCCTGCCTCTACTTCCACTGTTCATTGCGGGAGGGTTTTTGGCAAAGGTGTGGTGCCGCATGACGCGGTCTAAAAACTCCAGTTTCCTTCTCTTCACAATGGCGAACAGTGGTTCTCGAGGGCCTTCAGGTGACGTGACCTGCTACCTGACCTACTAGTTTCCTTCTCTTCACAATGGCAAACAGTGGTTCTCGAGGGCCTTCAGGTGACGTGACCCGGTACCTGACCTACTAGTTTCCTTCTCTTCACAATGGCGAACAGTGGTTCTCGAGGGCCTTCAGGTGACGTGACCTGCTACCTGACCTACTAGTTTCCTTCTCTTCACAATGGCAAACAGTGGTTCTCGAGGGCCTTCAGGTGACGTGACCCGGTACCTGACCTACTAGTTTCCTTCTCTTCACAATGGCGAACAGTGGTTCTCGAGGGCCTTCAGGTGACGTGACCTGCTACCTGACCTACTAGTTTCCTTCTCTTCACAATGGCAAACAGTGGTTCTCGAGGGCCTTCAGGTGACGTGACCCGGTACCTGACCTACTAGTTTCCTTCTCTTCACAATGGCGAACAGTGGTTCTCGAGGGCCTTCAGGTGACGTGACCTGCTACCTGACCTACTAGTTTCCTTCTCTTCACAATGGCAAACAGTGGTTCTCGAGGGCCTTCAGGTGACGTGACCCGGTACCTGACCTACTAGTTTCCTTCTCTTCACAATGGCGAACAGTGGTTCTCGAGGGCCTTCAGGTGACGTGACCTGCTACCTGACCTACTAGTTTCCTTCTCTTCACAATGGCGAACAGTGGTTCTCGAGGGCCTTCAGGTGACGTGACCTGCTACCTGACCTACTAGTTTCCTTCTCTTCACAATGGCGAACAGTGGTTCTCGAGGGCCTTCAGGTGACGTGACCTGCTACCTGACCTACTAGTTTCCTTCTCTTCACAATGGCGAACAGTGGTTCTCGAGGGCCTTCAGGTGACGTGACCTGCTACCTGACCTACTAGTTTCCTTCTCTTCACAATGGCGAACAGTGGTTCTCGAGGGCCTTCAGGTGACGTGACCTGCTACCTGACCTACTAGTTTCCTTCTCTTCACAATGGCGAACAGTGGTTCTCGAGGGCCTTCAGGTGACGTGACCTGCTACCTGACCTACTAGTTTCCTTCTCTTCACAATGGCGAACAGTGGTTCTCGAGGGCCTTCAGGTGACGTGACCTGCTACCTGACCTACTAGTTTCCTTCTCTTCACAATGGCGAACAGTGGTTCTCGAGGGCCTTCAGGTGACGTGACCTGCTACCTGACCTACTAGTTTCCTTCTCTTCACAATGGCGAACAGTGGTTCTCGAGGGCCTTCAGGTGACGTGACCTGCTACCTGACCTACTAGTTTCCTTCTCTTCACAATGGCGAACAGTGGTTCTCGAGGGCCTTCAGGTGACGTGACCTGCTACCTGACCTACTAGTTTCCTTCTCTTCACAATGGCGAACAGTGGTTCTCGAGGGCCTTCAGGTGACGTGACCTGCTACCTGACCTACTAGTTTCCTTCTCTTCACAATGGCGAACAATGGTTCTCGAGGGCCTTCAGGTGAAGTGACTCGGTACCTGACCTACTCATTCGCCTTGCGATTTGCCAGGCTGTTTGCATCCATCTGAATTGCGACAATCTCAAATGGACGAATGAGGATAAAAGCAGTACTAGTAGGTTTTCTAGTATTACACAGTTAAAGGTTTTCTGTACCATGTTGTTTGTCAATTTGTTTCATAAAGAACTATGAACGTTTCTGAACTCGTTCTTAGGAAAAAAAACACAGCGAATTGAAGACCTCCCCTTTACAGGAACATCTTTGCGAGTCCTAATTTCACTGCTTTTCTGTGTTCCGATCCTCGTGAGTATCAGGTGTTCCAGAACCACTCATTTTTTGGGTGTAAAGAACCCCCTACCGTCCGCCTTATCAGGAGCGCCAGTTGTGTGCAGAATGTGCAGATGATGATGATGATGATGATGATGATGATGATGATGATGATGATGATGATGATGATGATGATGATGATGATGATGATGATGATGTTGTTGTTGATGATGATGTCAATTTGTAAGGAGCAGCATCGTCTTTGCTATTGAATATGCTCAGAGCACGGGATGCCTATCCTCTCCCTGTGGTCCTGATTCGGCTCTTGGACCCTATAAACACTGAATATCTATCTATCTATCCCCTCCCTCGCTGCTCTGTATTCCCCAGTTCTCAAGACAACCAGATATTTATTCTTCGTTGCGTGGCGTGGAGTGTGCGATATTGGAATCCCTCCAGGTATGACGGTTCATAATCCAAGTGACCGAAGCCTACTGAACTTCACGGGAAAGGGAATTGTTCTTACATAGCGCACTTACAAGCTCAGAGATTCTCAAAGGCGCTGATCATTAATATCCAGCATCTACATTCTAGTTTGCTGAAGACAGGATTCGAACCCACGTCGCCTTGACCACTGAGCCCCCGTGGAGGTGCCGGTGGTTTCAGTATAAATAGTATCCCCACTTTCTGGAAATTTAATGCTTTAAATTCCCACTGTCGCTGTCTTTCTCCTTTGTTCTTTCTCATTCCTGCTCTGTTCTATCAATCTGCTATACTATCTTCTTCTTTGCTAGACCAGTCATCTACCTTTTCTCTTGAAAACTCTTCCGGGACAATACTCCTCATTTGCGTATGAGGTCTTTTGGATCAGCTTGGGAATATTTTGCTCTGTGGGTTCGGGCAAATAGAATAGACCCAACGTTTCCCGGCGTGTCGTAAGAGGCGACTAACAGGGGTGATGTTAGCACGGCATCACTGGGCGAAAGTCTTCTACACAGAAGTCACCGGCCAGGGCGGAGGAACCTCACGTTACTACAGGTTCAACAACCACGTGCTCAGGGCCAAGGCGAGCCACACTGTATTCGTGGATTTCGGCTGTGGCCAACAGCCTGGAGAGGATTGGGCCCTGCCAGGTCTTTTTTTTGCCCAAGACACAACACATGATGAGGCTATCCACTAATTCCATGCCGGATCGGTCGTCGCCCGGCTACACAAGGACCGCGCCTTCCGTTGGCCACCAGGACGGAGGTGAAAAGTATGCTACTGATGGACAAATTAGCAAGATCCGCACGAGAAACAACATCGTCATAGGAACCTGGAATGTCAGGACCCTAACTGCGGAAGGAAAATTAGAAGAACTGGCCCACGAGCTGGACCACTATCGATGGAACGTTCTAGGTATCAGCGAACTGCGCTGGAAAGGCCTAGGTGAAACAACGACTGACAAAGGCCACAAGCTCTATTTCAGCGGTAGAGATGACAGGCACGAACACGGCGTTGGATTCTTGGTCCACAAGAACATTCTAGCCACTGTCATGGGTTGCCGCCCAGTCTCCAGTAGACTCATTACCATCCGTCTGAGAGCAACCCCTTTCAACATTACCATCATCCAGGCCTATGCCCCAACATCAGACTATGAAGACAGCGAAGTGGAGGATTTTTATGAAAATATACAGGCGGTCCTTGACCAAGTGCCGAAGAAGGACATAGTCATAGTGCAAGGCGACTGGAATGCCAAGGTTGGCCAAGATGCGCACCACAACTGGGGAGACACATGCGGACCCCACTGCAACAACGAGACAAATGACAGGGGTCTGAGGCTATTGGAGTTTGCCAGATACAACAATCTGGTACTGGCAAACACGCTTGGTCTCCACAAAAAATCCAGACGATGGACATGGCACAGTCCCGGCGGGGAACATCACAACCAGATCGACTACATCATGGTCAAGAAACGCTTCAGATCAAGCATCAACATTGGCAGGACACGCACTTTTCCAGGAGCAGACATTGGAAGTGACCACGATCTCGTGATGATGTCTTTCCGGCTCCATTTGAAGAGAGTAAATACAGCAAAGTGCACTAGGCTGAAGTTCGACCTGGACAAACTGCAAGACCCGGAGGTGGCAAAAATATTTCAGGCCACAATTGGAGGGAAATTTGCACCACTGCTTATTTTGGGGGCAGGCGAAGTAGATGTCAACACCATGACCAATACCTTCAACTCAGCTGTAACAGATGCCGCCACTGAGATCCTTGGCAAGCACCGACCAAAGAAGAAGCCGTGGATCACACCTGAACTTTTGGATCTGTGTGATAAACGAAGAGAGTTAAAAAAGAAAAAGAACACCTCACAGGGAGCTGATGTCTACCGAAAAATCAACAATGACATCCGAAAAGGCATGCGCACAGCAAAGGAGAACTGGATAGAAGATCAATGCCAGGAAATAGAGAACAATCTGAACAAGAACAACAGCAAGAAGGCCTACCAGACGGTGAAGCGGCTGACAAGTGTTAAACAGCCCAAAGTCTCCACTATCCAAAGCAAGTCTGGCATTTGCCTTACAGAAGAACAAGAAGTCTTGGACAGATGGACAGAGTACTGCTCTGACCTTTACAACCATACACCAAATGGAGACCCATCAGTTCTAGCATGTCCCGAGAGCAGAGAAGAAGAAGAAATCCTCCCAATTCTCCGGGAAGAAGTTGAGGCAGCAGTGCAATCGCTGAAGAAAGGGAAGTCAGCGGGAGTGGACAACATACCAGCGGAACTGCTACAAGCAGGAGGAGAAGCGATGACTGATGCTCTCACCATTATCTGTAACAAGATCTGGCAGAGTGGGGAATGGCCTACACCATGGACCCAGTCGCTTGTCATCACTCTTCCCAAAAAAGGTAACCTTCAGGAGTGTGAAAATTACCGCACCATCAGCCTCATCAGCCATCCCAGCAAGGTCCTCCTGAAAATAATACTCAACAGGTTGAAACCACAAGCTGAACAAATCATAGCTGAAGAACAAGCAGGATTCATGGCAGGGCGAAGTACCACTGAACAGATTTTCAACCTCAGAATAATCTGTGAGAAATACCTACAGCACCAACAACATCTATATCATGTGTTCATAGACTTCAAGAAGGCATTTGACCGAGTCTGGCATGCAGCTCTATGGGCAACCATGAAAGTTTACAACATCAGCCCTAAAATTATAGAAGTCATCAAAAGCCTGTATGACAAGGCTACCAGTGCAGTCCTCCATAACAGCGTCATCGGGAACTGGTTCAGAACAACAATCGGTGTGCGTCAAGGATGCCTACTCTCTCCAACACTCTTCAACATCTTCCTAGAGCGCATCATGTCAGATGCTCTTGCAGATCACGAAGGCACAGTCAGCATAGGGGGCAGAGCAATCTCCAATCTTCGTTTTGCGGATGATATTGATGGATTGGCTGGAGAGGAACAAGAACTTGAACAGCTTGTACAGAGGCTTGACACCACCTCCAGAGCTTATGGAATGGAAATAAGTGCAGAGAAGACCAAAATGATGACCAACAACACCAATGGCATCAACACGGACATCAAAGTACAAGGCCAATCCCTCAACACAGTGCACAGCTTCAAATATTTAGGAGCCATTGTGTCAGACAATGGGTCTCGACAGGAAGTCCTCTCCAGGATCGCACAAACAACTGCTGCCCTGACAAGGTTGAAGCCCATTTGGAAAGACAGAACCATCAGTCTACATTCCAAAGTAAGACTGCTGCGCTCTCTGGTCATCTCCATCTTCCTATATGCTTGCGAAGCATGGACCCTCACAGCAGATCTCCAACGAAGAATACAAAGCATGGAGATGAGGTGCTACAGAAGACTTCTGTGCATTTCCTATACCCAACACATCACCAACATTGAAGTCCGACAGACCATCACACAAGCCATTGGACAACACGATGACCTGCTCACAGTGGTGAAGAAACGGAAACTCCGATGGTATGGCCACGTCACCAGATCATCAGGTCTTGCAAAGACCATTCTGCAAGGCACAGTGCAAGGAGGTAGAAGAAGGGGGAGACCGAAAAAGAGGTGGGAGGACAACATTCGAGAATGGACTGGTTTGACACTGAGCGAAGCCATGAGGGCTGCTGAGGACAGAGAAAGATGGAGTATGCTGGTTAAGCGATCATCTGTGGTGCCCCTACGACCTTCGGGTTATGGGACAGGATAGGATAGGATAGGATAGGGAATATTGGACGCTTTCTGCCAAATGGTCACTGGGGCTTCCTATGATGTTATTATTTGGCAATGTAGGCATTTTATATGTATGTGTTTTGTTGATATTGTATAATGATGTTTGTATTCTATTTTGTTTTTGTAAACGGGGGTTCGATAAATTAGAGTATAGCCTCAGCGTCCCCTGTGTGGGATGTCTTTATTGTAAAGTGACCGGCTGGTAGATTGCCTTCAGTGTTACCACTATGGTTGTTTCGGCAGATCTTTTATGCGGATCAGGGGTGAGTCCTCTTTCACTTCTCTGGTCCTGATTTGGCTCGGAAGAGTCCGCTGGACCTAAAGCAATAACCATGTAATGTAATGTAATGACCACTGAGCTATCCCTGCCGAACCAACAACTATGGCGGGAACCCAGATCCAGAATACACACACACACACACACACACACACACACACACCCACACCCCTTCCCCCCCCTCCCCCCCCCCCCACACACACACACCTACATTGTAATGGCTACATACTAGGAGGTTGCAAGGAAAGTGCTGCCGGAAATTCGGCCACTCAGGAACCGTGCAGTTCCAAGCGCCGCCCGCCGCCCGCTGGGGTTGTGCGTGCCAAGGGTGGAAGGAGAAGATTGCCCGAAACCCGGTGTACTGCGCTATGGCGTTGGACACAAACCAGAAGTCAAACGAGCTCACATTGTAGACCTAAGAAATGAGCATTCAAAAACGAAACACATGACTAAATAGAACACGTCATCGTTTTATTTTAAAACACACACACACCCCACCCACCACCCCTCATTAGATTATATTAGAACTGGTCATCGTTTAAAAAAATGTTTTTTTACAAAACGAAGAATAAGAAGAATGAACGAATGAACATTGACGTTTAATGCTTACACCCACCATTGGCGATCTGGCTGACGGCAATAACCATACCATGCCAAGGAAACGGGGTAGGTAGACTCCATTAGTCAACGCTGAACCACCAGAACTATTCATACTGCTAAGAAGGACAGCGAAAATGACCACATTTATATGTTGCCCACCACGGAATTCGAACCTGGGTCATCGGTATGCCGGTCGAACGCTGTACCACTGAGCTACGGCGAAGACGACGACGACGACGACGACGACGACGACGAAGAAGAAGAAGAAGAAGAAGAAGAAGAAGAAGAAGAAGAAGAAGAAGAAGAAGAAGAAGAAGAAGAACGACGACGACGACGAAGAAGAAGAAGAAGAAGAAGAAGAAGAAGAAGAAGAAGAAGAAGAAGAAGAAGAAGAAGAAGAAGAAGAAGAAGAAGACCAAACTCTTTTCTAAATATGGTGTTCTGTGTTGTATTTCTGTGTCTTTTAAAAACATTATTTAAAGTTGTTTCATTTTAGTAATGAATAATAATTTCCTTCATCGACCGTTGAATCTGAATCATTTATGCATTATTATTTAAAACTACCGAATACATTAGGGAGACCAACAAAATGTTGTAGGTAGTAGTAACAAGAATAGCAACGAAGAATACAATGCATGGAGATGAGGTGCTACTGAAGACTACTGGGCATTTACCCAGCACATCACGAACGATGAAGTCCGACAGACCATCACATAAGCCATTTGTCACGGACCGGGTTTATAATATTTCGGTCCGATGACTGTTTGTAGTATCTTCCTGTGAGAAGATAAAAATGTAATATTTTTTTTATAAATTGAAAACTGAATGCTGATTGGCTGAGCTAGTCATGTGACGACTGGCCAATCACATTCAAACGTGAAGCAGTTTCTTCTTGTGTGTACCACGGTGTGGTTGTGTTGTACTTCTAGCAGCTGTTGACTGCAGAAGTTTCCGGCTGGGGCCTCGAGCTGAAGAATAAGGAAGAGGAGAACGAAGGAGAGTTGAGAAGATTAAACAAGAAGGAGAAGAAGAAGAAAGAAGAAGCAAAGGAGAAGGTGAAGAAGAAGAAGAAGAAGAAGAAGAAGAAGAAGAAGAAGAAGAAGAGACTCCGAGAGAAGAGAAAGAAGCTCACGAAGAAAGAAGAAGAGGATATCACAAGAGAAGAGCCAAAGAAGAAGACGAGAAGGCGAAGAAGAGGGAGAAGAAGAAGGAGAAGAAGGAGAAGAAGAAGGGCCAGAGACGAGCCAAAGAAGAAGACGAGAAGGCGAAGAAGAGGGAGAAGAAGAAGGAGAAGAAGAAGTGGCCAGAGAAGAGGCCAAAGAAGAAGACGAGGAAGAAAGACGAGCAGCAGCGGCAACCACTGCCACATCATGCAGTAGTAGCAACCGCTACCACATCGGCAGCAGTAGCAACCGCTACCGCATCAGCAGCAGTGGCACCCACTGCCACCTCAGCAGCAGCAGCAGCAACAGCGGCAGCGGCCACAGCAGCAGCAGCAACAGCGGCAGCAGCCATAGCAGCAGCAGTGGAGGATTATCGGGAAGGCGGAGAGGACGATAGATAGAGAAGAAAACCCAGGATAGATAGAGAGAAGGACAAGGATAAGGAGAAGGAGGATAGCATAAAGACAGAGACAGATATTAGAGACAAAAGAAAGACACAGTGAATCCTAACCTCCATGCGACTATTGGGGGGGGGGGGGGAAATCTCTCTCTGTCGACGGTGACCAGATCGATATTGGTGTTTACTGTGACTGGTGATTCTTGGACTGTCTTTCTGGAATATTATTTGTGGGTTTGTGAGATCAGTGTACAATCTCCTGGATTATCTCCTTGGAACTTTATGTGTGTGATTTGTGAATGGTATATTTAATTCACGGATTGTTTCTACAAAGTACGTGAGTACAAAACTATAATATATATATACATATTTTTTCCATATTATTGATTGAGTTGTTTGTACTTATGTGAACTTTGTTGATTATTGTTTATTTTTCTAGTAATAGAAAGGGGGAGTGACAACAAAAGAATTCTTGAGAGTTAGGGAGTGTGAGACGGGAGAACACGCAGAATATTCACGCACGCATACACGCAATTCTTGATAATAACCCCTTTCGTTACACCATTGGACAACACGATGACCTGCTCACAGTGGTTAAAAAACGAAAACTCCTATGGCATGGCCACGTCACCAGATCATCAGGTCTTGCAAAGACCATCCTGCAAGGCACAGTGCAAAGGAGGTAGAAGAAGGGGGAGACCAAAAAAAGAGGTGGGAGGACAACATTCGAGAATGGACTGGTTTGACACTGAGCGAAACCATCAGGGTTGATGAGGGCAGAGAAAGATGGAGTACGTTTGTTAAACGATCATCTGTGGTGCCCAAACGACACCCAAGTTACAGGATAGGATAGGATAGGATAGGATCATTTTAGTAATGAATAATATTTCCTTCATCGACCGTTGAATCTGAATCAATTAAGCATTATTATTTTAAACTACCGAATACATTAGGGAGACCAACAAAATGTTGTAGGTAGTAGTAACACAGAACACAGCGAAATGTTCCTCAGTACCAACGGCACAATTCCTCACATCCCAACCACTGACAGCAACGAAAAGGGAGCTAGATCTATCCTATTCCCCCACCCCACCCACTGCCTAGTTCCCCGGAGGATAGCACCCAATAAGACTTATGTAGGATCATGTACATCCAAAATGCTGGCAAGGAACTTCCGTCCTGCTTCTTTTGGGAAGACAATTATGGTTTGCCTTCAACTTTTTGATCTCCCTTGCTTGTACTCGCCAGCAGTCATTCTTCAATACTAATGATACGGTAATAGTACAGGATTCTATCACGCGCAGTTTCTTCAGTAGAAACTCAAAGCGCGGCGATCTGAAGAGATCGCTATTGCAGGAATCGGAATGGAAACCGATCTTAATTTTTTTTTTTTTTTTTTTTTTTGGGGGGGGGGGGGGGGTTGACATTTTGGATTCACTGCATTATAATTGAAGGGAAAGAGGAATCCGGAGTACCCGGAGAAAACCTCCGATTTCCTGAAAAATCTACTATCTTAAGTCACATAAGTTCGTCCCATGCGGAGTTCGAGCCTGCGACCTTCGGCCTAGGAAAACAGCTCACTGTTAACTGTGTGGAGCTACCATGCCACGAGCCCAAGTACCTACATCCACACCCAAATACACAGCGTCTCCACATTCTCGGCCCAGTTGCATTTTCCGGATCCTGGGACCCACGATCTCGATGACGTAGATAGTGAGGTAATCCTGATCACAGTCTTTAAAGAGGTCACCAAGGTCAAAGGCTGGAAAGCTGATCATGACGCTGTGACGATGAGGAACCTCGATGACCACCTTGTGGTCCATGTTGCCAGGGTAATGCACCAGCCCATCGTAGCGCGGTGTTTGCACGTAACCTGTCACAATAACAACTGTGGTGGTGGTGGTGGTGGTGATGATGATGATGATGATGATGATGATGATGATGATGATGATGATGATGATGATGATGATGATGATGATGATGATGATAATAATAATAATAATAATAATAATAATAATAATAATAATAATAATAATAATAATAATAATAATAATACATTTCAAACTGAGCGGTCGCATTCAAAATATAAACTCAAATACGCCTGGCTATTCTGACCTTGTATATTATTGACCTTGACGATTTCCAGCTCAGTAGACCGATCGACAGCCATAAGCTCAAGATGCAAAACGAAATCGAGCAAGTCAGTATTGTCCGACGTGAGCTTGCTGAGCGTGATCTCTACCCTGACCTCAGAGGTCACACTGAATTCTCCGGCCACGCGAGAACGCGTGCAGAGTTCAACCAGGGTGCGCCCTGTCCCAAGGTCAATGACGTGCAACCAGTTTTCGTAGCCGCATTTAGAGGTCAAGTTCACGACCTCCACCTTGATCACCTTCGAGTCCGGCACTTGCAGGTCGACGAGGCAAACAAGGTTTTGGGCTTGGTCTACGTCGTGGACACGATGCTGTGTGTCGTGGCGAACCTTGATGACCATTTGGAGCACCTGAAAGCACATGCTAAATTACGACGACGGCGAAGACGAAGACGATTATGATGATGATAAAAATGAAACGTGACCCTGACGCTCAGGGAACGAAGTGCTTTTACTCCTATAGTTGATGCATGTCCAGTGTATGTTCCCATGCATTAAATCGCTCTGACTTAAATAAACCATGCCTCTCATGTCCTAAAAGGGTTAGTGATAGGTACAAAATACACCGAGTGAACACTTACAGATCCTGTCTCAGAACTTACTACTACAGTTATCTGATCCTGTCGATGAGATTACAACCTGAATGTCACCCACATACTTGACGAAAACAATCCATTATTTCATAAATATGTAACCGAGCGGAGTATCGGACTTCCACACTCTCAGTATCTTCCCATGAGGACATCGTTATATTGATTTTATCCCTCAATAGAAATAATTACTAGTGCCTAGCAAGGCGGGAAGCGTATTGAGGGCACACAAGGTTTCCGGCCACTAGTGTCACAACAACTTCTGCAGGTCACTGCCACGAACCTGCATAAAATGCCAACCCACAATTCAGCCTTGAATTTACCCACCTCCCCCCCCCCCATCCCCCTCTGCCCCAAAAACAGCCAGGCTGGGAGAACATCTGTCGTGTCACCTTGTCATGCATAATCCCAAGGTCCACCACATACCCAACGATCATCCACAGCACGAACCCCACAATGGAAGCACGACATCAAGGGAACAAACTCCTTCCGTTCAACTCCAAGTGGGGGAATGGGGGGGGGAGGGACAATCATTAAACCATTTTTATTCTCGCTTTGAAAAGCATGACTTTTCTGCCAACATCTCTGATATTAGGACTTCACTTGTACCTGACCATAATGTTATTATTTCAGAGGAGACTGTGACCAAAATGTTTAAGTCTATGAATGTTAACAAAGCACCTGGCCCTGATGGGATTTGCGGTAAAACACTGCGTTATTGTGCTGATCAGCTTGGCGCCGTCTTCCAGCCTCTCTTCCAACAGTCTGTCGATTCTGGGAAAATACCATCTCTTTGGAAATTTTCTAATGTTGTCCCATTACCCAAAAGGTCTAACCCTAAACAACCCAACGACTTTAGGCCTGTTGCTCTCACATCTCTTGTGATGAAAACTCTTGAAAAAATTATCAAGGCTCTGGTTTTGAGTGCGACCGAAAAGTTTCTTGACCAGCTGCAGTTTGCTTACCGGGCTGGTAGGGGGGTGGAGGAGCAAGCAAGCAAAAACGAGGCTTTACGTCCTATATTTTATAAAAAGTTAAGGACAATAAAATTGGGCTAAAAAGCCCTCATCATACATATTTACCAGACCATTTGGTCTGGCTATTGGGGTGGAGGACGCCAAGCTGTTCATCTTAAATACTCTGTACAAGCATCTAGAAAAACCAAAGGCGCACGCACGCCTCGTTTTTGCAGATTTTTCTTCGGCATTTAATACCATGCAACCACAATATTCTGGCGAAAAGATTGATTGAGGATTTTAGGCTTTCTGACCAACTTGTTTTGTGGATCTTGGATTTTCTGGTTGATAGACAGCAGAGAGTTTGTGTTAATGGTTGTTTTTCTGATATTGCTGTTACATATACAGGGAGTCCTCAGGGATGTGTGTTATCTCCCCTGCTTTTTATTTTGTACACCGACAGCTGCAGAAGTACCCAAGAGTGTAGGTTTTTAGTTAAATTTTCAGATGACTCTGCCTTGTTGTCTCTTTTTCAGGGCCCGGAAAACGATCATGGTCTTGCCCTTTCTGATTTTGTTAACTGGTGCGATAATAATTTTTGGAAATGAACGTGTCTAAAACAAAAGAAATGCTTTTTGATTTTAGGAGAGTGAAGGATGATGTCCGTCCATGTGTTATTCATGGTGAAGATGTGGAAGTTGTTGACACATATAATTATTTGGGTACAGTTTTTGATAGTCAGCTGAAATTTGATGTCAACACCCACAGTCTTGTCAAACGTGGTCAGCAAAGAATGTATCTTCTTAGGAAACTAAAATCCTTCTCTGTAAACACAAAGATCCTCAGTTTGTTTTACCAGTCTTTTATAGAAAGCTTGCTGACTTTTTCTTTTATCTGTTGGTTTCACGGTCTGACTGTGAAGGATAGGAACAGTCTGTATAACATAGTCAATGTCTGCTCAAAGATCATTGGAGTTAGGCAGAGAGATCTTTCTTCTTTCTGTGATCAGCAGATCTTACGGAAAACCGGGAGCATCCTTAATAGTCATCAGGAACATTGTTTGAAACCCGAGTTCACACTGTTGCCGTCCAGACGCCGATATGCTATGCCCATCTGTAAGGGAAATCGGCGTTCCAAATCTTTTATTCCCAGTGCAATCCGACTTCTTAATAGTACTAACCGCTTTTAGTTTTCGGCACTTTGGGGGTCTTATTTGTTATATAGTGAGAGTCTCCCTTTAGTGTCTATGTGTACTGGCTGCACTTCTTAATCAACTTGTTGAATTTGTTGACTTCTGTGATATCACTTGTGATCTTGATTCGCGTGTGTGTGCTTGTGTGATGTTTTTTTTAAATTTATGTATTTATTGTTTTGTTTTGTTTTGTTTTGTTTTTTGTTTTTTTTACAAAAAATGGTTTATGATACATTTTTTGAGTATCTTTTATGCTGCCTCATAAACATAATAATGTAATTGCCCTTTGGGATGAATAAAGTTGTATTGTATTGTATTGTATTGTATTGTATTGTATTAATCCCCTTCCCAAGCATGGCCAATCGTCTCCTCGCTCCACTATAAATATAAAATAGCAGTGATGAAAAAGAGGAGGGAAACTAAATGATTCTTTGTCCATTCTCACCTGACTATATTGCAGTCTTTCTCTTTTCAGCAAGCACGAGGCCATAAAGTCTGGCTCCAGAAACACAGGAGCTGACGCATTCTCTGATCTGCCCCCAGTAACATTTGTTGTACTGGCAGACCCTTGAGACGTCATCGATGGCAAGCTGATGCTGGTTCCTGCTACATGCAATCGAAGATTCGTATTATACCAAATCTTGGAATGATATTAGTCTAAAAATGTGGTGCAATTAAAAAATTTAAAACAGATGTTGATTGTTGCATTGATTTTATATATTAGAGTACGGTGACCATCACGCGGCCAGACCGAGGTGCGGCCAATTCTAATAACTCCTCTTCTACTAGCTTTAAAGCTTTGAGGAATCACAATTGCTTCCCTTGAGTCTACCTTAGCCTTTTTGTCGTGATTTCCGGTTTATGGCCGCGCTCTGCATATGAATTTTACTGTCTGCAAGTATTGACCCAAGAAAAGTTTCTTTTTTGAGATTTCATGTGGGTGTTTTCATCAAACTTTATCACATCTTGAATATTATCAGCTGCATGTCTTTTTGTGTTTATTGGATTTCACATTGCATGCCAATAGACGTAAATAGTCTATGTAGAATAGTCATAAAATCTAAGGCTGAAAAAGAAATACAGGTGGCCGCACCCAGGGCAGGACGCACCTTGGGCACCTGGCCGCATCATGGTACACTAAAAGTGTGCAGAAATCGCTAAATAGGTCCACAATGTTTCATTTATAGAACCCCGGCCAAGTCAGTGCCGTTACTGCGGCCTCCCGATTAAAAAAAAAATCAAACTTGGATTCTGATTGGTTCATAAACAAAAGAAGTATGAGAAAGTGTTCGTTCGCGGCCGCAAGTGGTCACCCTACTTCTATTTATTTATTTTTATTTATGTTTCTTTATTTATTTATTTATTTTATGCAAAAGCTTTTATTTCATTTCCAGTTCCTAGGTTTATTTAATATTTTTGTGTCTCATTATTTTGGTAAATTAGTATGTATATATTTGTATATATATATATATATATATACATATATATATATATATATATATATATATATATATATATATATATACATATATATATATATATATATATATATATATATATATATGCTATGAACTCTTAATGCTGCATGGGACCCATATATATGCAGCATTATGAGTTCATAGCATCAGCCAAAGCAAACTAATTATTGCTCAATAATAAAAGCACCCTTGCGTTCTTAGTTACTTTTATTGGGCTTCGCAGTGGCTCACGCAGAAGAAATTATAATTAGCATGTAAGTAGTAAGAGCAGAACGTTAAAGATTGCTGTCTTGTTTTATTGTCCAGACGGAGGAATCAGAAATGATTACTCCACCGAGTACTGTGTGACACAACATTCGTTGGCAACTACTCAAGTACTACACACACTTCACGTTCTTCTCCTATCATGTGACATATGATAAGACATAACATAAAATAACATTTAAGAAAACGGCATTAACACTAATACTAGTAGGAGTAAATTAGTGGTGTAGTTGTGTTTGTGTCTGTGTGTGTGTCTGTGTGTGCTTGTGTGTGCTTGTGCGAGTATGTGTATATCTGTGTGTTTGTCCTATGTGTGTTTGAGGGAGAGAGAGAGAAGATGAAAGTTATGGTGCTTATGTGTGTGTGAGTGAGAGAGAGAGAGAGAGATTGAGTGAATGAGTGTGTTTCTGTGTGTTAGGGGGTGGGTAAAGATGAATATGTGTGTGTTTGAGCTTGTACGCGCACGTGTGTGTTTGTGAGTGAGAGAGGTGGGGGGGGAGAGAGAGAGCGTGTGTGTGCGTGGTCTTGTTTGTGTGTGTGCGTGTGTGTGTGTGCGGGTAATCTTGTGTGTAGTCTTGCGCATGATGCGTGTCTGTGTAGACTTTGTTTGTGTAAATGGACAATTTATTACTGCCTTGTTAGGTACTTCGAATCTACGATCGCACGGGTGTGGTTTGCGGTCTTCACTTAACTGTCAGATCATTGGGAGCAGCGGGCGCACCGATGTATCAGTTGTCATCCTTGTGTAAGAAAATATTCCATTGCATCCTCTACCACCGTCACTGTCTTCATCTCTAGCCCACCCTCATGACATAGGAGGATTGATTAGAAGCACAATTTATGTTTAATATATATTTATGGTGGGTTTGTGTGTGAGTGCGAGTGTGTGTTTATGTATGAGTGTGTGTTTGGGTGTGTGTACGGGTGTTTGTGAGTACATTCATGCGTGCTTGTGATAATGTTCGTGCATGCGTCCCTCTGGATATTTGCGTGTTTGTCTGCCTGTCTGCATGTCTGTCTTTCTGTATGTATGCATGCATGTTTTTGTCTATGCCTGTATTTGAGCAGGCGCACGCGAATTTATATTAGAACGGCCTTTACTCTGTCGATCATTTAATTGTTGTTCTTCTTTCTTAGAACGTAATTTCATTATTATTTCAATGACCGCTTAAATGCCCGAGGTTTCTGTAGAACAAGATGATCAAGGCAACCAGATGTTGAAGGCGGTGCTTTTGGGTTCTATTGCTGTGATAGCAAATGGGTTCCCTATGAGCTGGCCATTCTTTTCGCATTGCAAGCAAGGCGAATGGTCAAGCCGTTGAGAACTACTTTGGCGGACCTTCACTGGCATCTGTCGTTATTGCAGTGCTCGCTGCATAAATGGTGTTTACAAACGTTAGGGCGAATATCACTACTGCCTGTAGAATATTTTTTTTTTAATTTTAAAGTAATTAAATGTAATTATTTTCAATATAAAACTTTATTATTTACATTTTAAAGCGTTGACAGAAAAATGTGGAAGTTTATTTTATATTTCTTCGATTTATATTTAGCCGTGTGGAAATGACAATATTTTGTTTTACTAGGAAGTAGTACCATCTGGTTTACCTGCTGACACCAATACAAGAGAGAGAGAGAGAGAGAGAGAGAGAGAGAGAGAGAGAGAGAGAGAGAGAGAGAGAGAGAGAGAGAGAGAGAGAGAAACAGATACAGAGGCAGAGACAGAGACACAGAGAGGCAGAGAGAGACAGACAGATGGACAGACATAGACAGACATACAGACAGAGAGAAAGACTGACTGATACAAAGATGAAGAGATTATATATACTAAAGTGCAAACACATAGTCTACCTTCCAGTGAACTTGGTTTAATTTCAGCAACGGTTCTTTTCAAACTTGGTTACATAGTTCAGTATAGTGTTATTCTTTTTTTTTTTTCATAATAAAAACATACTTACAATAGTAAATGTTATCTTGCATTATCGCAATACCAACTGACAGTAGTAGCAAAGAATGTACAGCTTCACATTCTTTGGTATAGTAGCAAGTGACGTCTTGTGGTATCGCTATGGGCATCTGGTAGCCAATTGGTATAATCTTGAATTGTGGTGATGGCAGTTAGCAGAATCAATTATTATCTTATTTTGTGGCGATAACATCTGGCAATAGGATTTCCTATGCAAAAGATCGCGGGTTGGAACCCCGCTGGTGACGAACTTACCTGACCAAGTACCAGACTTTTCAGGTTACTAAGGGTTTTTCCAAGTACTCCGGTTTCCTCCAACCCTTCAATAATGGTATTGGATGCAGTCTAACTTTCAAAATATAAAAATGTATGTCTCTTCCGTCTTCTGTAATAGTAATCTCTTTGAATTTGATAATAGAATCCTGTATTATTATTATTATTATTATTATTATTATTATTATTATTATTATTATTATTATTATTATTATTATTATTATTATTATTATTATTTGTTGTTGTTGTTGTTGTTGTTGTTGTTGTTGTTGTCTTGAATTGTTGGATGGCATCTGGTAGAATCAATCATTATCTTGTATTGTCGCGATGACATCTGGCAATTTTTTTTGGGTCCTTTTGAGATGGTTTCTGACAGTATCAATTGTTTTAAATTATCGCAATGGTATCTGGCCGTGTCAGTTGTTGTCTTGAATCGCCGCGATGGTATCTGGCAATATCAATTGTTGTCTTGAATTGCCGCGATCGTATCTGGAAATATTAATTGTTGTCTTGAATTGTCGCGATGGTATCTGGCAATATCAATTGCTGTCTTGAATTGCCGCAATGGTATCGTGTAGTAATAAGTGTTTTCTTCCATTGTCAAGATTCAATCTGTCAGTAACAAATATTTTGCATTATCGCTATGGCATCTAACAATATTAATTATTAAAAGAAAAAATAATACTAATTAGTGTCTTCTTCTATTGTCTTGAAAATGCATCGTGAAGCTTGCATCTGGTGGTAGTGGTAACTTGGATTTTGTTTATTTGAACTGTCAGAAGGAAGTTCCAGACACGGCCTATACATCGCTGCCACAGACCTGTGGACAAGACACAAAGGAATTCAAAAGAAACAAGCACTGCCAACAACAAAATTGTACACTCACACCCACAGTAAGTAGGCAAGCGTTGTGGCCAAGTGGGCTAAGGCGAAACTAACTTGCCTTGTCCACAGGCCAGAAACCAATGGCGCCTGACAGGTGTGGGTTCGATCCAGCATCTGGGCGTTATGTTTCTCCGAATATTATTTACTTTCAACTCGGGCAACGTCTCGGGGGTTTTCTCCGGGTACTCTGGTTTGCTCCCCCAGCAAAATTTCAAAATCACAACTAATGCTAGGTAGGTGGGGTTTGGGCGCGCCACAGGCTGCGACTGCGCTTTCCCCAGGGGAGGCGGCCCAGAATTTCCATATGAAAAAGGAGACAATAAGGTAAATATAATCAAAAAAATAAAATAAAATATGAGGTAAGCTTACAAATTTCACGGCGAATTCTTCCCCCATGCACCCTCAAAACCCCTTCATCGGATGTTACAGCAAAGCTATAGCAAGGTAACAGCAACATTGAAAAAAAAAAGTTGCGTATGACAGAATGTGACCACTTTCCGGAGCGAACATACTGATAAATTAAGAATCTAGCTCGTGGATTTATTGTGACAATGTGAAAGATGCACGACCACCAATCGTTCTCTATAGCAGTGAAAACTTGTCTGATGTATTAAATTTCTTTGTTTAATAATATGAAAGTAAATGCTAGGTAAGGTTACTAAAAATAAAACAAGAAATAGCCACTCACATCAGTTTTATTCAAAACTGACCTGATGCATGTACAAGAAATACCTGTAGATCTAAATCTGATGAATAATTTAGAAAAAAGAATTAAAAAAACCCTACTAATTTGGAGGTACATGAAACTGTGTGGTAGTGAGAATTAGTATAGTTTTTTTTCTCTTCTTTGTTCTCCTTTTCTTCCTCATTTTTTTTTACCGATAGGGGGGGGGGGGGGTGTGCACGTGCACAAGTGCACACCTCCAAAATCCGCCCCTGATGATCCCTGTGTCTACTTTAAAAAGGCTAATAGAAGCATTTACTTTTATATTATTAAACAAAGAAATTTAATACATCAGACAAGTTTTCACTGCTATAGAGAAAGATTGGTGGTCGTGCATCTTTCACACTGTCACAATAAATCCACTGGAAAATAGTCAGAAACCCCTCAAAGTTTGAAATAATATAGCATGTGAGAGCGCGTCCACACAAGAACAAAAAAGCAGATATACCCAAGGAATTTGAAAATTCCATTGTCAACGCCAAGCACCTTCACTTAGAATACAGACTACGGATTATTCAACAAAATGACAACAGTTACATTGCCTATTGAAAATGGCCCCGATGTTGAGAAACACAACACACACAAATACATCTACACCACAGGCAAATGTTGATAAACACAACACACACAAATACATCCACACCACAGGCAAATGTTGATAAACACAACACACACAAATACATCCACACCACAGGTAAATGTTGATAAACACAACACACACAAATACATCCACACCACAGGTAAATGTTGATAAACACAACACACACAAATACATCCACACCACAGGTCAAATACATCCACACCACAGGCAAATGTTGATAAACACAACACACACAAATACATCCACACCACAGGCAAATGTTGATAAACACAACACACACAAATACATCCACACCACAGGTAAATGTTGATAAACACAACACACACAAATACATCCACACCACAGGTAAATGTTGATAAACACAACACACACAAATACATCCACACCACAGGTAAATGTTGATAAACACAACACACACAAATACATCTACACCACAGGTAAATGTTGATAAACACAACACACACAAATACATCCACACCACAGGTAAATGTTGATAAACACAACACACACAAATACATCTACACTACAGGCAAATGTTGATAAACACAACACACACAAATACATCCACACCACAGGCAAATGTTGATAAACACAACACACACAAATACATCCACACCACAGGTAAATGTTGATAAACACAACACACACAAATACATCTACACCACAGGCAAATGTTGATAAACACAACACACACAAATACATCCACACCACAGGCAAATGTTTATAAACACAACACACACAAATACATCCACACCACAGGTAAATGTTGATAAACACAACACACACAAATACATCCACACCACAGGTAAATGTTGATAAACACAAGACACACACATACATCCACACCACAGGCAAATGTTGATAAACACAACACACACAAATACATCCACACCACAGGTAAATGTTGATAAACACAACACACACAAATACATCCACACCACAGGCAAATGTTGATAAACACAACACACACAAATACACACACACCACAGGCAAATATCACCATTCCTACAGTCATATGTCTCTCACACACAGAACACATTATAATACTTCAACTTTAAAACAAATTAACAGACACCATAGCAACATTGAACACAATCACATTTGACATAAAATATCAAAAATGGACATGTGTATATCATAGACAAGCCAATTATCATACAGAATGCTAAAAGGAAGGAAGCACGCACACACACACACACACACACTCAAAGGAAGGTACATACTATCCTTAAAAGAACACTATTGCATTAACAAAATAAAACAGTGAGATAACAAGAAACAACTATATGAATTAAAGTGCACGTTAACTTAACAACAACAAAAAAACACCTCTCTCACTTTCTCTCTCTTTCTCCCTACCTCCCTCCCTCTCCTCCCCTCTCCCCTTTCATCTGGCAAAAATCTTCTAAAATCAACCCATTTTGCAATAACAAATACAAAAGCACAATTCGGCCACTAACCGTCGACCGACTACGGGTAAAATGAACTTCGGGTATATCAAATGAGAAAAAACCTTTTCCCTTGGACTTCGTCCTAAGCGTGTTCGACTGTATCTAAGGCGTATGGACTTACGCCATTTGAATTTGTGCGTTATATAAATAACCCTACTATTTATCATTAGATAAATTAGACGGATACACATAAGTTCTAGCATGTCCCGAGAACAGAGAAGAAGAAGAAATCCTCTAAATTCTCCGAGAAGAAGTTGAGGCAGCAGTGGAATCGCTGAAGAAAGGGAAGTCAGCGGGAGTGGACAACATACCCGCGGAACTGCTTCACGCAGGAGAAGAAGCGATGATTGATGCCCTCACCATTATTTGTAACAAGATCTGGCAGTGGGGAGTGACCTACACCATAGACCCAGTCGCTTGTCATCACTCTTCCAAAAAAAGGTAACCTTCAGGAGTGTGAAAATTACCGCACCGTCAGCCTCATCAGCCATCACAGCAAGGTCCTCCAGAAAATATTACTCAACAGGTTGAAACCCCAAGCTGAACAAATCATAGCTGAAGAACAAGCAGGATTTAGGGCAGGGTGAAGTACCACTGAACAGATTTTCAACTTCAGAATAATCTGCGAGAAATACCAACAGCCCAACAACATCTATATCATGTGTTTGTAGACTTCAAAAAGGCGTTTGACCGAGTCTGGCATGCAGCTCTATGGGCAACCATGAGAGTGTACAACATCAGCCCTAAAATTATTGAAGTCATCAAAAGCCTGTATGACAAGGCTACCAGTACAAACCTCCATAACAGCGCCATCGGAAACTGGTTCTGAACAACAATCGGTGTGCGTCAAGGATGCCCACTCTCTCCAACACTCTTCAACATCTTCTTAGAGCGCATCATGTCAGATGCCCTTGCAGATCACAAGGCACGGTCAGCATAGGAGGTAGAGCTATCTCCAACCTCCGTTTTGCGGATGACATTGATGGATTGGCTGGAGAGGAACAAGAACTTAAACAGTTGGTACAGAGGCTTGACACCACCTCCAGAGCCTAAAGAATGGAACTAATTGCAGAGAAGACCAAAATGATGACCAACAACACCAATGGCATAAACACGGACATCAAAGTCCAGGGCCAATACCTCAACACAATGCGTAGCTTCAAATAATTAGGAGCCATGTATCAGACAATAGGTCCCGAAAGGAAGTCCTCTCCAGGATCGCACAAACAACTGCTGCCCTGGCAAGGTTGAAGCCCATTTGGAAAAACAAGACCATCAGTCTACATTCAAAAGGTAAGGTTGTTGCGCTCCCTTGTCATCTCCATCTTCCTATATGCTCTCGAAACATGGACCCTCACAGCAGATCTACAAAGAAGAATACAAAACAAGGAGATGTGGTGCTACAGAAGACTTCTGGGCATTTCCTATACCCAGCACATCACTAACGACGAAGTCCAACAGACCATCACACAAGCCATTGGACAATACGATGGCATGCTCACAGTGGTGAAGAAACGGAAACTCCGATGGTATGGACCACGTCACCAGATCATCAGGCCTTGCAAAGATTATCCTGCAAGGCACAGTGCAAGAAGGTAGAAGAAGAGGGAGACCGAAAAATAGGTGGGAAGACAACATTCGAGAATAGACTGGCTTGACACTGAGCGAAGCCTTGAGGGTTGCTGAGGAACAAGAAAGATGGTGTAAGCTGGTTAAATGATCACCTGTGGTGCCCCAACGACCTCCGAGTTACGTAATAGGATAGAATAGGATAGTAGTAGTAGACGTAGTAGTGGACATAGACGTCGTAGTAGTAAACGTAGTAATAGTAGAATTCGTAGTAGTAGTTTGATGATGATGATGATGATGATGATGATGATGATGATGATGATGATGATGATGATGATGATGATGATGATGATGATGACGATAATCAGGATGATAATGATGGCGACCATGATGACGACGATGACGGCGACGATGATGACGACGATGATTATGGCTTATCTCACCTAGCTACAGGACGCTGAAGACGAGACTGAACCCCTTGCCATTGATGCCATTGTCGCTATGGAAATGAACTTTGAGCTGACTGTCCGTGACTTGAACTGGGGAAGAAATCAATAAATAGAAGTAAAAAAAAGAAGAAGATATTTAGAGAGAGAGAGAGAGAGAGAGAGAGAGAGAGAGAGAGAGAGAGAGAGAGAGAGAGAGAGAGAGAGAGAGAGAGAGAGAGAGAGAGAGAATCGCCTATACATACATAATCCCCTTAGCAGCATGAACGGCTCGATACTCACGGCCACAACCGTATTAATAAAACAATTGTCCACAATATATGATCCAGTTTCTTAGCTAAATATCTTGTTGGTCGTTTTCAGCATGTTGTGGTTGCATTGATTGGCGGAGGCCGTGCTAGTCCTGTGGGAAAACGAAGGCTAAGCAAACAAAGAGACTAGACTAGCCTTTGAACAGCCATGGCCGCTGGAAAAGCGCTGTATTAAAACCATTCATTCTCGTTACCGGCAGAATAGACCCCATACATTCAAGTAATCTATTCATTCGTGTGTTAATTCATCTATTCATCCGTCTACCCATCCACCCACCCAGCCATCTAAGTATTCATCAAAACGAATACTTACTAGTCTCAACAAACACAGAGTCCAAAGACGTGCCGCAAACTCGGGACTTGCTGCTGCCTGACCATTCCAAATAGTCAAAAATGCAGTTCTTCACTTCCTCTATGTCGTAAGTCACCTCCACGCGCACCTTGCCACAAAGATGTAACATAATTAATTCATAGCCAGTGCATCACTGTTTGTAAGTTGCAAGGTCCTGGTGCTCAAGGATTTGTGTTTCACACGGGACTTTTCACAAACACCGCAAGAGCGAACTTATATGACTGAGATACGAGACTACTCAGGTCATCTAGGTGGTTTTCTTCGGGTACTCCGGATTCCTCCCTCCTTCAATAACGGTATTGGAAGCAGTCAATCTAAAATTTCCAAAATAAAATCCAATTTCTTTTCCGCCTGTTATCCTGAGAAACCCTTTTACCATCGATCAATACATCAAACAATTCAGTCGATAAATCAAACAATCAGTCCACACCAGCTCAATGCTGTTTAGTGCCTCCACATTTGTTTGTTTGTTTGTTTGTTTGTAGATTATAGTCACACGACACTTTCGCATATAGGTGACTACTGGACCGATTTATACTGACACCAGCGGGCCAGTTGTTGGTAAAGGGGAAAATAATATGATCACACGTTGACCAATCCGGGATTCGAACCAGCGATCTTTCGGTTACTAGCAAGACGCTCTTACCAACTGAGCTACCCGGCCCCAACCTCCACATTTTGCTTGCTGCGGGCTATTTATAGCTTACCTATACCCTCCCTTCCAGTGAAAGGAAAGGAAAGGAAGCATCGGCGAAGCTATTATATAGCTAGCCTGGCTGACCTAACCTCGAAACCAAAAAGCTTTGGTTGAGTCGCTGTGAGTCAACCGATAAACAAATAGGCTAAGTCAATCACTCAATAAATCATGCAGTCAATCAATCACTATAGCAACCAATCGCCATTGATGGGGAAGTTCTCACCTGGTGCGGGCCAGGTGAGGTGAAGTGGGCGATGTAGTAGCAGTTCTGCAATGTCGGGTAATTGCTGGGGTAGTTTGGTGACTGGAATCTCCCACTGTTAGTCCATACTTCCACGTTACAACCTGCTCACAGTACAGGTAAATCGCCCCAAACACATTGTTGCACGTTACGTTATAAAGAGATGGAAAAATCCAACAAGGCCTTGTTTGTTATAGGGTTGAAAGGACAGTCACTGTTGAACGATTGCTTTGGCTACACAGGATTTCAACAATGGATAGTTAAAATGGTGTTTTTATGTGTATACAGATTTATATAATATTTGGTGTACGTCATTACCCCGCTATCCTTTAGTTTTGATATTTGTTCCTACGAAATACAGACTTAAAATGATCACTTCTTCTTCTTCTTCTTCTTCTTCTTCTTCTTCTTCTTCTTCTTCTTCTTCTTCTTCTGCTACTACTTCTACTTCTTCTTCTTCTTTTTTGCTCCTCCTCCTCCTCTTAATCCTTCTCCTCCTCTTATTTTTCTTCTTCTTCTTCTTCTTCTTTACTTGATTTTACGTGACTCTTTTTCTCCTTCCTTTACTTCTTCTTCTTCTTCTTCTTCTTCTTCTTCTTCTTCTTCTTCTTCTTCTTCTTCTTCTTCGTCTTCTTCTTATTCTTCCTCCTACTCCTGTGTAGCGAACGCAGTGAAAGGATATTTCTGTCATTCTACCGAAACTAACTGCAGCATTTAACCCTGGATAACGCTGTATAAATAATAAACTATTTCAAAAATGATTTATTAATTTAAAATAATAAAGAATATACAACTTTAAAATACTAAACTTAATTTTTTTTAAAAATCTTTTAAATATTAAAATAATTATTTTATTCCAGAAGAAATACGAAACGGTAAAGAAAGTTAAAGTCACAAACAGTCCTCTCACCATTTTTTGGGTTGATCCCCCCGATCGCTCTGCCATCAGGTGCCTGCGTAGTCACCACCACTGAAAACCAGGGAACTGTTTCAATATAATCATCAACTCACATTTGCACAAATAGCATCACATGTATATCCTTTAAGGACGCCTTTTTGAATACGTTCGCCGGAAGCGATGAGAAGCCCACGCTAGAAAAAGCGCTAATGCTAAATCTTTTCCAAAAGCTGTTTTTTTTTCTTGTTCTTCTACTTGTTTCTTCTTGTTCTTCTTGTTCTTCTTGTTCATGTTCATGTTCTTCTTCTTCTTCTTCTTCTTCTTCTTCTTCTTCTTCTTCTTCTTCTTCTTCTTCTTCTTTTTCTTCTGGGCAACCCTCAGTTGGGTCGGTTTTAATGTGTGCTTATTTGATATTGATTACTATTTTGTTTTGTTTTTTATTCTAATAAGGCGGTTTCGTGGCGCAGGGGGGTTATTATCAGGTTTCCTATGCGGAAGGTCGTGGGTTCGATTCCCGCAAGGGGCGGATTTAAGTACGAGACTATTCAGTTCACCGAGGAGTTCTTCTTCTTGATTTTGAAGGCCCACGATCCATGCGTCGATCTGGCTCCATGTCTCCGGGTACCCCGGTTTCCTCCCTCCCTTCAATAATGGTATTGGATGCAGTCATTTTAAAATTTCAAAAATAAAAATTCCGTTTCCATTTTGCCTTTTACTTGCGATCTCCTTTCCTTTACACCATATGTTTGAGCTACAGATGTGTGTTTGTCATGTGTGTGTGTGAGTGGGTGAAACGTGTGAGCCTGTATGTTTGTACAAATCGCCGCTCTTTGAGCCTGATTTGTGGTTTGGGAAAAGCGCGTATATAGCATCAATTACACTATGTAACACAATTTTTGTTCCTGGCTTCTAAGTGTTATATTTAATTGCTTATGTCTAAAGTACGTGAAAAAATGACTTCGTTAAGCACAAACTTTGCTTACACGACAACAGCACGAAGAAAACTCGTTTTTTGAGAAAATAGAACGATTTTGTTCTCATTTTCGTCATTATGATCAGGTAAAAACAAAAATTGCACAAGGAATAGACAAACACAGTCGGAAACCACTCAACAAGGTTCAGAAATGTGTATATTTTCTAGATTTACGATTGTACTGTGAATCACTCTCTCAGTTCAGTTTATAAATTTATAGTCCCAACATAGTATGCGTATAGGAGACTTTGGTATTATGATGTCCATTAATATAAGAGGTCGTGCTGCAGTAAGAGCTCATATGAAGAGGGAGCGCGGGACGCTGCTACGACGTCCGGAAGAAGACGGAGATGGATCAATGGCAGGCATGAGGGGAAGGAGTATGAACGAACGGCGGCAGGGGTAGGACCGGGGTGCCAGGGAGGCCGCCAAGGCCAAGGGAGGGCAAGCACAGAGGGGGAAGGGTGGAGGGCCTAGCAGTGACCAGGAGGGCGGGGGGAGGGGAACGTACCTAATTAGATAAAAAAAAATCCTTGAGGACCACATTAAAAGTCAACGAGGGCCGGGTAAAAGCTATAAACAATCAAGAATGG
The DNA here is from genome assembly GCA_036898135.1 of Oncomelania hupensis. Lineage (NCBI taxonomy): Eukaryota > Metazoa > Mollusca > Gastropoda > Littorinimorpha > Pomatiopsidae > Oncomelania > Oncomelania hupensis. Next base: position 2,189,502 of record CM072513.1, on the reverse strand, counting down.
ACCCATAAAACAAGAAAGGGAAAAAATGGTACAGTGAGGTAGAGAAAGTCATTCATGAAAACGGATACCCAGGACACAGGGGTCAACAGAAGGTATGAGTCATGTGGAGGGGATGGTCAGTCATGGAAACGGATACCCAGGCCCCGTGGTGTCGACTGAAGGTATGAGCCATGTGGTATGGGATGTCAATCATGAAAACGAATACCCAGGATCCAAGGGATCAACTGAGATATAAGTCATGCGGTGAGAAATGTCAGTAGTGGTATCTAATACCCAGGACACAAGGATCAACTGAAGGTATGAGTCATGTGAGGGGGGTGGTCAGTCATGGAAACGGATACCCAGGACCCATGGGGTCGACTGGAGGTATGAGCCATGTGGTATGAGAGCAAGGTAGCTGAGCGGTTTAAGTCAGTACGTGGTAGTAATACCCAGGACCCAATGGGTCAGCTGAGGGTACAATCCGTGTAGTAGTAGCTGAGTGGGAACATGTCACTTAAGTAGAGCATACCCAGGACCCGAGAAGGTAGAGTCGAACCCAAGGCTCATGGGCCAGGTTGGGGAATAAATAGGTTACAAACAGGTAACTGAGTGGGGATAGGCATCATTAGTAGTTGTAAGACAAAGGAACCCAAGACGAGTTCCGGGGAGAGAACCGACCAGGCGGTTGGGTCTAAAGGTGTACAGACACTCGTGAGCGGTAGGCGCACACCGCGGTCATGAACAGCAGTCCAAAGTTAGTCGACAAGGAGTAGGCTACCAGGTCGGCCATGGAGTCCAGATGCGCGTCGCGGCAGGCAATCCTAACCGCGGAGAAGTCAGGCTCCAGGGCCAGACACTTAAGAACACAGTGGTCGTGTGCTTTTATACTTGTACAGCTACTGAGAGTTTCTCGAACGTTCTGGAAGTTTCTTGAACGTTCTAGAGTGTTCAGGAAAATTGTACAAACATGTGGACAACTCTAGCAGTTCAGGGAGGAAGCTCGGCATTGAAAGCAAATCGATAATTTTCTCGAACACACGCGATTTTCCAAATTTTATTGGACCCGGTCACAGAAGCAAAGTTTTTCTGGAATAACAGCGATTTCCTTTCTGTTCTAGACCTAAAATGTCTGTTAACGGTATCCCAACCGACCCTAATTTTTTGGCCCGACCCTAAACAATTTTGGGGATATCGTCTGTGAAAAGAATTTTTTTTTTTAAATGAAGAAGAAGAAGAAGCCGACCTAGCTACTACCGTAAACAGAGTTGTAATTTTTTGGGCCACTCCACTACAATGGTTACAGTACACCGTAAGCGGTCTAATACGCCTAACTACACTCAATGTGTTTAGAAGGATGATACCAACCTTCCTTGGTGATGTTGTAGTCTACTCTGAAACCCAAGTCCTGCACACTCTGGTCAGAGGTGAAACGAATAGGAATACTCTTGTTCGAAATGACTGCAACTGTTATGGAAATACAGAGATTGTTTCACACAAACACACACACACACGCACACACACACACACACAAACACACACACACACACACACGAAACAATATCTGTATGAATATCAGGGAAAACAAAATGGCATCAAATAACAGTGGTTTTGTTGCGACATCTTCGTGGTTGCTGAGAACAGAGAAGATGGAGTACGCTGGTTAAACGATCATCTGTGGTGCCCCCAACGACCTTTGAGTTACGGTATAGGATAGGTTAGGATCTTCGTGGTAAACAATAACTTATACAGAAGCGGTTACAAAAGGGAGAAGTTAGGCAAATTAAACGCTATAAACTTTTTTCATTCTCGCTTTCATTGACACCACGACCATCGTCAGGAAACACGTTTGCCAATGTAGCCGACTGCTGTTCGCTACTGGTGCGGTATTTCTATCCCTAACCCTTACTAGTCATGTAGTATGCTATCTTGACCGTTTTCGTGTAACGTGTTTAGCCGACGCGTCGTCTGCTACACGCACAGCCTTTGTTTAAACTTACCGCCAAATGCGACACCTTGTCAGAGCCGTACACTAGCCCCCTTTTATTTCTGTCCATCAAATAATTATTATGTAGCTAGCCTTAGTTATGGAATGTTGTATGAATTTAGTTTATATTAGAGTAGTTAAGGCCGAGATCGCTAGTCCCAGTGATGTAACCTGCGATAACACTGTGTTTGTAGCTTGTGTTAGTGTGTACATAGAGATTCATGATTTGTAAGAGTTACAGATAAGTCATGCATTTTATTTGTATATAGTTAGCCAGATTGGACATTAAGCTTTTAGAGCATGTAATACGTATGGGTTTTTGGTATGTCTTAAATGTATCATTTGTATCTTTTTGTGAACTTGTGTGCTTACGGTCGTACTTTGAGTCGCGTATTTTCGAAGTTTATTATTTATCTGTACCTTGTATGAATAATTCATGTACATGTTTGGGAAGCTTGTTTTATGCCCTTTCTGGTGATGTGTATTATGTTATGTTTTGATTTGTATTAGGCCAAAGGCGAGCGGGATTTGTAAATTGAAAATAACACAAACTTGGCCCACAGGCACTTACTTAAGGCTCCGCGAGTGGCTCGCGCATGTGCGTCTCCGCTAAGGCTGGCGCTGTATGATAAAAACCGACTGACCCCCCAGTTGGAGGGGCAGTGAGACGGCAGACACGGGCCGACACAGAATGTACATACTACTGTAAATGACTGTCTGTTCCGTGGCTCAAAATTATTCACTCAGTAATAAATGCTGGAAATAGAACCACATCTTCGATTGGTGTGCGAGTGTGAAAGAAAAGGAAAAGAGAGTCTTCTTCTTCTGTACTCCTACTACCAGCCTCCTCTAGAGCGCTCCGCTCTTCTTCCTACTTCTACCACCTACCCTCCACTCCGCTACATCGATCTGGCGCTGCGAGCAGGATCCCAGCTAACACGGAGCAGCAGTCATTGAAAGACCCAGACCAAGACTAACAACGGCGACCTCAAGAATTTTAACCAGAAGCCAAACAAGGATGGTGGAGCAGGACAGCAGTGTGCAACTCCCAGCTAGCACTGGACCGTCGGTTGCTGTGGCCACAGCTAACAACAGTCAACCTCCCTCCCAGGTGGACGGCAGCGGACCATCGAGTGACCGAGTGAGCGGCGTCCAAGACGTCAACGGCCCACCAGCCCTCACGCCACGCCTCTACGTGATGCCGCCTCCCAAGCTACCTTCTTTTTCGGGTGAGGACGGGCAGGACTTCGAAGATTTTCAAATGGAGGCCACCCGAATCCTGAAGAACTGTCACCTAGACACTGGCGCGGCGGTGGAGTGGCTGCTGCAAGCGCTGACGGGGTGTGCCCGACAGGAAGTTCTGCGGAGAGCAGACACCGCTGTTACGGCAGACGGCAGCATGGAAGTCCTGACTGCGGCGTTTAGCGACCAACGGGGCACGTCAACCCTCCTGACTTCCTTCCACAACAGGCGGCAAGGACCAACTGAAAGCATACTCGAGTATGCCCAACATCTTCAGTTGCTGACGCAAAGGATCAACGGAAAAAAGGCAGGCAGCATCGACGACGACTAAAGATCTAGCGTCCCAAGTGTCGACACCGCGCCCGGGTCCTGCGCCAAGAAGATCACTGCGTCTAGCACAGAAAACAGTCTCCGATACCTAGCCTCTGGTATGTACATAATGACACTGTAAAGTAGTATGGGAATACTCTCAGATACGGACTTTTATTTTAATGAGACAACTAAACAATTCTGTGTAGATATGATTTTTTTTTTAAATTGTCTGTGTAAATACTGTTTTTTTTTTGTGCTATTTTAATAATGTATCATGCGTTAGTTATGTCCATCGATTTTGAGCATTGTTGCTAAACATATGCAGTTTTGTAGAAATTAACATGTGTACGGTGTACGTGTAGAATAGAATAGATATTAGGGAAATAGTACTGTTTAGAGCTTTGATGTTTACGGCAGGATGTTTTGTAAAGGCAGGTAAACTGTACATGATTCGCACTTTGTTATGATGTTAAATATGGACCTTTTTGAGATACTGGACTCCCTGTCAAATACATAGTCAGTCATCCCATTAGGCGATGCCAAGTTCATATTTTAACGTTTTCTGGTTAGGTCAGATTCGTGTCGTAAAGGACGAGTCATAGGGATTGTTGTTGTTATCCTGACTTAAGATGTCGGATGGTTTCCACGGGCAAGTTAATGCCTTGGCCCAGTGATGCTATTCAAGTAGCAGCACATCTGCTCTTGAGTACAGTTTCTCAGCGCGGACGCTGAGTGGTTAAAAAGCCGGTGCGAATGTAGCCGACTGCTGTTCGCTACTGGTGCGGTATTTCTATCCCTAACCCTTACTAGTCATGTAGTATGCTATCTTGACCGTTTTCGTGTAACGTGTTTAGCCGACGCGTCGTCTGCTACACGCACAGCCTTTGTTTAAACTTACCGCCAAATGCGACACCTTGTCAGAGCCGTACACTAGCCCCCTTTTATTTCTGTCCATCAAATAATTATTATGTAGCTAGCCTTAGTTATGGAATGTTGTATGAATTTAGTTTATATTAGAGTAGTTAAGGCCGAGATCGCTAGTCCCAGTGATGTAACCTGCGATAACACTGTGTTTGTAGCTTGTGTTAGTGTGTACATAGAGATTCATGATTTGTAAGAGTTACAGATAAGTCATGCATTTTATTTGTATATAGTTAGCCAGATTGGACATTAAGCTTTTAGAGCATGTAATACGTATGGGTTTTTGGTATGTCTTAAATGTATCATTTGTATCTTTTTGTGAACTTGTGTGCTTACGGTCGTACTTTGAGTCGCGTATTTTCGAAGTTTATTATTTATCTGTACCTTGTATGAATAATTCATGTACATGTTTGGGAAGCTTGTTTTATGCCCTTTCTGGTGATGTGTATTATGTTATGTTTTGATTTGTATTAGGCCAAAGGCGAGCGGGATTTGTAAATTGAAAATAACACAAACTTGGCCCACAGGCACTTACTTAAGGCTCCGCGAGTGGCTCGCGCATGTGCGTCTCCGCTAAGGCTGGCGCTGTATGATAAAAACCGACTGACCCCCCAGTTGGAGGGGCAGTGAGACGGCAGACACGGGCCGACACAGAATGTACATACTACTGTAAATGACTGTCTGTTCCGTGGCTCAAAATTATTCACTCAGTAATAAATGCTGGAAATAGAACCACATCTTCGATTGGTGTGCGAGTGTGAAAGAAAAGGAAAAGAGAGTCTTCTTCTTCTGTACTCCTACTACCAGCCTCCTCTAGAGCGCTCCGCTCTTCTTCCTACTTCTACCACCTACCCTCCACTCCGCTACAGCCAATATTATAAGTATCACCCCATTCCCCACCTCCCCTCCCTGCCCCCTCCCGCACTCCACTTAATGTAAATGTATTGGCAGGGCATGACTATTTCTACATTTTAAAAAAAAATCCTCACTTGGGTTTAATGTAATATTTTGGTTCTATTTGAAGTTCGCTTTCTCTTGCACTTGTACACAGGACACTGCAGCAGCATGTCTACGTTGGCTGTGGGGTATTATTTATTTATTTTTATTTTTTTAAATTTAGGCAAGTTACTCATATCCAGGCATTGTTGCTTATTTCTACCCCTTTCAATTAGCTTTTGGGCTGCTCGACCTTTTTCTAACAAGATTTTAAATTAGTTTCCCAGTCACTCTCTCTACTCCTTCCCCTTCTTTGTCTCCCCTCCGCCTCGGGAATTGCAATGTAAGTGATGTTATCCATTTCGATCCATATGATACGATAATGTCGGCTGATCACATCAAACTCTCATCGATTCTGCCCGTGTACTGTCGTTTAACAAAATCATTGTCGTGTTTCATAGATTGATTTTGCAATCGTTCTTATATAGCGCTTTTCCAGCCCAAGAGCTGCTCAAGGCGCTGGCCGATACAGGATCTAACACAAAGCGCCTGAGGCGCCCACTTGCAGCCTTTGGGCGCATGGTCTGACAACTAAGCACAATCCTTGGTGACCGCGTATGGGGAAGAAAAGATCAAGTGCTTGCTGGGTGTATTTGGGTTGCCGGCACCCACCCGTCTAGGACATGAGTGTCAGGATCTTTAAAGTCCCTGCAATGGAATGCGTGGTGCACAGACTAGACATCGGTTTATACTCTCATCCGAAGGAGTGTTGGTGCAGTCTCATAAATGTATACATTGATAAAACAATGACATATTTACTCAAAGCTGCAATGGGTCGCATCTTATCTAAACCCAATCGTCCAGGATTGTTTCCAGTTGTCTGTACGTCAGAAGATGCGCTCAACGGCTGCAATTGGGCGCCTCGGCGGCTTGCGTCAGAAGATCCTGTATCGGCCAGCGCCTAGAACAGCTCTTGAACTGGAAAAGCGCTATACATACCAATGATAACAGAAAGAAAGAAATGTGGATGAGTTGTAATTACTTGGTTACATTTGATTTAAACTGGAATGAAGACTACTCACCAGGACCATAGGTGCCATAGCCTTTCCCACATAACACTCTCTGACTGGGCGCGCCTATGTCGATGATCATTCTGTCGTATACGCAACCTGCTGCATTTTCGATGGAGTATTGGTAGGCCAAGAAGACTAGACACTGACCATCAGCACACTCCGGGTGGTTGCCAAAGTTCACGTAGGTGTTGCCGTTAAAGTTAGGAGGGTAGTATCCTGGCCAGTTTGGGCTGGTTACAGCCTGAGAGTCAACTGTAAGGACGAAGTAACATGGAATATAACGTTATAAGGAATTGTTCGTGCTGGCGACGTTTGGGGTGGTTGTTGTGATGATGATGGTGATGGTGATGATGATGATGGTGATGATGATGATGATGATGATGATGATGATGATGATGATGATGATGATGATGATGATGATGATGATAGCATGCAGGCCAATACCTTTTCTAGTTCAGTTAGAGACAATTGTACATTTGACAAGTACATGTACAGTACGCAGGGCCTAAAGCCTTTTCACTTTGTTGTGATGGTTAACTTAGAAGCAGTCGTCCACGCTGACTTTTAGCTTCAGATCCAGGTTCTCAGCGCAGACGACTGCCGTGACCTACATAATAATAATAATAATAATAATAATAATAATAATAATAATAATAATAATAATAATGGGTGTTAAACGCGCCATTTTCCTAAATCAGACTCAAAGCGCGGCGATCTGTAACCAAAATATACGCTCACATTTTACAGACACTTCTACACACACAACAAACACACATTCATCACTCAAACATGTAATGTAAAGGCCAGTCGCTTTTAGAAGTCGGAAAGGAAATCGAAATTTATTTTGAAAATAATTTTAGACCGACTGCATCCTATACCATTATTGACCGGAATACCCGGAGAAAGCCTGAAAATCTGGTACCTAAGTCACATATGTCCGACCCCTGCGGGGTTCGAACCTGCAACCTTCGCTGAAGGAAACCAGTTCACTATCAACTGAAACACAAGGCCACCCTGAAGTATTCTGTGACACTTACCCAACACCGTTACTGTTTCTCTTTTTAGCCTCTGCACACAGAGAGAGAGAGAAAAAAGAAGTTTCCAATGTACTATTTACAAGTAATGCATAGATATTATTCCAAACTGACTTCTTCTGTACATATTAAGATTATTAAAATGTTAATGGATGACCGCTTGTCGGTTGCAAACGTGTAGGCTACGACCTGAAATACAAATGAAAAAACCTTATTGCCTTGCTGATAAATTACATTTTATAATAAAATGGTATTGAAAACAAACCACCTTTGATTTATACACACAATAAATAAATAAAAACAAAAGGTAGTACAGAAGTAAATGTGATCTAATGATGTATATAAAACTATTTTTCTTTCTTAGAGATAACCATGTAGTGTCGTATTGCATTATCTGTTCACATGTGTACTATTGAATTCCCTTTGTAAAATATTTATTTGCGTTACTTTTCTGTGTATATTTACCACTTTCAGCTAAATAATATTGTTATAGAAGGCTATTTTCTTATAATAACTTATTATTTACCTAAACAATACATTGTTTACGTAAATAAATAATAATATAGGTAAATAAAGCATTGTTGCTAAATTAAAAAAAATTATTTACCTATATAATACATTATTTAGCAGATTGTGTTAAATAATGCATTATTTAGAAATTATTTTTCCTAAATAATTATTTGTTTACCAATAAAATGCATTATTTAGCAGAATTTGATAAATAAAGTATTATTTAAAAAATATTGCTAAATAATGCATTATTTATGCAAACAATGCATTGTCTAGGGGCTGCAATTTTCATTATTTAGGGGATTCCAGGATTCGCTTGAAAACTTGGTTTTTCTAATTTTACTGCTGTCTATAATTAAGCCTAAATGAAAGATATTTCCAAAGATTGTGTATCCAAAATATGTGTTAATTATTTAATTTTCAACATAAATAACACCACAATTTGAAGATAAAACGTCTGTAATCTCCTGAACACAAATCAAGGTCAGTTTCGCGCGGGAGTGTTCAGTTCTTGAGCATCTCCGTGAGAAGAAAAAAATAATAATACGATGACTTGTAACGCGCACATATCTCACCGCAAGGCGACTCAAGGCGCTGGTCGATACAGGATCTAACTCGAGCCGCCCGTGGCCCACCTGCAACCGTTGGGCGCATAGTCTGACGCCCAGACGACTGAGCACAATCCTAGGCGACCGGGGATGAGGGAGAATGGAAATCAAAACCATCAAAAACATAGACATACAATATTAATACAAAGCATTTATACATGCACTCTGACGCAGCATTTTCTACACTTTTGCCTGCATTTCTTGTGACAGAGAGCACAGCGGATTTGCTTGTCGATACACTGTACCACGTGGTCTCTGCCATTGAAGTGTGTACAGCTCTATCTATCTCTCCTTCCAACTCTCCCTTCCAGCCATCCCGAATCCCTGTCCTGCACCCGCCCCCATCCTCCTCATCCGAAAGGCAGTTTGGTTTTACAAACTCAGCCGTTGATCCCAACACCAGCTCAAAAAAGGATTTCCCTTTTGTTTTTATTCATGTACCCAAAAACTGTATTGAGACTGCATTTCCGTTTGTTCTTTTGGGTTAAAGTATGTTTTAATTTCAAACGGAAAGTTTCAGCTTATTCCAAACTGCCAGGAATTTGCAGTTCGAACTGACAATAAACATAGCGGAAGTACTCTGAAGGCAAGGACGCCAATGTAGAAATAATGATGGCTCCCTCTTTTCCGGAGTCGTTACCGTTGCAGTTTCGTATTTAAATACTGTTGCGAAAGAATTTAAAAAACTAGAGTGAAATAAAGCAGTTGCCTCATGTTAAATCGCAAAACAGCGTATAATCACGATTTTGCAATTTTTTTTTAATCATTACAACCTCACAGCAATACGACATTTACCTGCTAATTTACTAAATAAGAACATTGAAAATCCCTACACATTGAATTGTTTATATAAATAATACATTATTTAGCAACATCTTTATTATTTAGAAACATTTCTAGAAATAATGGATTATTTAACACACAATCTGTTAAATAATGCATTATATAGATAACTAATTCCTTATTTAGCAACAATGCCTGATTTACCTATATCATGATTTATTTATTTAAACAATATATTGTTTAGGTAAATTATAAGTAATTTACGGAGAAAATATATTATTTAGAAAAATCTTACATTGTGTGTAAACAAATGACTATTTATGCTTCTAAATAAAAATTACTTAGCTGAAAGTTGTGAAAATAAATATTTTACAAAGGGAATTCTATAGTGTACAACATTTAGGAATGACGACAAAATACAGCAGCATCAACCGTTTTACAACCACCGCCACAATATATTATTAAAATAGAAAATCTAAGTCACGGATTGCGATACAGAATCCCATCAAACAACAGATTTGGGACCTTTTTTTTTTTTTAATTGAATCATTTTTATATAGCGCTTTTCCAGTTAAAGAGCCGATAAAGGCGCTGGCTTACACAGGATCTACCTCGACAAGCCCTAGGCGCCCACTTGCAGCTAATAGGTGCATCTTCGAACGTCCAGACAACAGAGCAGCATCTTGGGCGATCGGGTCTACATAAGATGTGACCTAGGCAGCCACTTGCAGCTCATAGGCGCTTCTTCGAACGTCCAGACAACAGAGCAGCATCCTGGGCGATCGGGTATACATAAGATGCAGCCTTTTGAGCGCATCGTTTGAGGCCCAGACGACTGAAGCACAATCCTGGGCAAGCGGGTACGTGGGGAGAAGGGACCTAGTGTTGGCTGGGTGTATTTGTGTAGCCGGCTTCCACCCGCCTGGAATTCCAATTAAAATGAATAGAAATAAAATAATCACCAGTCTCCCTTCCTTCAGTGCTGATTATGGAAAAGGATTGCTATAATTCATCGTTACCTGGTGCAGGTCTGTGCCTTGACCAGCAGAGAGAAATATCAAGGAAGTGGCCACGCCAATCCAAGCAGATGTCCACATTCCTTCACACATGTTGGCCAATGACTATCTTCTACTAATCGTTGTCTGACAGTTACATCATAAATAAGGCAGGACTGCAACGTGAAAGCTATTCAGAATTTCATGAATTTCTCCTTTCTCTTTTCTTGACCTCTGAAACGGAAGTTGAAGGCTGAAATAAGAAATCATTAATGAACACTGCTATAAGCTTTAAACTTTCTTTTTTGTTAGATACCATTGACTTTTGTTCAGTTTTAAGTTCTTGAAATGATATAAGATGCAATTCTATGTCGTCTTGTGTACTACATTGTTAGGGAAGACACGTCTTAAAAAAGGCTTACCGGGTCCTCCTTAAGATAATGCTTGTGCGTTGACATTCAATGTTCAAGTCCATTACCTCATTTTGCAAGTGTTTTCCTACTTTATGCAATGTAGTTTTGTAGTGACAACGCTCTTCCTAACTAGAAAAGCTGTGTATATTTCAAGCGTTTAATCTTGATCATGCGCTGACCGAAATACTTCAAAATACGTGAATATTTCTGAATGTCTGCAAAGATCAATGAAAATATGTACGGGAAAGATTATTCAGCCTCACACGTACGTGTTGTGTGGCAATAGAGATCTGCCTGGCTCCTCGGCAGATGGTCAGCTGCATGGAATTGAAACCCCCACAGCTGCAGAAGAAGACGTCATCAAGGTCAATATTGTATGCATGTTTGTACTTTAACGATTGTCCGCATTTATCCTCATCATCCTCATCATCCTCATCCTCATCATCATCATCATCATCATCATCATCATCATCATCATCCGCATGTATCACGAGTGGTAACATAATCATCATCATTATCATCATCGTCATCATTATCATCATCATCCGCATGTATCATGAGTGGTATCATTATCATCATAATGATCATCAGCATCGTCATTATCATCATCATTTTCTTTTTCTTTTCTATTTCTTCATCCGCATTCATCATCTTTATAATAATCATCATCATTTTCGTCGTCGTCGTCATCATCATCATTGTCATCCCCAAGTCATCACCTAGATCAGTTCTTTGCACTGGTAGTAGTAAGTGCCTTAAATAAGAGAAGCTATATATTGCACTTTATTGTACAGAGGGGAGAACGTGTATTTAATTCGGAGCCTTGCGGTCGTCCCTTCTTCCTGTTAAATGCACAGAGTAGGTTCTGCTTTTAGTGCTGGGACATTTCCCTTTGAAATAGTCTTTACTTCCTTGGCACTCAGGGGGACAGTTTTATGAACGGATATAAGGAAAGAATATGATTCTTACATCTTTAAGTCAACGCTAAATATATTATTTAGAGGTTTATGTCTTCTAAACATTCTTTGTACCCGTTCATAAAAGAGATCTCTGGTTTCTTGATCCACAAGCAGAACTTTATTGTAGGCTGAGATCACGAAATTTCACACCATGAGGGGGACTGGCTGGGATCTCTCAGAGGACATTTAAACACCAAATCTTCTCCTTTCACATTTTTGTTTGTGAATTAGAGTATTTTGCGTCTTTGTCACCATCATCGGCGCTATCATCATCCTATCGTCGAAACTACTACCATCACAATCTTCGTCAACGAGGTCACCTTCTATCCATGACAAGCTACCCGAGAAATGGTGGACAGGAATGACGAGAGAGAGAGAGAGAGAGAGAGAGAGACAGAGACAGAGACAGAGAGAGAGACAGAGAGAGAGAGACAGACAGACAGACAGAGAGAGAGAGAGAGAGAGAGAGAGAGAGAGAGAGAGAGAGAGAGAGAGAGAGAGAGAGAGAGAGAGAGCAATTTTATTTTGCAAGGGTAAAATAATGAGCGCTGGATGCGCTTTTTTACATCTTGCCCTTGGGGCTTTAACAATAACTATTAAATACAACTCAAGGTTATAACATTCACATCATGGAACAATAACAAATAAACAAAGTCATCGCTGAATAAAATCCTTTTCAAATAATTGAAATCAAATTAATGTTGTTAATATCAATCAACAATATTAACAATTAATGTGTATTTAATTTTTATTGTGTTTTAGGAGACGTGTTCTAAATGATGTAAATTTAGATGCTGGAGTGCGGAGATCTTCAGGAAAGTTATTCCACAAAGTTGAACCGGAATAAGCTAGACTAGTTTTGTAGAGATCAATTCTTGGAATTGGAACATTTAATTTTGTGGACGATCTGGCAGTTTTTTTGTTTTGTTTTGTTTTTGAAAAAAGAGAAGAAAGATAGGAAGGTGCATTGCCAGAAAGGACCTTGTGCATGAAAACACCTTTATTAAATTTTAGTCTGTCGGTACGAGGTAGAATATTGAATATAGAATAGAGAGAGACAGAGACAGAGAGAGCAGAAAGTGAGAAAGAGAGAGTGAGAGAGGTATGGAACCGAGAGAGACATAGAGAGAGACAGGCAGACAGACAAAGAGAGAGAGAGAGAGAGAGAGAGAGAGAGAGAGAGAGAGAGAGAGAGAGAGGAACGGACCCCAGAGAGACAAAGACAGAGACACAGACAGACAGAAACAAACACAGACACACAGACAGATATTATTAGCAGTACAAAAGGAACAACAACGTGTAACAAACCAACAAACAAACGAACAAGAACAACAGTTTTGCATTTTCAAATTTGCAGATTTATTACATGCGGGGTCGAAGGTCAGGCCCCAAATAGTGACCAACATCCTCTATAGCTCACCGGATCCATTTACATCGTAGCTTTAACCAAAATTAGTGGTGTAATTGTAACGGGTCGTGTTGTAGTAGGGGTAACTTCCGGTCGTGTTGTAGTAGGGGTAACTTGTCGTGTTGTAGTAGGGGTAACTTGTCGTGTTGTAGTAGGGATAACTTCCGGTCGTGTTGTAGTAGTAGGGGTAGGTCGTATTGTAGTACCTTCCAGTAGTGTTGTAGTAATAACTTCCGGTCGTGTTGTAGTAGGGATAACTTCCGGTCGTGTTGTAGTAGGGATAACTTGTCGTGTTGTAGTAGGGATAACTTGTCGTGTTGTAGTAGGGATAACTTGTCGTGTTGTAGTAGGGATAACTTGTCGTGTTGTAGTAGGGATAACTTCCGGTCGTGTTGTAGTAGGGATAACTTCCGGTCGTGTTGTAGTAGTAGGGGTATGTCGTGTTATAGTAGGGGTAACTTCCGGTCGTGTTGTAGTAGTAGGGGTATGTCGTGTTATAGTAGGGGTAACTTCCGGTCGTGTTGTAGTAGTAGGGGTACGTCGTGTTGTAGTAGTAGGGGTAGGTCGTATTGTAGTAGTAGGGGTAAGTTGTGTTGTAGTAGTAGGGGTATGTCGTGTTATAGTAGTACCCCCCAGTAGTGTTGTAGTAATAACTTCCGGTCGTGTTGTAGTAGGGGTAACTCGTCGTGTTGTAGTAGGGATAACTACCGGTCGTGTTGTAGTAGTAGGGGTAGGTCGTATTGTAGTAGTAGGGGTAAGTTGTGTTGTAGTAGTAGGGGTATGTCGTGTTATAGTAGTACCCCCCAGTAGTGTTGTAGTAATAACTTCCGGTCGTGTTGTAGTAGGGGTAACTCGTCGTGTTGTAGTAGGGATAACTACCGGTCGTGTTGTAGTAGTAGGGGTAGGTCGTGTTATAGTAGTAACCTCCAGTAGTGTTGTAGTAATAACTTCCGGTCGTGTTGTAGTAGTAGGGGTAGGTCGTGTTAGAGTAGTAACCTCCAGTAGTGTTGTAGTAATAACTTCCGGTCGTGTTGTAGTAGTAGGGGTAGGTCGTGTTATAGTAGTAACCTCCAGTAGTGTTGTAGTAATAACTTCCGGTCGTGTTGTAGTAGTAGGGGTAGGTCGTGTTAGAGTAGTAACCTCCAGTAGTGTTGTAGTAATAACTTCCGGTCGTGTTGTAGTAGTAGGGGTAGGTTGTGTTATAGTAGTAACCTCCAGTAGTGTTGTAGTAATAACTTCCGGTCGTGTTGTAGTAGGGATAACTTCCGGTCGTGTTGTAGTAGTAGGGGTAGGTTGTGTTAGAGTAATAACCTCCAGTAGTGTTGTAGTAATAACTGCCGGTCGTGTTGTAGTAACCAGGAGTCGTGGTTGCATAGTTGTTGTTGTTCAAATACTGGGGCAGGTTGGTGGTTCGATAAACTGTGGGGGAAAATAACACCAAAATCATAATGTCTTTTGTTATTACTCTTTTATTCATCGGACAAATCAACACATTGATCTATTGATTTGTATTATCAGGCATTTTACTTAAATCCCGTATTACATGCACGCTGAAGTAACTTAACTGAAAAACGGATTGAGTAATATGGATTCTTTTAAACTAAGTAAGAATTTTACCTGATATATTTTCTTTTTGTTTGAATTGTTACTCTTACAGTGTTAATACTTGATTTTTAATAGTTTATTATTAAACTAAATAAATGAAAAATGAATGCAAATGTATATTCATAAGGGAGTCAGGTATCTCTGAAATGCTTTTAGAGTCAAGGCACACCTGTTCCAGAGAAATTAGCGTAAAATACACGTGAGCGTATTTGGGCATTTAAATTATTGCGTATTGCTTAAAGCGACAGTAATTCTTATATAGAAGGTAGAACTATGCAGGGCCAAATGAATACAGTTTGCCGAAACGAATTCGCCGCTCCAACGGTTTTATTCTCAAACAGCGAAAGACGAAGATGTAATCTTCCTTTAGATCAAAACAATATAGACCTTTGATAGGGAACAGTTTCGCATATAATGAAATGTGCCTTTATCAAGGTCTTCTCTGTCGCCGTTTTTGAACAAACCGTTTGAAAAGCGGATTCATTGCGCTAAAGACCCATTCTGATCCCAATTTTTCTATCTCTGATACATAGGGAACGCGACCAATAGTTTTGCTATCGAGGATCCTCTTTCAGCGTGTAATGCCCTTTGTGGACACAGCAAACATCAATTTAAATAAAATACAATAATAATCAGAACACAGTAGTTATGTTCATATAGAAATGTATATACCTGCATAATTGGAGCGGCTGACGACGAGCGAAAAGCCATAATCATTGATCGACGAGTCGGATGTAAAGCGAACCACGTACTTGCTCTCCCAGCTTTGCAGCAGCACTGCACCACAAATAATAGTATTAATAATCATCATCATCATCATCATCATCATCATCATCATCATCATCATCATCATCATCATCATCATCATCATCATCATCATAATAATAATAATAATAATAATAATAATAATAATAATAATAATAATAATAACAGCAGTAGTAGTAGTAGTAGCAGCAGCAGTAGTCGTCGTCGTAGTAGTAGTCGTAGTAGCAGAAGCAGTGGTAGTAATAGTAGCGGTCTGTAGCAGCAGTAGTAATACTTGAAACTCTCTCTCTCTCTCTCTCTCTCTCTCTCTCTCTCTCTCTCTCTCTCTCTCTCTCTCTCTCTCTCTCTCTCTCTCTCTCTCTCTCTCTCTCTCTCTCTCTCTCTTCGCAGCTCTCCGAACATAGCCATTTTAAAGACCAACTTAAAAACTGACTCTCTCCCTTACAACTGTCTGATCTCGTCTCCCATCGCCAGCATCATTCCTTCTTTTCTTATTCAGAACACCGCCGTCACACCGCACCCCCCATCCCCCTCACTCCTTAGCTGTTCTCGTCCTTCCCCTCCCACCCTCGTCTTTTATATTTTACTTGTACATATTATATTTTTCATCTTTGTGTATGTCTCTGCGTAGTGTTTTGTTTTTATTTCACTTATTTTCTTATGTATTTTGATGTTAAGATTAAGTATAAATGCGTGAGAACTGCGCTTTGAACTGATGTCATTAGGAAAAAGCGCTATATAAATACCTTTAGTAGTAGTAGTAGTAGTAGTAGTAGTAGTAGTAGTAGTAGTAGTAGTATATTATTTAATATATATATATATATATATATATATATATATATATATATATATATATATATATATATATATATATATATATATATATATATATATATATATATATATATATATATATATATATATATATATAATTCCTACATCTAAGTAGCATGATAACATTACATTACATGGTTATTGCTTTAGGTCCAGCGGACTCTTCCGAGCCAAATCAGGACGAAGTAGCATGATAAATAATAGAACAATATACCAATACATTAACAACAACAACAACAACACTGACCTGAGAAACTGCCTGACTGGTAGCCACAGATGGTCACGGGGTTATTGAGGTTATACCCAAGGACCAGCTTATCCCAGGAACAATATCTGCGTCGTGTAGTTCACGTTCACGTACACTTGGCTGCCGTACGTATTGCTCTGCAAGACCACAGAAAGTAAAAACTGGTACAACGTATGCCAGTAATGCTATACCCAACTGTGCCTTCAACAACACCAATAAAACTTACATAGTATACGAATAGTGGATAGTACTTTACTCCGAAAAGGCAAACATGTCTTCGTGTTGCATTTTCTATTCAATTCAGTTCAACAAACCTTTATAAAATCTTACAAGGAATTGTGTTTAACACGTGTAATACTTGTAGGAGGTAATAGATTTGTTGAAGTGAATTGAATTGAATTTTTATTGTTTTTTAGACTTTACATGTGCCTCCAAGGTAAAACCAATCTCATGCAAATCAAGTGATGTAGTTATCGTGACGTCATTTTTATAGAAAATGTTTATATATTTAAATTCTTTTTTTCGTTTTTTTTCAACTTTGTAATTACAGATGCCTTGGGCTTTAACGAAACTATGACATATTGAGTGACGTCATCGTGTAATGTCATGCATTCTGTTGACGTCATAATTTGTTGTATTTCCAACCCTATTTTCTCCCAAACTACTGGAGGGATTTGGTTTAGGTTTGGTAAATACTTAGACTTTGCTTATACATCCAACATAAAACCAAACTTATGCAAATCGAAGGGTTTAATGACGATGAGGTCACTTAAACAACATTATTTCCTTTAAACTTTGTATGTACTGACAGTGTGCAGATGCGTTGAACCTTAGTCAAAACGTATGTATTCGAGTGACGTCATCGTTAACATAATTTTTTTTTCATTTAGTTACTAATTTTGCGCATTTTTCTCTGAAATTTTAGGGCGGATTTCTTTGAAACTTGGTATTTAGTTAGAAAACAGTGAACCCTGCCAGATGACAACAAAAAAAAAAAAACACAAAAAAAGAAAAAAAAACAGTATGCATATCGGGTGACTGCATCATGGTGACGTCACAATTATTTTTCCTAATCCCATTTTCTCCCAAACTACTGGAGAGATTTGGTTCAAGTTTGGTATGCACTTAGACTTTACCTGTGACTCCAAGGAAAACCAAAATTATATACACTTTTTAGGAAAGCTCTGGAAAATATGTACAAGTCATTCATACTATCTCACCTCACTTCGACTATGCTGATACTGTTTAGGATAATTGCACACAAAAACTTTCGAATGGTTTAGAAAATCTTCACTTGGAAGTCTTAAGAATTATAGTTGGCACAGTTAAAGGCACCAGTCACGACCCTCGGGATTTTGCGCCTTAAAAGAGCGTCGTAAAAAAAAAAAGTACTGATGTTTTAAAAAAAAGAAGAAAAAAAAAGATTAGTAACCAATGCCCTGATTTCCTGTTTACTCTAATCCCCCACTTGTATCAGATACTAACCATACCATCGAAGGCGCCCGCTTGAACGGAAAGTACCTTTCTTCTAAAACCGAATTACACAAACAGTCGTTTATTCAGCCCCCGTTCTGTGTAACGCACTCCCAGAAGGAATCCAGTCCAACACATCAATCAGCGCATTAAAAAGATACTTATCTAAAAATGACACTATAGTCCCACGACATTTCCACCAGGGTCCAAGAGCCCAGCAGGTTGTTCATTGTAAATTACGAATTGGAATGAGTGATTTAAATTACGATTTGTTTAGACGTCATTTGAAGGACAACCCCCAATGCGACTTTGGCTACCCAGCAGAAACTTCTGAACATTTTCTACTTTTTGTCCAGTGGCTTAACATTGCTAGAGAGCAGACTATTGATACAGAAGACTTCTGGGCATTTCCTACACCCAGCACATCACTAACGAACGAAGTCCGACAGTCCGTCACACAAGCCATTGGACAACACGATGACCTGCTCACAGTGGTGAAAAAAAACGAAAACTCCGAAGGTATGGCCACGTCACCAGATCATCAGGTCTTGCAAAGACCATCTTGCAAGGCACAGTGCAAGGAGATAGAAGAAGAGGGAGACCGAAAAAGAGGTGGGAGGACAACATTCGAGAATGGACTGGTTTGACACTGAGCGAAACCATCAGGGTTGCTGAGGACAGAGAAAGATGGAGTACGCTGGTTAAGCGATCATCTGTGGTGCCCCTACGACCTCCGAGTTACGGGATAAGATAGGATATGATAGGAATGTAAACCATCAAGAAATTACTATTTTATTAACTGGCAGGGAAGATTTTTCTGCTCAAAGTAATGCATTAATTTTTTGCTACGATACACGATTTTTTTGCGATTGTGTGATCACTTCAAATTTATTATACTAAGTACCCATTGAATTTGAAATGATTACCATAATGAATAACTTGTCGCCAAAGTTACCTCTTTTTTTCACATTATTGGTGTATTTTGGGGTAAATGCGATACTGTTAGCTTGCCTACTATAGATTTTTAAACTTGTGCTTCTCCTCCATCGGGGCAATCGCTCTATCCTCCCTGACAAAGTTGTCATTTTCTTATTTGTTATATTCTCTCTCTCTCGCCCTCTCTCTCTCTCTCTTTCTCCTTGCCATTATCTAGTTATAAATTAAATAAAATAATCCGTTAGAGTGCCATTATACAAACTATGCATGCATGGGTTTTGATTCTTCAACAATCTGCCTTGCTTATCTACTAAACTATTTATCATTGTATAGGTGACGCTTAATTAAGCTTCGGGTCTTTTGTTGTCCTATTACTTCTGAATTGTCATAACTATTATTGTCATGTTTATTGAAATAAATAAATAAATGTTTAAACCAAAACCAAACTTATGCAAATCGCTTAGCGCAATGATCTTCCACCAACTGGCGCAATGACCTTCCACTCAAATGCCTCACAAACGTTATGTTCTCATAGAAACTGTTTAATGTATAAATAATTGTACACATGCTGATATCATTGCTATTGTCCAACCAACATCGAACTGGATGCCTTGCAGCTAACATTTTCTGCTTAGGGTGGCGCAATCTACCGCTGTTACTCAATAGGTTAAGGTTGTTTTGAAGTGTTTCACCTTTAATGTCAAATGTCTAAAATAATAACATCAGCCTTCGCCTGCAAATCTTTTACCTCCCAACATCTTATCCCAGTAAACAAATTTCTCTCCGATGCGAAGGCCAGGTTTTAACTACTTTCATCAAGCTGTATGACAACGTACAGCAGGCTACATCACAACCATTTTTCAGGGACCAGTTTAATGTATTGTATTTAGATTTACGTCCCCGGAAACAATAGCGTATAGGGGACTTGTGTCGTGAGTGAGCCTTATATACCTGCAAGTTGTCGAAGGTGAAGGTCCAGTCGGCGTAGTTGGGGTAGCGAGGGTTGATGCTGTAGCACGTGCTCACCGCATTGACGGACACCGAGTACCAGTTGTAGGGTAGGCTATAAGACTTGCTGCCTGTAGTGGATACAACAAGGACACAAAAGAGACCACATATTTTATTGCTAAGTGAACACACAAGGAATGCATTTGGTCAATGCTGCAGCGCCACAAAAATATAAACATAATGGACAAGTTGACAGCACAAACGAAATAACAAGATCAGAAGATTAAACGAGAAAAAGATGAACTGTACAAAAGGGAAAATAGTTGCCTGTCCACACACACCAACACACACAAACACACATCCGTTAAAAAAATGTCATTGTTATGGCTTTCATAAAACGCCACATAGGTTTGTTTTAAAAATTTTTTGAAATTTGTCCATTTGGAAAGCTAACCTTAACCCAAAACTTAACTCTAACCCTAACCCAAACCCTAACCCTTAACCTAACCCTTAAGCCTAACACAGCCCTAACCCTTAAGGAACACTGTTTTGACGTCAAAATAACGGGGGACGTCAAAGTAATGTAGGTAGAGTATAAAGAGTGTGTAACAATAATGGCGTTTCTACATCGCCACACACAGACACGCACACACCCAAACATACGCACGCTCACACACACAAACACACACACATACACCGAACAAATGGGTAAATAATGCCCAAACGAAAAGATCATAGAGGTAGCAACAACATCCGTACCGATTAAATGATAACATGATAACGTGACCGATAACGAAAGCAGGCCTACTTGTACGAAACTAGCCGCAGCGGCGGCCTAGATGCGCAGAAGGTAGGGAGTTTGCCATGCCGGAAATATATTTTTAGTCTTGAGGTGAGACAAAAAAGAAGTGCCAGTGGAACATCAAGTCAAGTCAACACATCTGTATTATCCATCCCGAAGAATTTAACACTTTATGTTCCCTTGTTTTCAATTTCTGTGGGCGAAGCTGCTACTTGATTGAGTCATGTCCATAGTGAAGTGCGAAGCGGGTCATCAAAATGTATGAAGTGTTGTTTTCTACGAAGTAGAAAAAGCTGCAGCTGCTCGTTGGTTGCTCTCCTCAGAAGCCATCTTTTCCAGCATTGAAACGAACAGTTTTAGCCCGGGCCATCCGGGAGAGCCCGGTTCATCACTCTGTGCTGAGCCCGGTTCTGCTTGATTAGTTGCGCAATCGACCGGGCCATATCGCGAAGGTAAAAAAACAACAACAAACAACAACAAACCAAGTGCATGCTCTGGTTGTGTTTTAGCAAAATAATCTAATTAGGACGACGGTGGGAGCAAAGACACGCGGAACCAAAAGAGCGGACCTAGCCTTTAATCGTAGAGCCATTTTGAGTATTTATTTAATTTTATATATAGTGCGCTTTGCTCTGTGGGTTCGGGCAAATAGAATAGACCCAACGTTTCCCGGCGTGTCGTAAGAGGCGACTAACAGGGGTGATGTTAGCACGGCATCACTGGGCGAAAGTCTTCTACACAGAAGTCACCGGCCAGGGCGGAGGAACCTCATGTTACTACAGGTTCAACGACCACGTGCTCAGGGCCAAGGCGAGCCACACTGTACTCGTGGATTTCGGCTGTGGCCAACAGCCTGGAGAGGATTGGGCCCTGCCAGGTCTTTTTTGCCCAAGACACAACACATGATGAGGCTATCCACTAATTCCATGCCGGATCGGTCGTCGCCCGGCTACACAAGGACCGCGCCTTCCGTTGGCCACCAGGATGGAGGTGAAAAGTATGCTACTGATGGACAAATTAGCAAGATCCGCACGAGAAACAACATCGTCATAGGAACCTGGAATGTCAGGACCCTAACTGCGGAAGGAAAACTAGAAGAACTGGCCCACGAGCTGGACCACTATCGATGGAACGTTCTAGGTATCAGCGAACTGCGCTGGAAAGGCCTAGGTGAAACAACGACTGACAAAGGCCACAAGCTCTATTTCAGCGGTAGAGATGACAGGCACGAACACGGCGTTGGATTCTTGGTCCACAAGAACATTCTAGCCACTGTCATGGGTTGCCGCCCAGTCTCCAGTAGACTCATTACCATCCGTCTGAGAGCAACCCCTTTCAACATTACCATCATCCAGGCCTATGCCCCAACATCAGACTATGAAGACAGCGAAGTGGAGGATTTTTATGAAAATATACAGGCGGTCCTTGACCAAGTGCCGAAGAAGGACATAGTCATAGTGCAAGGCGACTGGAATGCCAAGGTTGGCCAAGATGCGCACCACAACTGGGGAGACACATGCGGACCCCACTGCAACAACGAGACAAATGACAGGGGTCTGAGGCTATTGGAGTTTGCCAGATACAACAATCTGGTACTGGCAAACACGCTTGGTCTCCACAAAAAATCCAGACGATGGACATGGCACAGTCCCGGCGGGGAACATCACAACCAGATTGACTACATCATGGTCAAGAAACGCTTCAGATCAAGCATCAACATTGGCAGGACACGCACTTTTCCAGGAGCAGACATTGGAAGTGACCACGATCTCGTGATGATGTCTTTCCGGCTCCATTTGAAGAGAGTAAATACAGCAAAGTGCACTAGGCTGAAGTTCGACCTGGACAAACTGCAAGACCCGGAGGTGGCAAAAATATTTCAGGCCACAATTGGAGGGAAATTTGCACCACTGCTTATTTTGGGGGCAGGCGAAGTAGATGTCAACACCATGACCAATACCTTCAACTCAGCTGTAACAGATGCCGCCACTGAGATCCTTGGCAAGCACCGACCAAAGAAGAAGCCGTGGATCACACCTGAACTTTTGGATCTGTGTGATAAACGAAGAGAGTTAAAAAAGAAAAAGAACACCTCACAGGGAGCTGATGTCTACCGAAAAATCAACAATGACATCCGAAAAGGCATGCGCACAGCAAAGGAGAACTGGATAGAAGATCAATGCCAGGAAATAGAGAACAATCTGAACAAGAACAACAGCAAGAAGGCCTACCAGACTGTGAAGCGGCTGACAAGTGTTAAACAGCCCAAAGTCTCCACTATCCAAAGCAAGTCTGGCATTTGCCTTACAGAAGAACAAGAAGTCTTGGACAGATGGACAGAGTACTGCTCTGACCTTTACAACCATACACCAAATGGAGACCCATCAGTTCTAGCATGTCCCGAGAGCAGAGAAGAAGAAGAAATCCTCCCAATTCTTCGGGAAGAAGTTGAGGCAGCAGTGCAATCGCTGAAGAAAGGGAAGTCAGCGGGAGTGGACAACATACCAGCGGAACTGCTACAAGCAGGAGGAGAAGCGATGACTGATGCTCTCACCATTATCTGTAACAAGATCTGGCAGAGTGGGGAATGGCCTACACCATGGACCCAGTCGCTTGTCATCACTCTTCCCAAAAAAGGTAACCTTCAGGAGTGTGAAAATTACCGCACCATCAGCCTCATCAGCCATCCCAGCAAGGTCCTCCTGAAAATAATACTCAACAGATTGAAACCACAAGCTGAACAAATCATAGCTGAAGAACAAGCAGGATTCATGGCAGGGCGAAGTACCACTGAACAGATTTTCAACCTCAGAATAATCTGTGAGAAATACCTACAGCACCAACAACATCTATATCATGTGTTCATAGACTTCAAGAAGGCATTTGACCGAGTCTGGCATGCAGCTCTATGGGCAACCATGAAAGTGTACAACATCAGCCCTAAAATTATAGAAGTCATCAAAAACCTGTATGACAAGGCTACCAGTGCAGTCCTCCATAACAGCGTCATCGGGAACTGGTTCAGAACAACAATCGGTGTGCGTCAAGGATGCCTACTCTCTCCAACACTCTTCAACATCTTCCTAGAGCGCATCATGTCAGATGCTCTTGCAGATCACGAAGGCACAGTCAGCATAGGGGGCAGAGCAATCTCCAATCTTCGTTTTGCGGATGATATTGATGGATTGGCTGGAGAGGAACAAGAACTTGAACAGCTTGTACAGAGGCTTGACACCACCTCCAGAGCTTATGGAATGGAAATAAGTGCAGAGAAGACCAAAATGATGACCAACAACACCAATGGCATCAACACGGACATCAAAGTACAAGGCCAATCCCTCAACACAGTGCACAGCTTCAAATATTTAGGAGCCATTGTGTCAGACAATGGGTCTCGACAGGAAGTCCTCTCCAGGATCGCACAAACAACTGCTGCCCTGACAAGGTTGAAGCCCATTTGGAAAGACAGAACCATCAGTCTACATTCCAAAGTAAGACTGCTGCGCTCTCTGGTCATCTCCATCTTCCTATATGCTTGCGAAGCATGGACCCTCACAGCAGATCTCCAACGAAGAATACAAAGCATGGAGATGAGGTGCTACAGAAGACTTCTGTGCATTTCCTATACCCAACACATCACCAACGTTGAAGTCCGACAGACCATCACACAAGCCATTGGACAACACGATGACCTGCTCACAGTGGTGAAGAAACGGAAACTCCGATGGTATGGCCACGT
This sequence comes from Oncomelania hupensis, assembly GCA_036898135.1. Lineage (NCBI taxonomy): Eukaryota > Metazoa > Mollusca > Gastropoda > Littorinimorpha > Pomatiopsidae > Oncomelania > Oncomelania hupensis. The sequence goes on along the minus strand of CM072513.1, from coordinate 2,164,993 downwards.
CACCAGATCATCAGGCCTTGCAAAGACCATTCTGCAAGGCACAGTGCAAGGAGGTAGAAGAAGGGGGAGACCGAAAAAGAGGTGGGAGGACAACATTCGAGAATGGACTGGTTTGACACTGAGCGAAGCCATGAGGGCTGCTGAGGACAGAGAAAGATGGAGTATGCTGGTTAAGCGATCATCTGTGGTGCCCCTACGACCTCCGGGTTATGGGACAGGATAGGATAGGATAGGCGCTTTTCCAGTTCAACAGCTACTCAAGGCGCTAGCTAGTACAGGACTGGACGTCCAGATGCAGCATTTGGACGCATCGTCCGCCCGCCCAGACAACAAATACCTGAGTGTGACAACTTCGTCTCAATTTAAGAACTTGTACTTACACTATCCTATCCTATCCTGTCCCATAACCCGAAGGTCGTAGGGGCACCACAGATGATCGCTTAACCAGCATACTCCATCTTTCTCTGTCCTCAGCAGCCCTCATGGCTTCGCTCAGTGTCAAACCAGTCCATTCTCGAATGTTGTCCTCCCACCTCTTTTTCGGTCTCCCCCTTCTTCTACCTCCTTGCACTGTGCCTTGCAGAATGGTCTTTGCAAGGCCTGATGATCTGGTGACGTGGCCATACCATCGGAGTTTCCGTTTCTTCACCACTGTGAGCAGGTCATCGTGTTGTCCAATGGCTTGTGTGTACTTACACAGAGTAGAAGAAGATTGACGCTTGAAGCGGTTGGGCTGCAGACAGAATAAAATGTACATATAAATATGGTCCTACATGTATAAATTAAAGCTCTCCGATGCACCACCTTCTGTCAGATAGGCCAACGGTGCAATTAGATGATATGACTGCAGAACACGTCTATAACCAATATGAAAGTCGTAATTGGTAGCCGCTGGACCAAATACATGAATAAATAAACAAAGAAAATCTGTAATCAAATTAATATACATAAACAAAGAAACGAAGGGCTGAAATCCTTGTGAAGAACAATGTTTTAGGGAAGAACGTTGTCTGATGGGACAGAGAACTGCTAACTATGGACTAACTATTTCAAAAGAAATTATAACCAAACATATTCAACATTTAACTTCATAACAAAGATCTAATAAAAATTATTGCATTATTCTGAATAGCATAAATAATGCAAACTCGAAGAAATTTCAGAGCAATGTAACACGTTCACTCTTTACAGAATTAGAAACTCACCGCTGCGTCAGACAGAAACGGCAGGAAAGCAGCAGTGAAGAGAAGTGTCAGTATCAACGCCATGATTGCCCGTGTGGTTGCTGTTGTTGTTGTTATCACTGCTGATGGTGATGGATAGTGAACTACCAGAACTTTATGGGCTTTTATACAATGTTTGACACCCACCAACGTCACCTTCACCAGCGCATCGTCACAATGTGTCTCCGGAACTGCGGATCCATGTTCGCGCACATTATATACAGAAATTTAGTTTAGAAAATGCTTCAGTTTTGAATCCGAGTGTTCATTACAAATCCACTGTAGATTGTTCTGTATTTGTTACAATGATTAATTTTCAACGGCGGAATCAAGCTGATCAAAGAAAATGCGTTCTCGGACAAATGAATTACCATTAATTAATTAACTAGACCTCTTTTGCATAACAAACAGGTGACATTGAATAGAGACAGGTTTCTTGGACAGAACGCATTTGCATTATTCTAGTTTTAAGAACAACAACAAGATGGCAAGACATCCAAATGTATTTTCAGCTACACAAACGCATCGCCGACAAATACGCATTTTCAAGGGTGTTAATTTCTTGGCGGTGTTTGACTCGGCTTTATCCAAATGAAACAAAAGGAAAAACTATGAATTTTTGGCCACAATCTTAAGTGTCTGCAAAACGAAAGAAAAATTCACAATCGGATCAGACAATTTTTTGATAAAGCGCTAAACGTGTTTAGAAAATGGTGACGCACTGTGACCTTGACCTTTGAGAAAGCACAAATATGAATGATGTAATATGCTTAACGGAAGTTAAAGTATCCCCGAAGAAGAAATTATGAATTTCTATTGAGTTATTACTATTGAAGGATGGCCCATGATTTGAAATACGTACTAAATTTCATCAAAATTGGTATAGCCGTTTTTGATATATTAAATAAAATGTGTTTAGCACTGAAATGGTTCCAATGACTTTGACATTTGCGGTGGGGCAAATATGATGGGACGGGAGGCAAGCCCGAATCGATGTAATGTCCCTATAAAGTAAAATCAAAATCTGTTCACTGGTTTTTGAAATATGACTTCTAAAGGACCAACAGACCGACCCACAGACCGACGTGACATGTAGCCTTACAGTAACTCGTTCTGATTCCCACCATTATTTCAAAGTATTTCCAGAGAAATACACAACAAAGATACATATAATTTGCGTAAGTCGTGTACTATGTTACTCGTACTTTTACCCTATTTATTCAGGTAAATTTTGTTTTAATAATTTAAATGAGTGTAATTTGAACTGTTTTTTAAAAATCGAAATACGATGGTAAGTGCCTTTTGTCAGATAACTATTCTTATATTTTTGTACAAAGTGATGATGATGATGATGATGATGATGATGATGATGATGATGATGATGATGATGATGATGATGATGATGATGATGATGATGATGATGATGATGATGATGATGATGCAGAAGTGTAAATCTTCACGTCAACAGATGCAAATGGGTGTAAGTTTACATGCGTCAGTTCGCGCGCGCTTTTTTTTTTTTCCCGTTAGCGTGCATGTGCATTTGTGGGCGTGAGCGGAGAATGCTTGTGTGCGTGTATGTGCGTGCATTAGCATTTGATCACCGGTGTGTGTTGGGTGCGTGTGTGTCTGAGTTTGCGTGCGTGTGCATGTAGGGGGATGCCACCTGATCTAGCCATGCGCTGATGTAGTTGGACTGCATGATTATTCTGAACAGTAAGGAATGCTAACGAGGTGACTTATGTTTGTGCAGCCTGTGGTGTTCAACGTGCCAAGAAAGGGTTACATCAAGCGCAAGGTTATAAATATGTACACCTACTTTGCATTTTAAATTCAGTTTGATTGGGTTACTTTTGGAAATAATGCTTTTCAATTGCGCCCGTGAGTGTCTGGAAATGCATTTGAATGTCTTACCCGCTCGTTTAAAATCGAAACTATGATAAACACATCCGCAACAACGAGGCGCATCCCGTGCATGAGGCAGTCGCTGCCTGTCTCTCCTGGCGCATCGAGGGGCGCTTCCTCTCCATGAAGTGTCGCACGATGCGCTTCAAGAATTCATTCCTACCAACAGCCATCCGACTGGCAAACGATACGCTCCAGCGATAAGAATGCTTACCCTTGTAATAAATAAGGCACTTTGGTTTTTTGCGTTTATTCATATCTGCTGCAAATAATTATGTATGATTGTGGCGTATTTTCTACTCTTCTGTGACCAAAGATTTGATCAATTAGTTAATTTGGTTATATTGTCGTTCTTTTTATTATTATCCTCACTAATTTTGTTCCCCTAGATCATCATGAAGCTTGGTTTTGTATCCTTCCTATTGTTATTATTATTAGTTGTAGTAGTATTGTTATTATTATTGTTATCATTCTTACCATATATTATTTGTCTGTTGGTGCTGCTGTTGTATTATTTTAAGTAGTTGTATTATTATTATTATTATTATTATTATTATTATTATTATTATTATTATTATTATTATTATTATTATTACTTTTATAATTACTCTTATGATTACGAATATTAGTATTACGATTATTTTTATTATTATTATTATTATTATTATTATTATTATTATTATTATTATTATTATTATTATTACTTTTATAATTACTCTTATGATTACGATTATTAGTATTACGATTATTATTATTATTATTATTATTATTATTATTATTATTATTATTATTATGATCTAGGATGGGTCTAAGGCATGGAAGAATTGGTGAGTGTGAGTAGTTTTGTGTATTGTGGAATAATTATTGTGTGTTAAATGTGTATACATGAGTATGTGACTGGATATCTGTTTATGCATGTGTGCTAGTGTTGATAGATTTGTATTTCGGTATGGAAGTTGTGTATGATAGTGTTTCAAATGTATTAATATTGAATGTCTATGTTTTGCACTGCAAAACAAATTTCCATGCCATGTGTTTGGACAATAAAGAATCTTGAATCTTGAAAAAGGGAACAAGGAAAAAAAACATTTTTAAGCACCTCACATGTCTTCTTCTCTTGGGGAGAGAGTTCCAGTCTTTGATGTGATATTAATGCTATTGTTGTCCTACTAATAATTAGATATAGATCTAATATTTGTTCCCCGAACGTGATTGTGAATGCGCTCAAACAATTTATGTGTCACTCATAGGTCTAACGACCGAGACTACCTGAACTGAGTATTATTTACAAAATTCATTACGAAGAACGCCGTCATTTTTTTTTTTATTTCCCCCCCCCCCCCTCCTTCCCCTCTCCATAACTACGTCACTTCCGTAATTTCCTTTCGTTGTTGCTGTCTGTTTTGTTCGTCTATGTTTGTGCGTGTTGTGCTGTTTGTGTAGTATCCCGTTGTTTTGTTGATTTTATTGTCGTTGTTTTTGGTTTGTGTGTTTGTTTTCTATTTTTTCTTTACATTTTTCCCAATGGTTTACCCACGCACACCGACACACGCGGAAGAGCAGGCGGTGGAGCAGAAGATCCGAAATATCAGAAAGAGTCGGCATTTTGCTGAGATGAAAACATGGCCAAGGGTGAGCCAAACGAGCAAATCAAAGGACCCTGCATTCCTTACCGACGTGTCAGGTTAGACAGCCTTAATAGCTTCTCACACGAGAAAGTGATAATTCAGTAGTAGTCTACACCAACCTTTGGCTTCAAGAGTCTTCGAATTTGATTTGACCGATGTCGATTATTTTTACCAAAGACCTTATTACGGAAGCTCTTTGTTTTTACTATGCTGATACATTGACTACTACTCCCATGTTTATTTTGAGTCATTCAGGCATATAGGCCTATAATTTCTCAAAGGCCAAGGTCACTAATGTCCATATAATTTTTCCAAACAGTTCTATACGTTGTAGGCTTATCTCAATATAGACAAAACAGATTTTGACCTTCCAGATAGTTCAAAGATTGGCATGGTTAATCAAGCATTCCTCGTTTTCATTTTGGCTTCTCTAGGATAATAAAACCGAGACAGAACATCTCCGCGAAAATTAACACTTTTTAAAATGGTGGTTTTCAGCTATGTATCTGGAAACAAATACGAACGATTTCTCATCTTGCTCTTTGTTCTTTTTTGCTGCCTTTCTGGGGGGTTTTCCATTTAATTTGTCTGCTTGAAAATGACAGGATGGAGGACTCTTAAGACCAAGATGCGCCACTATCCTGCCATGGAAACGGCAACTGCTCATCGTTGTATACACACTGAACCGTCCACAGATAGAGAACGAAGGTTCGTGTCATTTTTATTTGATTCCTCACCATTATTTATTATGCGGTTAAACTTAAAGGGACTACTTTAAACTCATTTCAGTCTTCAGATCCTTTTCAAATTCACAGAGAATGAAAAAAAAAGGTTTCCAAGTGCGGCGTCGACATAAATGGCTTTATTCAGTTGTTTGTGTTTACTAATAGCATCAATGTTCATTCTAAAACCCTTTTCCTGATTTGGCTCGTAAGAGTCCGCTGGACCTAAAGCAATAACCATGTCATTCTAAAACCAGCACTGCATCGACCTGTGTACAGCGCAGCACAGTCCTTTCCTTACATACTATGGAAAGGAAGCCGAAAATTCAAAGCTTACGGTCGGTTAGGGCAACGAGTGCCCACTATATCATCTTTTAATGTGAAAACAATGCAGAATCCCAAGTCATTGTCACGAAAAATAAACAAAAATAAGCTGAACTTTTAAACCCAGGTTTTTTAAAACAACCGGATGCGGAATTGCCCAGGCACTAGTTTGCTGGCGTGGTGTCTTGCTGTTGTTTTCCGTACAAGTGCGTGGATGTTGTTTCACGGACTTTCATATAATTATTTGGATTTTGTGTTTCAGACCCTGTCCTCCTGGTACTTGTCCAGAGTTCTGCAAACGTGGCACATGCGAGAAGGGAATATGCCTCGCCAGGAACCAACCTTTGAAGGCCAGAGACCTGGATGCCCTGAAAAGGAAGGTGTGCCGGCACCGTACCTGTCCTCTCTTCCAGTGCATCCGTACAGAAAAGTGCGCATCTGGGACCTGCCCCGATGGCTGTGACCCCGAGATTTGCCCACTCAAAGGAGGCTGTTTCCCCAACAGACGACGACAGAACGTGTGCCCGGTGGGTGTGTGTCCAGGCCGTTGCGACCCCGAAAAGTGCCCGCTCAAAGGCAAGTGTAGTGGACAAGGCGGTCAGATCAAAACGACAGGATCCGTTTGTCCAGAAGGCGCGTGTCCAGGGGGTTGTAATCCAGGAACGTGCCCTCTCCAAGGTAAGTGTGGCCAAAGCGGACAAACCAGAACCCGACCACCTTGCCCGAAAGGCTCTTGCCCTGGAGGATGTGACCCTGCAACGTGCCCGATTCAAGGGCGCTGTTTCCCCAAACAGCAGGCCGGAGGAGCTGGAGGCCTGGTTGGTGGGGCTAACAAAATGTACTGGCCATGGCAGTCTAGTCTAGATGAGCCCGCTAAAAGAGCGGTCGATTGGCCGTGTCTCGTGTATCGCGATGTCCCGAACCAGCCAGCCGCAGGAGAGGGAGGTCTGTATGGGTCAGGCAAAATGTACTTGCCAGAAGAGCCCGACGAGTGGCCCTGTCTCGTGTATCGCAATGAGTGAGGACGGAAGCACGAATTAAGAACATGAAACAATCAATTAGTGGGAGAGGGAGGGAAGGTGAGGATGCTTTCCTAATCTCTTGTTGTATGCTTTAGCCACAGTTATCTGAAGAAAATTTAAAAAGTAGAGGAGGCTGAGGCAAACTGGAGACGATTAGGATGCGCTAAAATAAGTAGAATGACGGTGAGGGGAAAAAAGAGAAGAAAAACGATGAAGAGGACAGAAGTAGACCGCGGCAAATACCGTTGGCATCATGAAGAGTGTTCTGATGTATGTTCTGAAGTTCTGTACATATTTGTCCCGTTTCATCATCATAAGGTCTATATCCTCCCTCCCCCTCTACTTCCCCTCCCCCTCCCCATCTCCCTCATCCCCCCATCTCCCTCATCCCCTTCCCCCAGCTCTTTGTTCTCCCAGATGTATGTGTCCTTCGCAAATTTGTTTGTAGTCGTACAGTAACTGGTGTTTAATAAAGTAACATGACAAATTCTAATACCATTTTCGATCTGTGATTGGGAGGTTGTTTGGTTAGACGGTTGGTTGCTTTCGTTGTGTCCCAATCGAAAGAATGGAACACCTGTAAAATGGTGACAAAGGGCAAGAAAATTCTGAGGGTTGTTGGTTGGTTTGTGGGTGTGTCACAAATTCAAGCTCAGTTTCTAAAATCTAAGCCTAATTTGGAAATGGGAGGTAACTTGTATTGTTTTATCTTAGTTACCTCAAGCTATCCGGGCGGACATCTCGCCTCAGAACAATATGAAAGCTACCCAGTTCTGAAAGCTTTTAATCGGGAATTGGGTGGTGGTGGTTGCCTGGCAGTGCAAGGTCGAACTAGCGGAGCTAGCTAGGATTGCAACTGAAGACAACCTTTCGGTTGATCCGGAAGGTTTGATGGAGCCCGCTAAAAGAGCGCTCCTCTGCAGATGCGCGCATTCTTTCTGTTCCCAAGACACGCACTAAGACATTTGGTGAACGCTCTTTCTCTTTCTGCGCTCCCAAACAATGGTATCCTCTCCAATCACACATCCGCAACATACCGACCACCCAGGCCTTCAAAAACGCACTCAAGACCCATCTCTTCAAACTGTATTATCCTGATTGACTCTTACCCTCCGACCGATGGCGGATGCCGGTGGGCTGCCGTCCATGTCTTGACATGTAAATAGTCTGTACATTTATATCTGAGTATCTAATTATTTTTATATAATTAATTTTGCATTAGTTTCTACATTATGTTATCCGATCATTGTATTAATTAATCATTGTTAGATGTAACAAATTGTTTGTTATATTCTTAATTTGTGTGGTGAATCTTATTATTATCTAATATGTCATTGTATTAATATTTGTTCTTTTCCGTTTTATTATGCATGTGTAGTGTATTGCATATGTTGTTGTTCCCTTGTATGCCTTTGCGAGTACAGTTGGTGTGAATGCTTGCATACATTGTTTTATTGTTTATGTTTGTTTTAAAGATATATCCTATGTTAAGAGCGATGAGCCCAGCCCTGAGCTGTATATAAGCCTTTATTATTATTATTATTATTATTATTATTATTATTATTATTATTATTATTATTATTATTATTATTATTATTATTATTATTATTGTGGAGGAGGAGGAGGAGGACAGATCAGAAATTGTGGGCGAGAAACTGTTCTTTTGCAAAGATTTTCAGCCTCAACGTTTGACAACTCTGGCGCAGCATGCGGACAAGCCGCCAAAGTTGTTTTCCCAAGTATTTCCTAGCATCGTCTATTCTGTTGCTCTCTCATTAAAATTATATAAAAGCACTGGAAAATAACCACGAACATTACTAATATCAAGAATTGTTCAAATTATATGTTAGTGTCAAAATGCTTTTATGTAACACCACGTTAAAAAAAAAAAATAATGTGGTAGGTATGGCGGGGAGAAGGGTGGTGCTAAAGGGGAAGAGTAGGGGGAGGGGGGGGGGAGAGGGACGAGAGGCACCACGGAACTTCTGCAAAGGGACCTATCCTATCCTATCCTGTCCCGTAACCCGAAGGTCGTAGGGGCACCACAGATGATCGTTTAACCAGCATACTCCATCTTTCTCTGTCCTCAGCAGCCCTGATGGCTTCGCTCAGTGTCAAACCAGTCCATTCTCGAATGTTGTCCTCCCACCTCTTTTTCGGTCTCCCTTTTCTTCTACCTCCTTGCACTGTGCCTTGCAGAATAGTCTTTGCAAGGCCTGATGATCTGGTGACGTGGCCATACCACCGAAGTTTCCGTTTCTTCACCACTGTTAGCAGGTCATCATGTTGTCCAATAGCTTGTGTGATGGTCTGTCGGACTTCGTCGTTGGTGATGTGTTGGGTATAGGAAATGCCCAGAAGTCTTCTGTAGCACCTCATCTCCATGCTTTGTATTCTTCGTTGGAGATCTGCTGTGAGGGTCCATGCTTCGCAAGCATATAGGAAGATGGAGATGACAAGGGAGCGCAGCAGTCTTACTTTGGAATGTAGACTGATGGTCCTGTCTTTCCAAATGGGCTTCAACCTTGTCAGGGCAGCAGTTGTTTGTGCGATCCTGGAGAGGACTTCCTGTCGGGACCCATTGTCTGATACAGTGGCTCCTAAATATTTGAAGCTATGCACTGTGTCGAGGGATTGGCCTTGGACTTTGATGTCCGTATTGATGCCATTGGTGTTGTTGGTCATCATTTTGGTCTTCTCTGCACTTATTTCCATTCCATAGGCTTTGGAGGTGGTGTCAAGCCTCTGTACCAGCTGTTCAAGTTCTTGTTCCTCTCCAGCCAATCCATCAATGTCATCTGCAAAACGAAGATTGGAGATTGCTCTACCCCCTATGCTGACTGTGCCTTCATGGTCTGCAAGAGCATCCGACATGATGCGCTCTAGGAAGATGTTGAAGAGTGTTGGAGAGAGTAGGCATCCTTGACGCACACCGATTGTTGTTCTGAACCAATTCCCGATGGCTCTGTTGTGGAGGACTGCACTGGTAGCCTTGTCATACAGGCTTTTGATGACTTCAATAATTTTTGGGCTGATGTTGTACACTTTCATTGTTGCCCATAGAGCTGCATGCCAGACTCGGTCAAACGCCTTCTTGAAGTCTATGAACACATGATATAGATGTTGTTGGTGCTGTAGGTATTTCTCACAGATTATTCTGAGGTTGAAAATCTGCTCAGTGGTACTTCGCCCTGCCCTGAATCCTGCTTGTTCTTCAGCTATGATTTGTTCAGCTTGGGGTTTCAACCTGTTGAGTATTATTTTCAGGAGGACCTTGCTGGGATGGCTGATGATGGCAAAGGGACACATGGAATTATATGTATAACTGACAAGTTATCATTGTAATTACATGTACATCTAACGCCACACTATGTAAAAGTTAAATTTTATACGAATTAAAAAGCCTAAAGTTGTTTTTATCATCATAATCAACATCATCATCATCCTTCTTTTCCTTCTTCTTCTTCACCGTCTTCTTCTCCTAAATTCTGCTTCCGATCGTTCGTACCTAAATCAAATCAATTTTTTTAGGCCTACAATGACAATAATTTGTTTTGAATGTGTTTTTATTTAGTTTTTAATTCACGCATGACGTTTTCGAAACGTAACTTCGGCCGTGTGAACCGAGAATCCGACTTCTTTGTCGACTTCATAGCGGCAAAATCCAAACATGACGTCAGCAAAACGTCACTGTCGGGTGTGGGGAAAACAGAAATGACAAAAATATGGCGTCTTAGGATTTGCTAGTCCTTTCTGACCATCACGGCCGGCTGCATCCTCTCTGCCTTGATGGTCAGTGCAATAATCTTGTATTGTATTGATGGTCAGTGGTCGATTAGAAGAACAGCTCTTCGAAACTCTGACCTCAAGTGGAGCCCAAAACAGGTATATGATTCTACTCCAGAATAGAAATAAAATTGGTGTTGTGCTACTGTGGACCCGAGCGTGGATTGTAATTTTTACGCCCGCAAGGGACACTTCAAGTGTAACATTTTCTAACAGGAATCGACATTATTTACGGATGGTTTTCAAACGTCGACGATGCTCAACCTTTGGCCTCATCGGTTGGACAGCAGGTTGAAGGTTGGTGGCTGTAGGCCTACTGGTTGGATTTGTTCCCAAAGCTGCTATGGTAGCCAAATCAGAGCTTCTATAAGGTATCGCCCTTACACAATCTCTGGCCAAATAAGCTCAGCAGGAAGCGTGAACGTGCTACTAGGGGATTCCTTAGACGAGACTTTAAACCGAGGTCTAGGCTGTGCGCGCATGCATACCATCACACCACAGGCGCTTGTATCAGGACACGCGAGCGCCTATGCCTGTGACGCGTCTCCCATTGGTTATCTATAATACAAGGTACCAAACAGAACCAAGCGGAACTGGCGGGTCATCGCAGTTTTCAAATTTATATGAACAAACTCGAATAGTTCTTCCCAAAGAATGCAACTCATTCATTTCAGCAGTGATTCACGCAAACAAACAAAATAAGAACTATGCTCTGTCTATTTTTAAACCCGTTCAATTTCGATAAAATTGTCAAAAAATCGACCTTTTCTGCGATCGCTTCACGGAAACGCACGTTTTGCCAAGACTAAAACTTAAAAGGGAAATTACTCCTCATTCGTTACAACCTCATGGCTTTCAGCATTGCAGTGTCCGAAAAATGCCTTCGATCGGATAATTTCTGGGCCAAAAGTGGCTGTTTTAGGTCAAGCAGGCAGTGTCAAAACATTTCTTTTGCGAGGAAGTGCAATGATACCTGGTAGATTGAGAAAGAAAGTTGCTGTTAGTGTTACTGTTTCAAATGGAATAGCAGCAACGCCAATGGCAATGGCGAAACTTTGCATCGGTGACGGTGGGCAAGCATCATTGATGGGAGATACACTACAGAGGAGGCCGTCTCAGATGTCCGTTCAAAATGCAACAAATTATTAACAACCAATGTGCTGATTGTTGATGAAATCAGCATGATGAGCGCTAAAATATTTGATCAGATAGGTTTCTTTTTCAAATGTTATTATTGTCATTCAGGCCTTAATCATTCATTGTGCTAATCAATAATCACATGTTTTCAGTGTAAATTACAACAGTAACCAGTAAAAGATAAATTTATTAGTTATCTAGGGATTTTATGCATTGGTGGAGAGGGAAGGGGGATGGTTGAGTGGAAAATAAAACACTTTTTAATCCATATTCATCAAGTTTAGAGGGTGACACTTTTTGTGTATTTATCATTATGCATGTGAGTGTGTGTGTACTACTACTAATAGTACTATTGCTGAATATATGAATTTGGTTTTAAATATATGTGGAAAGTTTAATTGAGCTATTGTAAAGGTTTGTAATTATGAGACGTGCAATGTTGTACTAAGATGTGCAATGCTCTAGATGGTAGGTGTGTGTGGATCACTGGATGGGTTATATTATGAGGGAGCACTTGGCTGTTGTATTTCAGTACTGGGGTTGTTCATATTTTATTGGGGTGCCTAGGGCTGCTTGAGTTAGATCCTGTATCGGCCAACACCTTGAGCAGCTGTTGAGCTGGAAAAGCGCTATATAAAAGTGATTACTTGAAATTATTAAATGAATATATATTTCATGTATGTACTTGAGCTGTATATATATATATATGAATTCCATTATTAACTACTATTTTTCAGGTTGAACATGCTGTACTGACTGTCCTGGCATCAGGGGAAGCAAACAATGTTGTGGTGGTCTGTAGTTATTGTCATAGGAGATTTTCTACAGCTGCCTCCAGTCACCAATGGCCTTTATAAAGATGAGGGCTCCCATGTTTTCCCCTCTACAACATTCCAGATTGGAGTTCCATCAATGCATCATGATGTGAATTTTCACTGCGTATGTAAATATTATAGATAATGTTCATTTGTTGTTCTTTTAAGTTATTGTTTTAGTATTATGTATATATTGCTCTTAAACTTGTAGTGCTTTTCGAGCTCAAGAACTGCTCACGGCATTGGGTGACAGAGGATCTAATTCAAGCCCCTAGGGCGCCAACTTGCTCATTTATTATTATTATTATTATTATTATTATTATTATTATTATTATTATTATTTTATTTTTATTTTTTACTGCCTATCGTCTTACACCAGAGAGCTGAGGACAATCTTGGGCAACCGGATGTGGGGAAAGGGACCTAGTACTTTCTGGATTTTTGGGGGGTGTAAGTGGCAATGAGTGTCAAGCTATTTACAGTTCATGCGATGGAATGCATTTATGCACAAACTAGACCTTATACTCTCATCCAACGGAGTTTTCCAAAGGCAAATTTCTGTATCTTTTTATTTTTTGGACAATAAAGTTGTATTATAGTTTATATAAATTATACAGTGAAATGTACAAAACCAATGTTATCAAATCCTTAATCAGTCGAGTCGTGCAATTTTATTCTGAGTGGAAAATGGCTGCAAGACCAAAATGGGCTATAGCCTGAACGCCTGGTGAGACTTGCATGTTTGTGTTATGAAAACAAAGTACTTTGAATGCCGTAACAATGATAACCAAACAAAGAAAAAAATACTGACTTGCCTGTCTAAAAAGTTAAGTTTTGAAAATTTTTGGACATGAGGTAACTTTGCCCTGTAAATTTGTAAATGAGGATAAAGCTTCATACTGTATATTTTTTTTGCAGGCTATGATAAGACAACATGTTTCATATCAGCCTACCAGACAAAGGACATGAGATAACAATGACACTTATGACTGTGAGTCTGGGCAAGATGAGCTGGACTTGAAGAGGTAGAGCTAATTTAAACTGCTATTAAGTATAATAATAATAATAATTATTATTATTATTATTAGACATGGATGCTGAAAGTCAGAATGCTACGTTACTCTTTAACATTAGTATTAGATTTTATAAGAGCCAAGATAAGATAAGATAAGATAAGATAAGACAACTTTATTATCTTTTACAAGAAATTACATTGTGGTGTACAATTACAATCAACAAGGAATAAACATCACAATAATAATAACAACAATCATAATGACAATGAGGATAAAAATGCACAGTCACATATGAATGGAATTACACTTATGCATGCTAACATTAAAAAAATATTAAAAAAAAAGATAGTAATCTATAGAAATATGTGCAACCTGTTGACAGTTTTCAGAATGCAACTCATATTTGTCTGCAAATAACTTGAGAGGCAGCTTTTTTATTCAGTGATACTAAAGTTGATAGAAGCTTGGTCAGCTTAAACTTAAAAAAAACAAAATGGCTTGCGTTGGTGAGACAAAAAGATTGTATATGGTTTCAGAAACTACCCCCCCCCCCTCTTCCCCCTCCACTACCCTCTCCCCCACCCCACCCCCATTTTTTTTTTATTTATTAAAATGAAATGCAATTGTCTTTATCCTTCTTGCTACAATGGCTCACAATTTTTTTCAGATAGTTCTTTATTGCAGAACATTAGTTTCACCAGTTTATAGAACGATAAGGACACTATTACTATTGAATAGGAACAGACACACACATAGTGAAACATACACAAATTCATGTAAACCCTCTTATAGGACACTAATATAAACTGTCTGCAAGCAAGAAATTATCAAAAATCGGCTCATCCAATTTTTAGAAAACGTGTTTTAAAAACGGAAAAGCACAATGACCTTTACCTTTGAAAAAGTACAATGAAAATTTATCTAACATGCTTAGCAGTAATGAAAGTATCCATCAAGGAAAACAAATAAATGATAAATTTGGTTCAGTTATTGAGATAAGACAATATTTTAGTTTTAAACAAAACTGTTAGGCCCCTCCCCAAGAAATGTCCTTTTACGATATTCAGACCAACGCTAATTTTTGGGCCCGACCTAAACTTTTTTTTTTGGGGGGATGGGGGGTTCATCCAGTATAAATAGTATCCCCACTTTCTGGAAATGTAGGGCTTTAAATTCCCACTGTTGCTGTCTTTCTCATTTGTTCTTTCTCATTCCTACTCTGTCCTATCAAATCTATTATACTATCTTCTTCTTCTCTAGACCAGTCACCTACCTTTTTTCTTGAAAACTTTTCAGGGACAAAACTCCTCATATGTGGGTGTGGGTGTGTGTGTGGTTTTTTTTTTGTTGTTGATATTTTATAATGTTTATATTCTATTTTGTTTTTGTAAACGGGGGTTAGATAAATTAGAATATAGCCTCAGCGTCCCCTGCGTGGGATGTGGTGCCTTCAGTGTTACTACAAGGGTTGTTTCGGCATATTGTGGTCTTGATTTTGTGGTCCTGATTCTGCTCTTTGCAGTCTGCTGGACCTTGTAAGCAATGAATAACTAACTAGCGTTCTCTGGGGAAGGCGTAGTCGCCCAACCTACCTAATATTAGTAAATTTTGCTGGGGGAGCAAATTGGTACCCGGAGAAAACCCCTGAAACGTTGCCCGAGTCGAAAGTAAATAACATTCTGAGAAACATAACGCCCAGATGCTGGATCGATCCCACACCTGTCAGGCGCCATTGGTTTCTGGCCTGTGGACAAGGCAAGTTAGTCCCGCCTTAGACCTTTGGCTCCTATTAAGTGTGGAAATAAAAAAAATATACATATCTTGGTCTGTATAATTGAAATCACAGTTCTTATTTCTTTATTTCCACAGATTTCCAGCCCAGAACATGTTTCGGACACCACACCTGTGTTTGCTGAGCTGAATAAAAGCAGACTAGTGACACCATAACAACGTTGGATTAACAACTGCAGCCAGTGGATGAAACAGAGTGCAGTTGCCCAGATGCAGACTTACATCAAGCTACTGGATTAAATAGCCTCACTTCGCCAACAGACCGCTGAGCAATACAAAATGAATTAGGATTATTTTAGTAATACCCCCACCCCCACCCACCCCCCAAAAAAATTATAATTTATTTAAAGTATCACAATCTTTTTTACACATGTTTTTATGTCACTTTTAAAATGAATAAAAATTTGCTATCCCTCAACACCCTTCCTCCATCCCCTTTCAAATCCCCCACTTCCTCTTACACCCACTGCCGTATCTTGCTGAGTTTGGGCGAAGTTTATTGAGATGTTTATTGGATAGGGTTTGTTTACTAGTTTACCAAAGTTTTGAGACTTAAAATTTCATTAATCTGTTCCTCGGAAATGAATCATTGTTGACAACTTGGTGCATTTTTTATTTTTATTTTGACACGTTATTTTTATCAGGCAATTCTGGGCTGCTTTCCATGGGTAAGGCATAGTCATAGCCTGTGGCACGCCAAAACCCAACGTACCGAATATTAGTTGTGGTTTTGAACATTTGCTGGGGGAGCAAACTGGTAGCATTTAAGCTCTTACAATTTATGTCATAATGACGAATAGTTTAAAGCAAATTTGACTATTTTGTGTCAGATTCATACAAAAGTATGGCAAAGGTGAAATATAATTTAGAAAATAAAAATAGTATTACATGTTTATTAACAATGTAGTGTTGGAATGGTATACCAATATTGTGATGAACAGTGTGTGGCAGTCATGTTATGCAGTGTCCCAATACACCCAATATCCTCTTCAACAAAAATTAGCTGAAAAGCTAAACATTTTGTTTTGTGACGTTCTCTTTGTCTAAAGAAAAACCTAAATAATACTTAATAAAACATACAACTTTGTACTTGAATTTTATTTATCACAAGTTGTCATGCTTTGATGTTCCATGGTTGGCTTGAGGGCAGCTGCTATATCACTACAAAATATTGGTATGACTCACTGAAAAATTCTGGTAAAGTTCTGCTTGTTTTGCTGTATTATCCCAATACTAGTGAAAAGAGAAAGGAAAAAAGTGTTAAAATACATCAATAACTTATATTTTAATGAAAAAAACAATGAATATTATGAGATCCATTTATTAAATTAATTCAATTCATGTATTTTATTGCTTGTGATTTAGTCTTCACATACATAATTATTATGAGAAAGGTATGTGTAGCGCTGTTGACTAATTACACAGATTTTAGTTCAAAATTATGAGAGAAAACATTTTAAACTGCGAATAATACTAAAACAGTGTTCAGTTATGTATGTATGTGTATTTACTCATTCACTCCAAATAACAGTGGTGAAGGGGGGAAGAGTAAATATACATGTCATTGTGGGAGGAGAAGGGAGAGGTGGCATTTTAGTATTTTACTGTGTTATTATCTGTGCTATTATTTATCTGCATGTTTATACTGTAATGTATGTAAAGACTTAAAAAAATGTTTAATTATGTGCTATATTTATTTTTATGTATATACTGTAATGTCTTCTTTATTTAAAAAAATGTGTGCTTTTTTCTTGTTAACGTGAGCTCACATTTGTAAGTGTGGTGTGAGTGCTTTGGGCAAATTGTCAGTTTGAATTTGCGCTTTATAAAATACATTATTATTATTATTATTATTATTATTATTATTATTATTAATATTATCATGAGCCATTCTTCAGTAGAAACAAGGTTGTCCGCCATTTGCTCGGTCCATTGCTCCGAATTTCTTTTTTTTAAATTCAAACACACTTTTTGCCTAATCTGAATATTAATTTTACTTTGCATATACAATATCTGTTTGTTTATAATTTAATGTCGTTTATAATTTAATGTCTTTCAGAAATGTATTCATTTTTTGTAAAACGCATGTGAGTGTGAATGCGTGTGAGAGCTTAGAGCAAAGTATCAGTTTTAATAAATTATTAATTTTATTATTACACATTATCGGAAAGAGCTGTATAGTAATATTGACTGATTACACAGATTTTCTTATAAACTTTTTTGTTTCTTTTACATTTAAGCAAATAATACTAAAACAATGTACAGATATGTATATGTGCGTATTTTCTCATTCGCTCTACATAACGGAAGTGGGGCAAAAGTACGTAAATGTAATAAATATAATAAATATACGTATAAGTGGATAGTAGATGTTGCATCGTGTTATTATTTGATATGCCAACACTTCTATCAACTTCTTTATTTATTTTATTTTTTTTACTATCTCTCTCTCTTTCTCTCTCTCTCCCCTCTCTCTCCATGTTGTCCTTTTTTGTATTAATACTCTCTCTTTTCTTCTAACTGTTGTGATTACCTAGCTTGCATTCACCATATTAACTGGAAACTGCACACAACCAACACGATATGATCGTTTACATCATATCTTCCGCACCTTTCAAATCATTCTATAATCATTATGAATAATAATACATAGAATTATATAGCGCACATATCTCACACACACAAAAAAAAGAATGATTCAATGTGATAAATAACATGTAAGGTGCTGGGAACATTCCAAATGAATAAGTAAATAGTTGAATAAAGCAAAACACACAAATACAACAGACTTTCCCACAATCTACTGTCAGAGGAAATGGTTCTAGAGGTGGTGGGGATTAATTAAACACAAACAAGTCTCAAAGGGAATGAACAGCAACTGATAGCTCGTTTATAACACGGCTGAATACTTAGTGGATGATCTTGCCACCCATGTACAGCCTACTGTAGATTGTTCTAACCTATAAAGGGAACAGTGAAAGCCCCAGTTGAAAACCTGTCTTGCCTTTGTAGGCATGACTAATTCACTGCGGCAACAGTTCCCCCCGTTGGAGTGCCGGGGGGTTTCAGTATAAATAGTATCCCCACTTTCTGGAAATTTAGTGCTTTAAATTCCCACTGTCGCTGTCTTCCTCATTTGCTCTTTCCCATTCCTGATCTGTCCTATCACTCTGCTATACTATCTTCTTCTTCGCTAGATCAATGACCTACCTTTTTTCTTGAAAACTCTTCCTGGACAAGACTCATCGTTTGTGTATGAGGTCTGTTGGATCAGCTTGGGAGTGTTGGACGCTTTCTGCCGGGTGGTCACTAGGGCTTCCTATGATGTTATTATTTAGCACTATAGGCATTTTATATGTATGTGTTTTGTTGATGATTTATAATGATGTTTGTATTCTATTTTGTTTTTGTAACCGGGGGTTCGAGTAGTTGGGGTAAAGCCTCAGCGGTCCCCTGCGTGGGATGTCTTAAGTGACTGGGCGGTGGAGGTCATTCAATTTTCCCACTAGGGTTGTTTTGGCAGATATTTTATGCGGATTGGGGGTTGTCCGGTCCTGATTTGGCTCGGAGGAGTCCGCTGGACCTAAAGCAACAATCAATCAATCAATCAAAACCTGTACACTCAGTATTCTATGAGAGTTCTTCGTCATCAACAAGAATTGGTAAAAAGCTAAACATTCTTTTTGTAACATTTTCTTTGGTAATATGAAACATACAGCTTTGTCGTTGAATTTATTCATCACAAGTCATGGTTTGATCTTCTATGGAGATGTGAATGCAGCTGGAAACACAAAATATTGGTATGACTGACTGAAAATTTCAGGTAAAATACTGCTTCAGTGTTGCTGTACTCTCCCAATACTAGTTAGTATGAAGGGAAAGAAAATAAAAGTGTAAAAATACGTAAATAACTGATATTTATGAAAAAACTATAAATAACTTTAAATACATTAAGGGATTCATTGATTAGTTTATTTCATGTATTTATTTCTTCTTATATTCCCTTGTTATTTATTACTTGCATACACATTGAAAAGATCTGTGTAATAATGTTGACAAATTACATAGAAATTTTCGTAATAACTTGTTTTATTTGTAATTTAAAGCTAATAAACGAAAGCAGTGTACAGTTAGTGTATATTTGTATTTCCTCATCCGCTCAAGAAAAGGTGAACAAAGAGTGAAAGTACATAAAAAAAAATAAAATGTACGTATATAGTGTTATTCTTTGATGTGATGACACTTTTGTCATCCATTCTTTTTGCATTCGCTGTCTCCGTTTCTTTTTGTTTGTCTGTCTCTCTTTTTTTCATGTTTTCCATTTTATTAATACTTTCTCTTTCCCTCTGTTGTGATTACCTTGCTCACATTCATCATAATATTAACTGGAACTTGAGCAGCTCTTAAACTGGAAAATGGCTATATAAGAACAATTCATATAAGTCGTACTGATGAAAACTGACACAACCAACACCATACTAGTGTTTTTTACGACATGTATCTTGACATGACTTTTATATTATTCTACCATACTAGTGTTTTTTACGACATGTATCTTGACATGACTTTTATATTATTCTATCTTATCCTGGATCATTATAATTACCATGTAATATGCGGAAATACTACAAAATAAATAAATAATTAAACAACAAAGCGAAACAAACAAAACACAGATGCTCCCACAATCTCATGTCACAACGGCCTACACAAATATTTATTAAGGGGGAAACGGTGGTAGAGAGGGTGGGGATTAATTACACACACAAAAGTCTCAAAAGAAATAAACAACAACAAAAGTCTTTTATAGCACAGCTGAATGCTTAGTGACATCGTAGTTGATCTTGTCACGCATGGACCTACCTTGGTTTGAACTGCAACTGTGTAGATAGATCTATGCTCTAGTGCAGATTTTATTTTTCATTCATCGTCATCATTTTTAGTGCAACCCTAAAATAGCAATGGAAGCGGCGTTTGCACGTTTGCTATATTTCAATATGTTTCTTGTAATTAAGCTCTTACCACAAAAAAATCTTGGCATCCATCCCAAAAGCGAAAGTTGCACGCTTGAAATCGTTCTTGAGAACCGACGGACATTGACAGTTTAAACCGAAACTCGTTTACGGAAGTTATAGTTTCGGTAAACAAAGGTCATTTCCGTGAAGCGATTGTGAAAAAGGTCATTTTTTTTGACAATTTTATCGAAATGTAACGGGTTTCAAAATAGACAGAGCATCGTTCTTATTTTGTTTGTTTGCGTGAATCACTGCTGAAATGAATGAGTTGCCTTCTTTGGGAAGAACTCTTCAAGTTTGTTTATATAAATTTGAAAACTGCGATGACCCGCCAGTTCCGCTTGCTTCTGTTTGGGACCTTGTATTATAGTTACCAAAGGGAGACGCGTCATAGGCGCTCGCGTGTCCAGATACAAGCGCCTGTGCATCACACGGACTAAGCGGGTGAGTGCCAGGCTGTATGAAAACGCCCTGCAAATCCTTTTTGTAAGATCTTTGCTAAAATAGCCAGATTTGGCTCCAGCAAAATGCTACTCAAGATCAAGGTCAAGAACCCTAGATCTCATTCTCCATCAGTCGTTCGAAATTGCTCATTTGTCTGAGGCGTCAGACGATGTGCATAAAGCAGCAAACTGGCGACCGCTTCAGTTAGAACCTGTTTTGGCCCGCACCTTTAGCCGCTCTTGAGCTGGCAAAATGCTGTAATAATAATAATTATAATAGTAATAATAATACATCATGTAAGCACCATCATCATACGTTAGCGTTCATGTGGAGATTAAGGTCATCTCAAAATGAACATAATTTGAAGGTCAAAGTCAGCATTACTTTGCGTTCCAGTGCAAACGTTTTGTGCAAGCTTTTGATCTATAATGGACCCTCTTATTTTTACGCAGGCCTATAATAATTTTAAAAGGTTTCTTAAGAATTCTGCTTTGCCCCTCTAGTTGCAGTTTTTGTTTTTCATTCTCGCATTTTCTTCTGGAACATCTGCCCGCCGCCCGAAACTGTTTTTTGTATGTGTTAGCAGAAAGAAAATATTTTATATTCACACATGATCGATTAGAGCCTACATGTTGTATTTAATAAAGCGCTTTATAAATAAATGAAAAGGTGTTATTATTATTATTATTATTATTATTATTATTATTATTATTATTATTATTATTATTATTATTATTATTATTATTATTATTATTAATATTATTATTATTATTATTATTATTATTATTATTATTATTATTATTATTATTATTATGGCGGCATATGGTGAGAGCGCACGACTTGTGGTCTGAGTGGTCAGAGCGCACAACTTGTGTAAATGCGTCTTGGGCGACGTGGGTTCGAATCTTGACTTCAGCAAGCTATTGTGTGATTGCTGGATATTTGTGGCCAGTGCCTTAAGAAGCTCTCTGAGCTTTTAATTGCGCTATATAAGAACAATCTCTTTATTTTATTATTCGGATTTGAAATGACGGGCTTCTTGTGTCCTGGTAGACTTGGTAGACCTGCGTTGACAATGTAGAATGGTTGCAACGTGCCAGCCCTGTCAGGGTTTTATTACGTGATGTCACTGACGTGATAGGGCAAGCGTTTGGGAAGAGTGACATGCACGGTGGATTTGTTTTACCTTCCAAATATGGCCTGGGCTAGCCAGGTCAAGGCGCGACTACTAAGGTAGAGTCGGGCGATGACCCTGGTGATGAACCGGGGTAGCCCCGGATGGCCCCAGTTAAACTGTTTTTCTCAAAGCGGTCAAAGATGGCGTCTGGAAAGAGCAACCAATCAGCAGCTGGCTAAGAGTATATTTTTAAACAAAAATTGTTTTTGCGGAAAAACCCGTCGTCCATTTTGATGACTCGCTTCGCACTTGAATACGGTCATTGCCCAATCACATGACTGCCTGTCCCGCAGAAAGAGAAAAAAAACAAAAAACAAGCGCATCGATAGTGCCTTTTATGAATTTATGAAATAGACAGACGATCTTGTAACATTCAACAAATGTTTACTTTGGACCTAAGTCGGTTTCACATTGAAAGAAGAATGAACGTTGAAGTTTAACGTCTGCACCCACCATCGGCAATGTAGCAGACAGGGATAACCATCCCATGGAAAGAGAGGTAGGGACCTAAATCAACTCTGAACCACCAGAGCAATCAAATTGCCAAGATGGACAGTCAAAAGGTGCCACTTTCGTCTCGCCGTCCACTTGATTCGATCTTGGGTCATCGGCGTGCCAGGTGAACGCTCTGCCACTGAGCTACGGCGGCGGGTCGTATTGAAAGAAGTTTACCATTGTTTGTGCGCATCCAACCAGAGAGACTGTATATAGATGGATAGATGGGAGGCTTGCATGTTTACTAATGAGGTGTGTATGAGTTTACAAGGGGTAAAAAAACAAAAATTACCAATTGCATTTCTTTCTATAGGCTGACAAGTACGCCTTTCGTGAACTCGATGTGAATCATCCAGGATTGATGATCTAGCAGCGCCACCAGCTAGGTTATAGACAGACGAGGCCGAAACTACAGCGACAACGAAAACACCATTGAAGGCCTGCCAGCCAGCCAGGGGTCTTTTTAGGCCAGCACCATGCCGGACTATGAACGTTACATTTCGCCGGGCTTCCACATGCCGGACGACCCCACAGACCACGAATGGCTGCTGCACGAGGCACGGAAAAGGTCCGAGTTCAAACGCGATGAGAACCACAAACGAGAAGACTTGGTGGCCAATGAAATCGAGCGCAGGCGTGTCAAAATGCGGAGAAAAAAAATGAATGAATGTTACCACACCAGGTCAGTCCTAGATGTGTCGTGTCAAAATGGGGTAAAACAATCCATATAGGTTGGACATAATAGCGTCTGTGTAATGTAACTGTCAAACCTTGCACATATAGTCTGAAGCAAAAAGAGTAAAATAGGAAATTACGATTTAGTAAAAGAATAATGATTACCCGGTGATGTGTTTTTGTATTTCCAGACTTATCTTGAAATACTTAGAAATAGGCGGGGGGAATTAGAACGAGACAAGTGTTGTTCTATAGGTCAGTTGGTCCATTAGCCGCTATATCTAAAGAACCACTGGACAAATTTTGACCAAACTTTTTTTAGGAACATTACCTTGGTTAGCGGTCTGCCTCCCGTGTGCCATCGTATTTGTTCTACCGCTGAGGTCAAGGCCACTGGAGTGATTTTGTTGCTAAACACGTTTTGTTCAATAAATCCAAAACGTCTGAAACGATTTTGTTGAGGTTTGGTATACATGTACTTCACATCAAGGGCGCCATCCTTCAGGAGCTGTCCAGTCGTCGGTCAGTTGGTCAATCGGCTGGTCCGTTGCTACGAATTTCGCTTTTGTGTGTGTTCAAAACACACTTCTTGCCTTATCTAAAAAAATAACTGAACCGAAATAGGGGTACTTCCTAAATAGCTGTCAACATGTATTTTGTACCGCTTTTCAGGGGAAGCAACTCTACTTTCGGTTTATTTAGGGATAATGCCTATTTATCATTTTTTTTAAATTTGCGGATACTTTAACTACTGCTAAATATGTTGGATCATTCGTATTTGTACTTTCTCAAAGGTGAAGGTCATGGAGCTTTCACTATTTTCGGAACTCGTTTTGCGCTGTATCTATAAATTGGCTGAGCCGACTTCGGTGTTTTGTGTGTTTTGTTTGCTGGCAGCTAGTTAAGATAGTGGCATAATAATTCCATGTTTTTCTTTTGCGTCCTTCGGGTAAAGCCGAGTCCCAACGCCGCCAATAAAATTAACATTTTGGGAAATGCTTTTTTTTTAGCTGTATCTGTGAGTGTCTGAAAATACCTTTGAATTGCTTGCCATCTTATTCTTCTTGGGTTCAGCAGCCACAAACAGTACTATTGCTATTGCTGTTGTACGTCGGATTTGTATGATCCGCCTAGACATATTCGATTGCTGTGCTTACAGATCATTGAATGCGGATAAGACGGACATGACCTTCTGGCTGACGAGGGTAGGTCCTAAGCTGATGATCGGCATCACCCCAGAGGAGATGAAAGGGATACGCTCCAAGGCAATGGGAGAGTTAGAGAACGACAAGAACGTGTACCACGTACGCGCCAGGGAGGGCCACATGTACTGGCCCAAGAGGGACGACAGGCACCTGCTATCCCACTGCGTCATGAAGCCGCCAGAGGATATGCAACGCAAGATCGCCAGGTTGGACGGTCTGCACCTCTCCTCCTCCACCACTCTCGGAAGCTTCATGCCCGATTGGAAAAACTTTACATTCTAGTGAAGTTTAGATTCTGCCTACTCCGTGATAATCAGGTTGGGGGCGCGCATCTTCCAGCTGACCGGCAGCTGGGTTGTATGCGTTCGCTTCTAGTTCAATCTGCCAATCAAAGCTTCCCACATCATCTAGTTTGAACTTCGAGTTTCTAAGTTACGGGTAGACCTGTGAGTTCTGTTTCTAACTATGCGTCTCTGTTTTTTGAAATCATCGGTAAAATCAGCCTGCTTAACGAGTTTCAACATCTGACTAGTCAACTTCAAGTTGGAGGCCTAATTGTTTGTACACTTCGTGTTCTAACTAGTTGGTAGTAAGTCTATCGGATTCTGACTGGAAGAGCTTGAAAGTTCTGCCTCAGCTATTGGTAAAATATCAAACCGTGATCACAATTAGTTTTTACAACTAACTCTTGAATGGAAAAATTCCAGGTTTTGAAGATACTTTATTATTAACAAATTGATACTGGCTCCTGAAGATACTTTATTATTAGCGAACTAGTACTGGCTAACTGGATAGCAAACTAGAAGTTCTGGCGGATCAGTAGATGGAAGTAACAACCAGGAACATCTTCAGATCGAACTTTCGGGAGACAAAAATTAATGTTGAGATCAGCCTCATTTCGAAAAACGATAAACTTCTGGAAAATGGAATTTGCTCCAACCTCAAGTAAAAATGTAAAAGTTGGGATTTAAATTGTATAGCATATGTTGTATTGTATTGTATAGCTTATAGCGAGCGTTGTGGCCGAGTGGTCTAAGGCGGCACTAACTTGTCCTTGTCCACAGACTAGAAACCAGTGGTGCCTGACAAGTGTGGAATCAATCACGCCTCTGGGCGTTAGGTTTTTCTGAATATTATTTACTTTCGACTCGGGCAACGTCTCGAGGGTTTTCTCCGGTTTGCACCCCCAGCAAAATTTCAAAAACAACTAATATTAGGTAGGTTGGGTTTGGACGTGCAACAGGATCCGACTAGGTGGTCCAGAATTTCCTGATGAAAAGGAACAATAAATTGTCAAAAATGAAAAACTCAAAAATCATACAACCGCTGATGTTCCAGGAAACTAATATTTCACTATCTGTTCCAAGCAACAGTGACCGAAATTGTGAAACATTATAACTCACATTATTTCTTACAAAGGTATACACGGATATTATTAATATTGATATGACTAAAGGTAGACATTAATTTGCATAGATAACACTAGCACGCGAACGCTACATTTGTATAAGAAAAACAGAGCTGTAGCTTAGCAAGCACGATTCTTTAATAATATAAGAAAACAAACACGGGTATGTGGTTGGCAAATCTCCTGCCATTATTTATTGTTAAATAGTCAATGCAACGAAGTTGTACTGTACCTTCTGATTATTATTATAACAATAAACAGAATGGTAACATTTATTGATCAAAGTCGGTGTGTACATGTACAATAACGGTAAAAGTTATTGTGGAGTGTCTACATTAACCTTAATACATGTAGGCTACTTTTACAATTACTCATTCTTGCACTCCTTCCTCTCCTCTCCCACCCCCCAACCCTTCTCTCTCTCTCTCTCTCTCTCTCTCTCTCTCTCTCTCTCTCTCATTGAAAAAAAAATCATTGTATCTCTTGATGGCAGGCGTAAGCACATATATATCCGTCAAAAGATTTAATGACACATAGATAGATAGATAGATAGATAGATAGATAGATAGATAGATAGATAGATAGATAGATAGATAGATAGATAGATAGATAGATAGATAGATAGATAGATAGATAGATAGATAGATAGATAAGTATGTATTATTAAACTGATAACATTCACGCAATCTGCGCAAGATTTTGTATTATACTCTTAATTAATTTAGTGGTTAGTACATGTAGCAAAATAATGTAAGATAATACATTTAAAAATTTATTTGTATAACGAAAAGGTAATATTGATATGTAAACTATAACATCGTCATCGGGTATTAAAAAAAAAACATATATGTACACTGACTAGCTCCACATCGGACCTTCAAAACAAATATCGATAATCCAAATGTGGTGATAGTCTAAAATGAAACGATAAATCGCGAACGGTATTAAATTGGTTGTACACAAATCCAAGGATTAAATTCGCATCAAAATTGCGTCAATATTGTTTGAACGATTGCTCATGATTTTCCACTGCGCGGGGGTCAAGGTCACACTCTTGGCACGACCTTCAGGAATCGTGACTTTGGCTTTGTTGATAGTGACAGTGGCGCCATTATTCCCGTTAGGTGTTGCGGTCACAACAAGGGAGTCCAACAGTGGAAATTCTGAAGAAGAAGAAGAAAAAAAAGCGAACAAAGCCAAATTATTAACGTCATTCATTGCCACTGTCTTCGACGCCTTTGTCTTTGTTCACATTGAAGTCCTCGTCATCTAAACTATATCATATTCATCGTCATGCATTTGCACAAGAAGCAACTGTTCGAGAACAATACTGAAGAGCTAGTTGCTACAAAGGAGGTAAAGCCTGAACGGTAGTCATCAAGTTTCACAAAATGTTACCTCCCTTTACTGAAAGCTAGCGCTCTCTCTCTCTCTCTCTCTCTCTCTCTCTCTCTCTCTCTCTCTCTCTCTCTCTCACACACACACACACACACATTCTTCCGCCTCCCCTCCCCCTTCTTCACCCTCTACCCATCCTCATATTTTTTGGGACCTTGAGAGTTTGAGACAAATACAGAAAGCCATCTCTACTTCCCTCCCCTACCTACCGCTCCAAAGCCTCTCTCTCTCTCTCTCTCTCTCTCTCTCTCTCTCTCTCTCTCTCTCTCTCTCTCTCTCTCTCTCTCTCTCTCTCTCTCTCTCTCTCTCTGTTTTTCTATCTGTTTAATGTACACTCACCTCGTGTCTCTACGAAACCGTCTACTGATGATTCCAAGGTGCCAGTAACGTCCGTGAAGATTGCCGTCAACGCTTCCCATTGACGTTTTGTAATGCTGATGCGATCGCTGCCGTCAGAGATGACGATCTCAGCCCCGCTGTCGTCACTGGTCTGTGTTCGCACAGTCACCGTCAGGTTGTCTGAAATGCTGATGACGCTCTCGCCCTGGCTTTCCTCTTCATCTGTCGGATCAGGGAATTTGATGTTCATTTGTACGTCTATAATGATATATTTACCTCAATGACTAGACTTACCAAGTACTCAATTGAAACGCACACCCCCCCCCCCCCTCCTACCCAATCCAACCCCCTCCCCCCCTCAGTTTTTTATTTTTTATTTTACTGCACTAAGTTAGTCCTTATTTGCGCCAAAGAACCGTTCCTCCTTTCCCCCACCCCCTTACTTCCCCTCTTCTCCCCTACCCACACCACCCTTCTCCACCCCACCCACCCCCAAAATAAATAAATAAATAAAATAAGAGAAATAAGATGGCACGCCATTCAATTGTACTTTCAGATTCTCACACACAACCGAAAAATAAGCATTTTGAAATGTGTACATTTTCTTGGCGTTGTGACTGGGCTGTATCCAAAGAAAACAAAAAGAAAACATGGAAATGATAGGCCACTATCTGATATCAGTCCAATGATTCAACACGCTTAGTAGTTAATGAATCCGCAACGTAAAAATTATTAATTTCGGTTAAGTTATTTTTTGATACAACGCAAATATCGTGTATTGAACGAACAAGTGAAAATCAGAGCAAAGGACCGACCGACTGACCAACTAACAGAGTGTTACTGAAGGATGGCCCATAATTTGAAGTACAATACCCATCCCCTCCCACCACCTCACTCCTCTGCCACCCCCACCCCACCCCCGCCCGGCTATTTCAAAGTATTCCTAGATAAGTCTGGTATTTCCAAAAAAGAAAACAACGTATAACATTCCCAGCTTCTTTGAGAAAAATGTACAACGTTGTGCAACTGGCGCATGCGCCGTTCTCCATTCTTATGCACCTTGGCACAAGACGCACTGCAAAAAAGGAACACTGAAAACGTAGGCCTACATGACTGCATCCGAATTATATCGTGAGCTGAAAGCGAGGAGCCAAGAAGCGACGAGAAAACTCGATGTTCAACCTCTTGGATACTGTTCACGCATACTAAATTCTACGTAAAAATAAAACACCTCCCTATTTTTAGGGGAGGGAGGGGGGAGGATTGGAGAGGGGGGAAATGGGACACGCTTCAAATTTGAAGAAGTTGATTATCGAGGTTCAGTGACGCTCCTCGCTCATCCGTTGACAAGCATATAACGTACCTGGCAGGGCTAAAGACGTGGGGGATCTGGAGATGCGCTCGGTGGCTGACATTGCAAGTTTGGGAATGGCCAGAATTTTCCCTCCATCCACTGAATTTGGCGGGTTGGTCTTCTGGCTCTTCAGATGCCCCAGCTTGAGGTCGTCCGACTCAGACCGACGCTTGAGGGAGCCTCGGTGGCCTCCTCCGACACTGGCTGACAGCGCCCCGCCAGTCACCTTGTCCAAGGCTTCTTTGAAGCTCAGCCTATGTGTGAAGGATTTTTTTTTTTCATTATGTATATGAAGACAATAATATATACAATGCATGCATGATGTTACGCAGTAGGGAGAGAAGAAGATGATGAGGATGATGACGACCACGACGACGATTACAATGGTGATGACGATGATGAAGTCGATGATTGTGGCGTTAACGACACACATCAACCAAAAGATGCGGATGGTTATCATGGCGGTGATGTTATAATAACATTATGATAACCATCACCCATGATTGTGACGACGATAACACGGATTCGTGAACGTTAAGTCAATAAGGAATATTCGTACATGTCATTTTTTTTTTTTATCTTTTCTGTCTGATACTGAATCAAATTACCGACGTCGTCCTCATCATCATCATCATCATTATCAGGTTCACCACCAGAAGCAGCAGTAAATAATAAAATAAGTGAACGACAGTCCTAAGCAACAGCAACATTTCAACACTTATTGCGGTGTCACAATTTCTTTCACCTGTCTTCCGCGGTTAGTTTCGAATAACCCGTCAACTCCGTGTAGTTATCAACATGGCGGCTCATCTGTTTCCTGTAGGGGCAGCGATCCCAAAAGCAGCTGAAATGGTACCACATGGGATCGTACATGACCTCAGACTTTGCCCCAACAGCAAGAGCGCCACTCTGTATAGTTCCTTGGCACGATTTGCACTTGGTAGCAGTATCACTAGCGGTGTAGGTCAACTGGAAGGACATTTCCTGCCTCGCCATTTTTAGCACAGGAACAAAATCACACAAAAACTATGCTAGCTTATCTGTTTACCACAATTCCAGGCTAATGGCAGTTTTGGAGATAATATAGAGTCCACAGGCCGTTCACTTGATTGAGCCCACCAAGCCCCATGCGATAGGACACTGAAATGTAGAGAATTTGACATTAAAACAAAGTAAGCTTAACAATGTAAATTCTTGTCTTTCCACCAAAGCTGTTTAGCCTATGCGATTGTAAGCATTAAAACAGGTTCGTATAACATCTATAAATGTATTTCAATTCAGTTCAATTCCAACAATTTATTTAACGTTTGTTCACAAATAAAGTGACTTTAGACGTTAAAATGCAAGCGTAGTATTGTAGTAGTTTGGGCACACGCTAGCAATATTTTATGTAAAGCAACGTCGGGAGGGGTTAGTACTTGGATGGGTGACCGTGCTTGGAATGTCTCCACCAAACGACACTTAAAGGTTGAAACGAGCGCGCAGCACCCCAGTCCTTTCCTATCCTATCCCGTAATTCAAAGGTCGTTGGGGAACCAAAGATGATCGTTTAACTAGCGTACTCCATCTTTCTCTGTCCTCAGCAACCTCCATCGCTTCGCTCAGTGTCAAGCCAGTCCATCTTCGGATGTAGTCATCCCACCTCTTTTTCTGTCTCCCTCTTCTTCTGCCTGATTTCGCCGTGCCTTGCAGGAAGGTCTTTGCAAGGCCTGATGTTCTGTTGACGTGGCCATACCATCGGAGTTTCCGTTTCTTCACCACTGTGTTGTCCAATGGCTTGTGTGATGGTCTGTCGGACTTTGTCGTTGGTGACGTGCTGGGTATAGGAAATGCCCAGAAGTCTTCTGTTGCACCTCATCTCCATGATTTGTTGTCTTCGTTGTAGGTCTGCTGCGAGGGTCCATGTTTTGAAAGCGTATAGAAAGATGGAGATGACAAGGGAACGCAGCATCCTTACTTGGGGAGTGTAGACTGATGGTCCTGTCTTTCCAAATGGGCTTCAACCTTGTCATGGCAGTCTAGCAGTTGTTTGTGCGATCCTGGAGAGGACTTCTTGTCGGTACCCATTGTCTGATTCAATGGCTCTTAAATATTTGAAGCTATGCACTGTTTTGTGGGATTGGCCTTGGACTTTGATGTCCATGTTGATGACATTGGTCTTGTTGGTCATCATTTTGGTCTTCTCTGCACTTATTTCCATCCCAAAGGCTCTGGAAGTGGTGTCAAGCCTCTGTATCATCTGTTCAAGTTCTTGTTCCTCTCCAGCTAATCCATCAATGTCACCTGCAAAAAGGCGGTTGGAGATGGCTCTAACCCTTATATTGACTGTTCCTTCGTGATCTGCAAGGGCATCTGACATGAGGCGCTCTAGGAAGATGCTGAAAAGTGTTGGAGAGAGTATGCATCCTTGACGCACGCCGATTGTTGTTCTGAACCAGTTTCCGATAGCGCTTTTGTGGAGGACTGCACTTGTAGCCTTGTCATACGGGCTTTTGATGAGTTCAATAATGTTAGGGCTGATGTTGTACACTCTCATGGTTGCCCACAGAGCTGCATGCCAGACTCGGTCTTGAAGTCTAAAAACACATGACATATATGTTATTGGTGCTGTAAGTATTTTTCGCAGAGTACTCTGAGTTTGAAAATCTGTTCAGTAGTAAGCTTACTTTGCCCTGCCCTGAATCCTGCTTTTCATCAGCTATGATTTGTTCCGCTTGGGGTTTCAACCTGTTGAGCATTATTTTCAGGAGGACCTTGCTGAGATGGCTGATGAGGCTAATGGTGCGATAATTTTCACACTCCTAAAGGTTACCTTTTTGGGAAGAGTTATGACAAGCGACTGGGTCTATGGTGTGGGCCATTCTGTCAGATCTTGTTACAGATACTGGTGAGGGCGTCAATCATCGCTTCTCGTCCTGCTTGACGCAATTCTGCGGGTATGTTGTCCACTCCCACTGAGTTGCCTTTCTTCAGCGATTGCACTGCTGCCTCAACTACTTCTCGGAGAATTTGGAGGTTTTCTACTTCTTCTTCTCTGTTCCGGGGTCATGCTAGAACTGAGGGGTCTCCGTTTGGTGTGTGGTTGTAAAGGTCAGAGCGGTACTCTGTCCATCTATCCAAGACTTCTTGTTCTTCTGTAAGGTATCTGCCATACTTACTTTGGATCGTGGAGACCTTGGGCTGTTTAACACTTGTCAGCCGTTTCGCAGTATGGTATTCCTTCTTGCTGTTGTTCTTGTTCAGACTGTTCTCTATTTCCTTACATTGATCTTCTATGCAGTTTCCTTTGCTGTGCGTATGCCTTTTCGGATGTCATTGTTGGTTTTTTGGTAGGCATCAGCCGCCTGTGAGGTGTTCTTTTTCCTTTTGATCTCTCTTCGTTTGTCACACAGCTCTAAAAGTTCAGGTGTAGTTTACGGTTTCGTCTTTGGGCGGTGCTTGCCAAGGATCTCAGTGGTGGTATCTATCACAGCTGAGTTGAAGTTGGTGGTCATCATTTTGACATCTACTTCACCAGCTCCCAAAATGAGCGGTGGTGCAAATTTCTCTCCAATTGTGGCTTGGAATATATTTCTGCCACCTCTGGGTCTTGCAGTTTGTCCGGTCGAACTTCAGTTTGGTGCACGAGATCGTGGACACTTCTGATGTCTGCTCCTTGAAAAGTGCGTGTCCTGCCAATATTGACGCTTGATCTGAAGCCTTTCTTGACCATGATGTAGTCAATCTGGTTGTGATGCTTCCCACGGGGAATGTGATAGGTCCATTGTCTGGATTTTTGTGGAGTCCAAGCGTGTCAGATTGTTGTATCTGGCAAATTCCAAGTGTCTCAAACCTGTCATTTGTCTCGTTGTTGCAATGGGGTCCACATGTATCTCCCAAGTTGTGGTAATGTGGGTTCGGGTACTGAATAAAATAGACCCAACATTCCTCGGCGTGTCGTAAGATGCGACTAAAATGGGTGATATGAGCACGGCATCACTGGGCGAAAGTCTTCTACACAGAAGTCACCGGCCAGGACGGATGAATCTCATGTTACTATAGGTTCAACGACACGTGCTCGGGACAAAGGCGAGCCACACTGTGCTCGTGGATTTCGGTTGTGGCCAACAGCCTGGAGAGAATTGGGCCCCGCCAGGTCTTTCTTGCCCAAGATATACCGTATAATGAAAAGAACCACTCACTCCATACCGGATCGATCGTCGCCCGGATCACCAAAGAACGCTCCTTCCGTTAACCGCGTTGGCCACCAAGACGGAGGTGATAAGTGTGTTACTGATGAACAACTTAGTAAGATCCACACGAGAGACAACATCGTCATAGGACCTGGAATGTCAGGACCCTAACTGCGGAGGGAAAATTAGAAGAACTGGCCCACGAGCTGGACCACTATCGATGGAAAATTTTAGGTATCAGCGAAATGCGCTGGAAAGACCACAGGTTTTATTTCAGCGGGAGAGATGACAGGCACGAACACTGCGTTGATTCTTGGTCCACAAAGACATTCTAGCCACTGTCGTGGGTTGCCGCTCAATCTCCAGTAGACTCATTACCATCCGTTTGAGAGCAGCACCTTTCAACATCACCATCATCCAGGGCTAAGCCAAAACATCAGACTATGACGACAGCGAGGATTTCTATGAACATATGCAGGTTGTCCTTGACCAAGAAGGACATAGTCATTGTGCAAGGCGGCTGGAATGCCAAGGTTGGCAAAGATGCGTACCACAGCTGGGGAGACACCCCAATCCACCCAGCTGTGAATGGGTACTGCATGGATCTGTTTACAACCAGGGAAGGTGAAGCAGCGAGGGAGATGAGATAGGTACCATCCTCATTAAGCTGTCCTAGAGAAAATGGAGGTCCCAAACGCTTCTTTCCCCAACGACGAAAAGGTTTCGGGAACACCTTTACCCTTTACTAGACTGTGAAAAATAAATAAAACAAATTAAATCATTTTAGATTTTACCACCAATTTTAAAAAAAAAAAACGATAACGAATAAACAATGCAACTTAACTTTGAAACACCATCATCATACTTTCAAAAGTAGGCCTACATCCGGTATACTAAGCTTAATTATAATATAACAAGTTTCCAATCTGAGTACATGAAATAATAGACTTCTTCGATATTCAATATGAACATCGACCAATAACAAATGGGTCTCGTCGGATCGAAACAGTTATCCTAAATTGTTCTAGTATAACAACTACAAACAAAATCAAATTAAAAGTTTTAGTAACACTTTAAGGCTGAAGGCGAGAACCACACAATATATATGCACAATATTCCAAAATCTTCCTACGCACCGGCGAAAAACTAAAAACCATACCCTTCAATTTGTGCTATTAATCCACGTTAGAATACTAGGATGGAGAAGGCAAGCTGAAAGTTAAACCTATTCTTGAATACATTCACAAATAAATCTAAGGTACAACTGCTCTATAAAACAGTATAGATACGTTTCACAATAATTAAGTAGACCATGCAGACACGGATGATAAAAATAAGTAATACAAACCCTGGCCACGTTTAGGAGATATTACCATATGTCATCAATTGTGCTCGCTATTGCACACAATGAATATAATATATATGGAGAAGAAAGGGGGCAAATGGAGAGAGAAACCTGAGCCACGCTTTGGAAAATCATAGTACCCCTGTTATTTCCAAATTCTCAACTGGGATTGACAAAAGAAAACGACAGGAAGGTGCAAAGAACTGACGAGGATGTTGACGCCGCTCACTGCGTGAATGCTATGTCGACATGTCTTGTACTTGTGTACCGTAGCCCTTCCAATGTGTAGGGAAAATCTAACGGGACGTAAACGTAGATTTTATTTTATTTTTAAAAAAAAAATAAAAACTAAATTAAATTTTAAAAAACAATTAATTTTATTTATTTATTTAATTGTTTTTACATAGCGCTTTTCCACTTCAAGAGCTGCTCAAGGCGCTGGCCGATACAGGAACTAACTTTAACCGTCCGAGGCGCCCCCTTTTTAATGTTTATGTCTGTTGCTCCACAGCCTTTATTATAGCATTTTTCCAGCTCAAGAGCTGCTCAAGGCGCTAGCCGAAACAGATCTTACTTAATCTACTCCAGGCGCCAGCTTGCAGCTTTAGGCGCATGCATCGTCTAACGCCTCAGACCACCGAGATCAATCCTGATGGACGCGGATAGGGGAGAAGGAACCAAGTACTTGCTGGGTGTTTATTTAACTGGCACTCACTCGGCTAGGGCATGAGCGTCAGGATCTTTTAAAGCGCGTGCGTGTAAGTGTGTGTGTGTGGGTGTGGGTGGGGGTGGGGGTGGGTGTGTGTGTGTGTGTGTGTGTGTGCGCGCGCGACCTCGTGGCGCAGTGTATTAGTCTCCGGTTTCCTATGCCCAAGGTCGCGGGTTCGATTCCCGCAAGAAGCGAACGGATGTGACTTAGGCACGAGACTATTGAGGCCACCGAGGGTTTCTCCGGGTACTTCGGTTTCCTCCCTCCCTTCATAAAAGGCCTTGGGTGCAATCAGTATAAAAATGTCAAAATATGAAAATCGATTTTCTTTCCGTCTTCTAATAGCGATCTCCCTGCCTTTACACCACATGTTTCAGTGATAGATGTGTGTTTGTTGGGTGTGTGTCAAAGTGGGTGATACATGTGAGCGTGTATGTTGGTACAGATCGCCGCGTTTTGAACCTGAATGATAATTTGGGGAAAAGCGCGTATATAGCATCCATTATTATTATTATTTTATTTATTTATTTTTTTTTTTTACTATAACGGCCCTGAGTGAGACTTTTTGATGTGTGTGTATGTTCGAACGATAACTGAGAGACTGTGAGTCATTAGGTCGTGATGAGGGGGAGATGAGTGGGGCGGGGGTGGAGCATTTTTATAGTCACCTAGTCAGCGGTGTAGTCAGTGGAATGTTTGTGCAAGATCAAGTGACGACCCAACATGAAGAAAGACGTTTCACTGCTAATAAAAGAAGAATATTTACTTTTGGGTAACTCTCTCTCTATCCCCTTGGGGGTGCCGGGGGTTTCAGTATAAATAATATCCCCACTTTCTGGAAATTTAGTGCTTTAAATTCTCACTGTCGCTGTCTTTCTCATTTTGTTCTTTCTCATTCCTAATCTGTTCTATCAATCTACTATACTATCTTCTTCTTCGCTAGGCCAGTCGCCTATCTTATTTCTTGAAAACTCTTCCGGGACAAAACTCATTTGTGTGTGAGGTCTGTTGGAACAGCTTGGAAATATTGGACGCTTTCTGCCGGGTGGTCACTGGGGCTTCCTATAATGTTATTAATGGGCAATGTGGGCATTTTATAAGTATGTGTTTTGTTGATATTTTATCATGATATTTATATTCCATTTTGTTTTTTCTAAACGGGGGTTCGATAAATTAGAGTATAACCAAAGAGCTTATTACGGACCTCGGCGTCCCCTGCGTGGGATGTCTTTATTGTAAAGTGACCGGTTGGTGGAGTGCCTTCAGTGTTGCCACTAAAGTTGTTTCAGCAGATCTTTGTGCCGCCAGATGGGTTGTGCGTCGCTATCGCCAGACTTCAAGTGTGGCTGAAATGCTTGAAAATCTACAATGGCCCACACTCCAGGATCGCCGCCGCCAAGCCAGACTCTGCCTGTTCTACAAGCAGCACAAAGGTTTAACAGTAATCACATCCTCAAGGAAACCCACACCTGCCCCGCCCCTGAAGAATACCCGTCAGACGCACGCTGAGCAGTACCTGCTGCCTTCCTGCAGAACTGCATACAGGCAACAAACCTTTTTTCCACGCACCATTGCTGAGTGGAATGCTCTCCCAGAAGAAGCTGTCTGCAGCCAAACTCTGGAAGAGTTTAAATCCCGGATCTAGCCCTCCTCCTCCCCTCCCCTCCCCTCCTCCACCCCAAACCCCCTGTCCCTGACCCCACAAGCTGGTCACCCGGGCAGCGTTTTCTCAAATTTCAAGCTCAATAGCCAATATACCTAAGCGCAAAACCCCATTATGTCTACGTAATCTTCACAACGATGAAGGTGGTAGTCAACAAGAAGAAGAAGAAGAAGATCTTTTATGTGGATCAGGGGCGAGTCCTCTTTCAGCGAAGTTGTGGTCTTGATTTTGTGGCCCTGATTCGGCTATACTGGTCCTGACCTAAAGCACAACTCATGTAATGTCTCTCTCTCTCTCTCTCTCTCTCTCTCTCTCTCTCTCTCTCTCTCTCTCTCTCTCTCTCTCTCTCTCTCTCGCTCTCTCTCATATTTATCAAACCGTATACACACTAATGACGATAATAAATTTTCGTCCTCGGGGGATGTAACTTGTGGAGTTCCTCAAGGATCGATCCTTTGTCCTGCTCTTTTCTGTCTAATAATCAATGATGTACCCCTTTTTTTCACACAAAATGAAGCTAACCTTAACCTATTTGCTGATTATTCATGCTTTCATGCTCATAATAAAAATCTACCCGAGGTACAACAAAATCTTCAAATAAGCATACACGAAATTGATAACTGGTGTTACGTCAATAGAATAAAATAAAATTCCAATAAAAGCAAAAGTATGCTTCTCACTCACTACAAGACAAAACCGCCACAATGGATTTTTGAGTCTAAATTTAAAACAAGGGTCGCATATAATATTGATCAAATTCATGAGCATAAAACCCTAGGCATAATCATCAATGATTATTTTAGCTGGTAGTTACATATTAACCACATTTGTGAAAACATTTCTAAAACCATTTTCCGTTTTAATAAACTTAGACACTTTGTTACGGTTGATGCACTAAAGTCTTTTTTCTATGCCCACTGTATGTCACATTTCAAATATGCATCGACTGTTTAGTGTAAAGCCAATGAAGTGCAAATTAAACAGCTAAGTAGTCTTCAAAAAGAACGATCAAGATCTACTGCAGATGCATTACAGTATAAGTACAGATGTTTCCACTTAATGAGAAATATAAAGTACTCCAAATAGTACCATTTCAAGAACGGTTTATATTTAAGCCTAATACAGCTATCTTTATATTTAAAATCATACACGGAGAGACAACTGCACATTTTGACACACATTTTACTAAGCTAATCCATGGGCACAGACTTTATCATTATAAATTGCTACTCCCTCACGTTGATTTACATAAAACTAGTCTATCATTTAATGAAACTGCTGTATTGAACCCTCTCCCTCTGAAGTGTAAACATTGCAACACGCGGTAGTTTTCTTTTATACCTAAAATCTGTAGGCATCTGGTTCTGCTGAACGAATTATAAATGTGTTGTGTTTTGGATATGAAGGCTGTGAATGGCTTTGAATGATTTCCAATCAATTGTTACAGGTGATGTTAATTTGTTAATGGACAGATTGGAGGATTAGACTTTTACAATTAGTCTAAAATCTTAATCCCTAATAATTAAAAAAGAACATTTTCAAAGTCTCTCTCTCTCTCTCTCTCTCTCTCTCTCTCTCTCTCTCTCTCTCTCTCTTTCTTTCTTTCTTTCTTTCCTTCTCACTCTCTCTCTCTCTCTTTGAGT
The DNA here is from genome assembly GCA_036898135.1 of Oncomelania hupensis. NCBI lineage: Eukaryota > Metazoa > Mollusca > Gastropoda > Littorinimorpha > Pomatiopsidae > Oncomelania > Oncomelania hupensis. The sequence continues at coordinate 2,126,582 of CM072513.1, read as the reverse complement.
GGCCACTACCTGAACAGCAGTTAAAGTGCGCTCACCCAGCATGGGGGTTAAAAATAATTGTTATTCATCTAAACACAGACAAATCAAATGTTATTTTGTCCTCCAAATGTGAAGTCGAGTTAGGCTGAATGCAATTGTTTAGGAAAAAGGTTTTCCAAGGCTGTGATTTAAATAATAATAATAATAATAATAATAATAATAATAATAATAATAATAATAATAATAATAATAATAATAATAATAATAATAATAATAATAATAATAATCTCTTATATCTCCTTCTGCTCACCAAAAATAAAACGACGTGCCGTCTGATCTCCCCCTATGAAGCAGTAGAAGCTTTTTTAGTATCGATAACGTCGTCTGACGCTCAGTGTCGTCTGCTGTGCACTGTACGAATACAGCGTGAATGGCGTCGTATTGTGTCAAAGCAAACATGAGAATGCAGAGGGCAAGGGCGGAGTCCATTCAGAGCCCGGTTTGTGTGTGTGTGTGTGTGGGTGTGTGTGTGTGTGTGTGTGTGTAGGTGTGTGTGTGTATGTGTGTGTGTGACCCACACTGTGGGTGTGGACGTGTGTGTGTGAATGTGTGTGTGTGCTTATGAGAGAGAGAGAGAGAGAGAGAGAGAGAGAGAGAGAGAGAGAGAGAGAGAGAGTTAAACGGTAGAGAGAGAGCGAGAAAGATATGAACGAGATAGAGAGAGAAGATGGGGTGGAGGGGGAGAAAGAGCTGAACGGTAGAGAGAGAGAGAGTGAGACAGAGACACACACAGAGACAGAGAAAGACAGAGAGAGCGAGAGAGAGAGGGAGAGAGATGAACGGAAGACGGACAGAGAGAGATGAACGGTAGAGAGAAATAAAGATGAACGAGACGAGAGAGAGAGAGAGAGAGAGAGAGAGAGAGAGAGAGAGAGAGAGAGAGAGAGAGAGAGAGAGAGAGAGAGAGAGAGAGAGAGAGAGAGAGAGAGAGAGAGAGAGAGAGAGAGAGAGAGAGAGAGAGAAGGTGGCAGGAGTTGCTTCCCTTCTGTCACCAGAAAGAGCAGGCATATTAAGGTAAAGGTAGGTAAAGATAGTCCCATAGCCTGTGGCCGTAGGGGAGCGTGATGTTGGAGATCACACTTATCTTGGGCCAGCGTAATGAGGGTGATGCCCATCTCTCTCCCTCGCTGCTTTACCTTCCCCACCCTTAAGAGAAGAGGTACTCAGTCACAGTTGAGTCAACTGGGGGCGTTGTCATTTGTCGCTTCACGTTTTGCGGTCACCCATCCAAGTGCTAACCGCACTGGACGATGCTTAACTTGCGACACAGTAGCGAGTGCTCCAACCACTGTGCTATCCGACACCCCTGGCATATAGTAACCTAAATAACATCGAACTATTCATTATACAGATACCTAAAGAGCCCGCTAATGGCTGTTTTGACAGTATTTTGTATATATCTAGTAGGCCTTACCAGACCATTAGGTATCGCCGTGGCAACCCTACAGTTTGAGTCACAAGGAGCGATCACACAGAATAAGTGCAAGAGCAAATAAATAAACTTAAATAACTTTTTGCTGCATAAATTATGTTGGTGTGCTGAAAATTCTGTTTATGTAGTGCTTGATAACGTTATGGATAATTTTAATAAAAGAATTAATGAGTTAATGAAAGAAAATTTATAATTTTAATTAAATGAAAATTTAAAACTACATTAAACTTAAATAAATAATAAATAATATTAACCTGATCACACGAAAATAATCTTTCAGACTTAAAAATAAAAATTCAGCTAATTGGTACCGGAAGGAAAAGAATCTGTTCAACCTGCCGGATGTGCAACTGGTGGTTATTCGGTTGTTGTTTTTTTTAACATCAGTTTACTACTACTACTACTACTACTACTACTACTACTACTACTACTACTGCTGTGCTGCTGGTGGTGCTACTACTACTACTACTACTACTACTACTACTACTACTACTACTACTACTACTACTACTACTACTACTACTTCAACGTGCGAATTAGTGAGTGAAGCCATAACATAGAAAGAACTTTTAGGTGGAGCTGAACTTTTGAAGCCTATATTTATTCCATCTTCCGATTAAAAGTCTTGAACTTTGATAATGGAATAATCTTCTTTTTCGATCTTCTTCATCTTTCGTTTTCTTTTTTAAGAACGTATTCATTTTTTAAATTTATTAATTTCATTTCTTTTTTATTTTGTGGTTTCTTTGCGTTATTATTATTTTTTTTTTAATTCTTAAATTCTGGTATTCTTTATGTTCAGACCTTACTGTCAAGTACAAAACGAAAGCAAACAACAGCATGAGAAAAAGTGAAGAGTAGAAGTTAATCTAATACTGTATTAATAATTTTCTCTGGAGTCGACTGGATGTTTCTGTGCATGCGCCTGTGGCTGAGAAAAAGAGGTGGTGTGGTTCTAAATATGGCGGCTAGCACCGAGGAGAAGCTGCGATTTTCCCATTCCTGACGCTTCGCCTGCAATTCAGGAAGAGCGAGCACCGTTTAACAATGGTACGTCCGCAAAAGATGTAGTTTGGATACATTTTTGTGGTTAAAACTAAGCTTTTGGTGATTTTCAAGACGTGGTGATTCAATGCAGAATGCCCCGAGTCATGGCAACTTGTGTGTTGAACAACTTGAAGGCTTACCGTTTGTCGACTTGTTTGGTTGTGGTTTGAGTCGCTTGGTTTTCTGTACATACTACATTGAATAGTCCCGTACCTAGACGAATTCTACACGTATGGTAATGAAACAAATCTAGACAAGGAACGGAGTAAGTAAAATAAGTTGCAGTCAGTGGTGAATACTCTTGTAGATCCTCCGCGGTCGATATCGTAGCTTTCACTGTCATGTCAAGCCTTGAAAGCGAGAGAGGTTATTATTCGTAGTGTTCCAAGAAACAAGTGCAGCCCACTTACTTCAAAGCCTTTTCACAGGCAGATGATAAAATGTGTTTGTAATCGGGAATTCCCTCAAACGTATGCGTTATTATTGCTATTGTTTATGCATTAGAACGAAAAGCGTGATTAGGCTAAACTACATTCACAACTAGGGCCTATCAACTAGTTTAGGGCCTATCTACGATTTAGTCCGACGTCGCTTCGACGCGTACTGCGCACGTCCTTTATTTGAAGCAATGTCACCGCTGGAACGGAAACGGACACCCTTTCTCGGCAGTGGTGGGTCAAAGGCGAAACGTTACATTACATTTTATTAGAGTGCTCCATAATCTCCCGCGGACTCTTCGAGCCAAACGAACAACCCCCAACCCATGATCCGCATAAAGACTGAAACAACCTAGTGGGTTGGTAAAACTGAAAGCTCACAGCCAGCCAGTTTACAATAAAGAAAGAAAAAGGGAACGCAGGGGACGGCTTCACCCTACTTTACATTTATCGAACTCAAAAACACAAAAACAAAAATAGAATACAAACATATTATAAATTATCAACAACTTGTTAGTTGATATACTTGTGTTACATTATTATTGCTTTAGGTCCAGCGGACTCTTCCGAGCTAAATCAGGACCAGACAACCCATGATCCGCATAAAAGATCTGCTGAAACAACCTAGTGTAAAACTGAAAGCTCTCCACCAGCCAGTCACTTTACAATAAAGACATCCCACGCAGGGGACGGCTGAGGCTTCACCCCAACTTATCGAACCCCCGCTTACAAAAACAAAATAGAATACAAACATCATTATAAATTATCAACAAAACACATACATATAAAATGCTTACATTGCTAAATAATAACATCATAGGAAGCCCTAGTGACCACCTGGCAGAAAGCGTCCAATATTCCCAAGCTGATCCAACAGACCTTATACACAAATAAGGAGTCTTGTCCCGGAAGAGTTTTCAAGAAAGGTGTCAAACGTGGAAGTCGCAAGCGCTCATCTGGATAAGATAGAACAGAACATGCCCTTCTCACTACTTTTATAAGAGGGGCGCGAATTATAGAGAGGACCCTATCATATCCAGATGCGAGTGTCTGTGGTTGAAGTAAACTGTACATTGATGCAATAAAATCACTAGTATTAGTGGGTCTCTCTTACACCTCTTTATCATGTAACTGTGCATGTCAATACTAAATCGTCCAAATACAGCCGATGAGGAAATGTCTTCCATGTAAAGCTTGAAAATCTTTCATTTACAATTCTTTTGGAAGTTGATTGAGTCAGAATAGTCTTATACTTAATATTTATAAGCTTGTTGGATGTTTTCCTGTGAAAGAAAAAGAAATCAGAACATTGAATAGTATTAGTAGGGGATATAAATAGGATCAGTCCAAAAGGATGACTTTGTAGCCTTATCGGACATCGTTTGCATAAGTTAGCGTTAGTTTAAAATTGTTATTTTTTAGTTTTGTAAGCTTTAATTCTCTCCCCGTTACCTCCCCTCACTCTCATTCCCCATTATTACCCTGCCCCAATTACTCAATGTTCTTCCCATACCCCCACCGTCTAAATTCACTTAGGTGAAAACATATTAATTAAATTAAAGAAACATTCCAAGCTTGACAATGTGTCAATTTATTTTTCTTTCAAGGTGTGCATATAGATTCAAATTCTTGCTGTACTGATGCGTACATGTAGAAAAAAGTAGCCCAACAACAAAAACAACATCATCACGGAATTGTGTCACTTACTGCTTACATATAGGCCTAGTTCTATTGCAAACCGTTGTGTAACGAGTTAATTAAATTCCCATAGTTATTCTTTTTGACTTTTGTATGCACATTATAATTAGGTAGGTAAAGGTACCTTTACCTTTACATTATAATTAAAGTTTGTTAAAAAAAAAATTAAGAAAAAAATATCTTGTAAGTATAACTAGTAACTGATCATTTGGCCTTTTGGAGTATGTCGTCACTTGACAAAATCGCCATCTTGGGCGATAAGGAAATATTTTCCTGCTGAGCAGGCGATGTCTCGTGTCTTTTAAATGTGTTTGTTTTCAGGATTATACGTGAAGTGTCACAGTGGCAAGTAAACTGACCGACTTTTATTACGTGAAAAACAATAGAAGGGCAAGTGCCTCGTGGTGCACTGAAGTCATGCAGTTACACAGATTGCAGGCCTAACAACAGTTTGTCCGTGTGACCTTGAATTTCAATATTCTATAATTTGTATGTCATTTGTCATGAATTGCTCTACCTTTTCCCCTTGCACTTAATAGCACGGAGTTTGCTATTAATTATAGACATAATGGTACTGGCTTTGCTTCTAGTTATAGACGTATTGGTATGTGTGTATCAGTTTATAGTCCCCTCTCTTCCCGAAAGGATTTTCAGAGAGGAGACTTGTGACGTATTGGTGCTGAGTTTGCTTCTATTTATTCCATGCAGTGTTTTGGAACTAACTTCAGCTCATGCATACTGTCCTTTGATAGAACAGCTTGTGTTCAGTTAGTCATTCAGAATCATGCTATGTCTTGCTACCAATCCACAATCATTTGCCCTCATAAAATAATCATAAAATGTCTATGCGTGCCGTTAGTCAGGTTAGTTTGTCACAGTTTAAAATTAACGCATTACTCACTCTGGCTGAGGAAGTTATACACTGTTAAAATTGCTAACTGAACTGACACTTTCTGTATAAATCATATGAAACTTCCAGCTCTGCCAGTGGTGAAAGGATGTGCAACATTTGGCACATTACAAATTAATTGTAATCTTAAAATATAAATATTTAAAAAACCGGGTTTACACCTTTAAGTGAGATAACATATTAACTGGACTGTTGCTTGCAAGCTTTATGGCACAGTGTGTTAGGATTGGCCTGCTGCACTGTAATCGCTATTACAGTGGTGTCCTTTAGCTCAGTTGATATTGAGCTGGTTTTCTATGCATGCCGAGTGGGTCGAACTTACGTGACTGAGGTACGAGACTTTTCAGGACCCGGAGGGTTTTCTACAGGTACTCCGGTTTTCTTCCTCCGGTCAATAATAATATTGGATGCAGTTAATCTAAAATTTTAAAACTAAAAATTGATTTATATTCCGACTTTTGTAATAGCGATTTTTTTAGATGGCCGCGCTTTGAGTTCGATTGAAGAAAAAGCGCGTGATAGCATCCTGTATTATGATTATTATTATATTTATTATTATTATTATTATTATTATTATTATTATTATTATTATTATTATTATTATTATGTATTGACATAAGATGCGGTATTGTTTGTAATTGCTGATTGTAGTGGTTTATATTAGAATGATTTATTGAAACCGAATGTAAACAGAAGTGTGTTTGGTTAATTTAGTATTTTATGCTGTAGCTGATATTATTTCTTTAGTCATAGTATTTTATGCTGTAGCTGATATTATTTCTTTAGTTAAAACGAGAATAGCCTACTAGCTGTTTATGTAATTGAGGTCGAGGATATCTTACCTGCTTGCTCTAACTGCAGCTCACCTGGGCTATGTTAACTATGATAATACATTAAGCAATCATACCTTAAGAGCGGTTCAACTATTGCATCAGGAAAGACAGCAGTTTAAAGCGGACATCTCACCTCTGGGCGTATTTGGAGTGAAGTGCGTGTTTGCAAAGGGAGTTCGTTTATTCAGCATCTACTTTCTAATTACAGTACTTTCCTTTTTTAACGTGATCTTCTCACTATACTCTACTCTACTCTATTCTCGTCTATTCTGTTATACAATTACCCCCCATGAGGATTCCAGTTTTTTTGTATAAATAGTATCCCCACTTTCTGGAAATATAGTGCTTTAAAATCCCACTGTCGCTATCTTTCTCCTTTGTTCTTTCTCATTCCTATTCTTTTCTATCAATCTACTCGTACATGTACTATAGTATCTTCTTTTCTAGACATTTACCTTTTTTTCTTGAAAACTCTTCCCAAACTCCTCATTTGTTATGAGGTCTGTTGTGTGAGCTTTGGAATATTAAACGCTTTCTGGTCAATAGGGCTTTCTATGATATTATTATTTTGCAATGTAGGCATTTTATATGTATGTGTTTTGTTGATATTTTATTATGATGTTTATATTCTATTTTGGTTTTGTAAACGCGGGTTCCATAAAGTAGAGTATAGCCTCAGCGTCCCCTGCGTGGGATGCCTTGACCGGCTGGTGGTGTGCCTTCAGTGTTACCACTAGGGTTGTTTCAGCAGATCTTTCATACGGATCAGGTGTGAGTCCTCTTTCAATCAAGTTATGGTCTTTATTTTGTGGTCCTGATTCGACTCTTTGAAGTCCGCTACCCCCGTTGGGGTGCCGGGGGTTTCAATAGTATTCCTACTTTCTGGAGATTTAGTGCTTTAAATTCCCACTGTCGCTGTCTTTCTCATTTGCTCTTTCTCATTCCTGCTCTGTTCTATCAATCTGCTATAATATCTTCTTCTTCGCTAGACCAGTCACCTATCTTTTTTTCTTGAAACTCTTCCGGGACAAGACTCCTCATTTGTGTATGAGGTCTGTTGGATCATCTTGGGAATTTTGGACGCTTTCTGCCAGGTGTTCATTAGGGCTTCCTATGATGTTATTATTTAGCAATGTAGGCATTTTATATGTATGTGTTTAGTTGATATTTTATAATGTTTGTATTCTATTTGGTTTTTGTAAACGGGGGTTCGATAAATTAGAGTATAGCCTCAGCGTCCCCTGCGTGGGATGTCTTTATTGTAAAATGACTGGCTGGTGGAGAGCTTTCAGTTTTACCATTAGGGTTGTTTCAGCAGATCTTTTATGCGGATCAGGGGTTGTCCGGTCCTGATTTGGCTCGGAAGAGTCCGCTGGACCTAAAACAATAATCGTGTAATGTAATGTTTGCAGTCCGCTGGACCATATAAGCAAGGAATAACTAACTAAATTGAACGGGTTTGAAAATAGAGCGTATTTCTTCTTTTTTGTTGTTGTTTGTTTGCGTGAATCACTGCTGAAATGAATGAGTTGCCTTCTTTGAGAACTCTTCAAGTTTGTTTATATAGATTTGAAAACTGCGATGATCCGCAATTTTCGCTTGCTCCAGTTTGGGACCTTGTATTATAGATAACCAAAGGGAGACGCGTCACAGGCATAGGCGCTCGCGTGTCCAGATACAAGCCTATTCTATTCTATCTTCTCCCGTAACTCGGGGGTCGTAGGGGCACCACAGATGATCGTTTAACCTGCGTACTCCATCTTTCTCTGTCCTCAATACAAGCGCCTTCGCGGTAAAGTTGCTACTGTGCAATTAAAAAAGTACAGGCGTCTACGTGGATAATTTTAAAAAAATATATAAATGTCATGCAAATCTGTAGGGAAAACTAGGATTAAGAGACTTGATCCTACTGTATGAAGGACTTGACCTTTTCAAAGACTTGACCCGTACAAAACTGTTGCGAGGAAAATTACGTTTCGTCATACTCACAATCTGCTCACTAGTAATATAATGTTATTCAACACTCACGATGTGTCCCATAAATGAACAAGAAAATTCAATGTTGTGTGTGACAAATCCAACAAAATAGAGGATAATAATTAATATGCACAAAATAACTATTACGAGGACAATTCTGCAGAGCAGTAACATAGCTTCGACACGCGTCCACAGCTACACCAAAGATATTAGATAGTCTTTGGCTACACCTGCCAGGCCTCACACCGCCGTTCGCAAACAGACTTCCAAACACAGCCCCTCTCTCACACTCAGTTTTACACCACACATACTATTTCTCAACGAGAACACTTTGCTGGTCGTAAATAATTATGTACAATAACTTACAACCGCATACAGTGTTAATAATAAAATGATTAGTAGGCCTAAATGCTCGAGGTATTCAACCGCTTTAAGTGTTTGCGTATCTTATCTCAGTGCATTAGTTGAGGCACGTATATATTCTGACAACCTTTTGTACTTCGGCACGTTCTACTTGGAAATTTTGTTGTTGTTTTAAACTATCTTGATTGGAAAGAAGCCTCTTAGTCTGTCTTATATTTGTTCTAAATATACATCGTCTATGCAATCTTGAATTGTGTTCTACTAGGAAGCTTAACATTGATTGCAGTAAAACCTCGAATAGTGGTTCTGTGTCATAAATGTGAGAAAATGGAAAAGTAATAAAAACCTAAAACTTGATTTGCAGTTATCTTGAAAGAAACATGTGACAGACTTGTTTTCAATTGTTGCTGTCTTTGTTGTTAGGAATAGACGACAAGTGCAACCAACCTTGATTTCAAAATTTTCTTGAAAAAAACATGGAAGAGAGAGTTAGAGGTAGTTTCAACAGTTTTCATTGAAGTGGACATATACTTTGTGGATATCTATGACGGTCTACTAGCAGCCAAAACCTGACAATTACAAATATCATGAGATAATTACAAATAACATGGGATAATTACAATTATCAAGGGATGATTACAAGTTATCATTGACAAATTATATTCTTCGCGTGATCATGTTTAATTTTCAGTTTTGGCTCTAGCAATCCGCCTGGAAATGCGCCAAAACCGAAAATTGTAATTATCACATAATAATTACAATTTTCACTTCATAATTACAATTTTTACGTGATCATGCTTAATTCTCACTAAGGTGGCTTACTAGCGCCAAAACCTGCATTTACAGGTATCTGTGATAGTATTAATTAACACGTGTTCTGTGTAATTCACATTATGACTGCCTACTAGTGCCAAAACCTGATAATTACAAATACAATGTGATAATTACAAATATCAACAACATATTTACAATTAACACGTAAAAATTGTAATTATCATGTAAAAATTACAATTTTTGGTTTTGGTACATTTCCAGATGGATTGCTAGAGCCAAAACTGAAAATTAAACATGATCACGCGTATGTAATTTTTCAATGATAATTATATTATACATTGAACAATTTTAATTTTCCTATCATATTTGTAATTATCCTATAATATTTGTAATTATCAGGTTTTGGCGCTAGGAAGGCGTGGCAAATACTGATAATTATTAATTAACACTGTGGATTACCGGTATCTCTGTAAATTACACAGAACACGTGTTAATTTCAATTATCTCGTAATACTGGTAACTCTCGGTTTTGGCGCTAGTAGGCCGTCATAGATATCTGTTTCGAAGCAACCTTGATTTCAAATCGGCGTGAAAGAAGCGTGTAGGACAAGTATAAATAACAATAAGGTGACGTGGCTTGACCTTGGCCAGAACAATGGTAGATGCTGGAAGCTGTCCTACATTTTAACCTGTCCTTATTACGTATTGGCCGTTGCGCTGGTGTTGTTTTTATAGCTTCCGGATACCCCCGTTGGAGTGCCGGGGGTTTCAGTATAAATAGTATCCCCACTTTTTGGAAATTTAGTGCTTTAAATTCCCACTGTCGCTGTCTTTCTCATTTGCTCTTTCTCATTCCTGCTCTTTTCTATCAATCTGCAATACTATCTTCTTCTTCGCTAGACCAGTCTCCTACCTTTTTTCTTGAAAACTCTTCCGGGACAAGACTCCTTGTTTGTGTATGAGGTCTGTTGGATCAGCTTGGGAATATTGGACGCTTTCTGCCAGGTGGTCACTAGGGCTTCCTATGATGTTATTTTTTTTTTAGCAATGTAGGCATTTTTTATGTTTGTGTTTTGTTGATAATTTATAATGATGTTTGTATTCTATTTTGTTTTTGTAAACGGGGGGTTCGATAAGTTGGGGTGAAGCCTCAGCCGTCCCCTGCTTGGGATGTCTTTATTGTAAAGTGACTAGCTGGTGGAGAGCTTTCGGTTTTACCACTAGGGTTGTTTCAGCAGATCTTTTATGCGGATCGGGGGTTGTCCGGTCCTGATTTGGCTCGGAAGAGTCCGCTGGACCTAAAGCAATAATAATGTAATGTAATGTAATGTTATAGCTTCCGGATTCTTGTTGAAGACACGCCTTGTGAGTCGTCATTCTTTTTCCTCTGTTAATATAATAATAATAATAATAATATATATATCTCTTATATAGCGCACTTACAAGCTCAGAGAGCTTCTCAAGGCGCTGGCCCGTAATATCCAGCAATCACACAATAGTTTGCTGAAGTCAGGATTCGAACCCACGTCGCCCAAGACGCACTCACACAAGTCGTGCGCTCTGACCACTGAGCTATCCCTTAATCGTTTTGTGTGTGTGTGTGTGTGTGTATGTGTGTATGTGTAGGTGTGTATGTGTATGTGTGTGTGTGTGCGTGTGTGTGTGTGTGTTTTAATCCTTCTAAATAAAAGCCAGTCCAATGTATTTCCAGACACCCGCACGCATAGCCGAAAAACAACAGTGTTCGTTTTTCTTGGCGGTGTTGTGAGACACGGCTTTATCCAAACTGATCCCAAAGAAAACATGAAATGACAATATAAGCCACTATAGGAACTCTCTGGAAGCAAAATATTGTGCAAATCGGCTCGGCCAACTTTCAGATACAGCGCAAAACGGGTTTAGAAAATGGTGAAGCACAATGATCTTGACCTTTGAAAAAATATAACAATCTAACATGTTTAGCAGTTGTTAAAGTATCCTCAAAGTGAACGTGGTGAATTTCGGTTCATTTCTTCTTAAAATAAAACACAATTGTAAAATTTGTATTGCCGATACTTTTGTCATGTGATTATCATTTGGCTTCCGATGTTGTCAATGTGTGTGTGCGCGCGTGTGTGTGTGTGTGTGTGTGTGTGGGTGGGTGGGTGTGGGTGTGTGCGTGTGTGTGTGTGTGTGTGTAGTATTTAATTATTTGAGTTGTAAGCGGTGCAGTTTTGAGTTCGGTTGGAGAGGCAAGCATCGAATTTATGGAACATTTTCCCGGCTAGCCTTTTATCACAGAGCTTGCTTCGTGCAACAGTCTGCTGAACTACGAACCCATTTTGCTCATGGGACTTAGTGGGTTTATATAGGCTATATGCTGTTGTGATCGCAATTTGTCGGTCAGCCATAGGAAAAATAATTAGGTTGTTTGTCAGTAGCCACATGTGGCCGTTGTACATGCATAGTAGTAGCAATAGTATGCACAAACAACCACGTAGGCCTATACAGTTTACGGATATTACAATCATAAATTATTCTGACCGAGTACTTGGCAAGGCACGCAGTAAATTATTCACGACAACATTGAGTGTACTTAAGTTTTTGATATCTCTCAAATGTTGGCAATATCCTGGATGTAGCTAATAGGCCTTGTCCAAAACTGTATCGTTGTACCGTGCACGGCTGTTCCTGGACTCGCCCGGATGTGTATACATGCAAACGTGAAAAATCGATGTAGACCACTCCTTTTGTTTTTAACAAGAAAATTATTGGAGATATCCGTCTGTCTCTGCTTAAGAAATTTAGCTGAAACGGATACCTTGCACAGAAAACTAGTATGTCTTAAATTAAGGTTGCTTCAAAATACAGATCAACAGAAAGGGACGGAAAATGGGGGAGGGGAGTGGGACTATTTTATTTATTTATTATTATTTGAGGATTTTTATAGGGCACTTATCTCGCCGTACTTGACCAGACTCTAGTCGCTGGCCGATACAGGATCTAACTCAAGCCGCCCTAGACGCCCACCTGCAGCCTTTGGGCGCATGGTCTGACGCCCGGACAACTGAGCACTATCCTGGCCAGCCAGGGGTGGGGGAGAAGGATCAAGTGCATGCTGGGTGTGTTCTTGTTACCGGCACTCACCCGTCTAGGACATGAGCGTCAGGATCTTTAAAGTCCGTTATGATGGAATGTATGCGACACACAGACTAGACCTCGGTTTATACTCTCATCCGAAAGAGCATGAAACGGGAGTAAACTAGTGTTTTTCCCAGGGACACAACACAATGGCCCGGACAGGGCTCGAACCCGGGACCTTCAGATCCGCAAGCCAAAGCACTACCATTAGGCCACCGTGCCTCTCTAGACTAGGGAGCAGGACCCTGCCCCCCACCCCCACCCCCCAACCCCACCCCTCCCATCTCCCCCACCTCCACCACCCATCCCCCGGGGCAAAAAAAAAGAACAAAAAACAAAATTAATAAA